>CAJQZJ010004796.1:4958263-4972683 GCA_907164525.1 Lophiomys imhausi | reverse complement strand
AGAATATCTCTGGCTGTCCTGGACTCGCTTTGTAGACCAGGCTGGCCTCGAACTCACAAAGATCCGCCTGCCTCTGCCTCCCAAGTGCTGGGATTAAAGGCGTGCGCCACCACCGCCCGGCCCACCTTCAAATTAATACCAGGGGCCAGGCGTGGTAGTGCATGCCTTTAATCCCAGCACTTGGGAGGCAGAGGCAGGTGACCTCTGTAAGTTCGAGGCCAGCCTGATCTACAAAAAGTCCAGGACAGCCAAGGCTGTTACACAGAGAAACCCTGTCTCTAAAAACAAAACAAACAAACAAACAAAAACAAATCACCACCAGGGAGCTCACTTTATTTTCTGCCTTTTTTTCCGTCTGGGGATTGAAGCCAGGGCCTCCTGTCTGAGCTGCATGCGTTAGCAGAGCCACAACCCCACTTCCTATTATTCCTTATACTCTTGTCTTACTTTCTTCTTTTTTCAAAGATTTTATTCTCAATTACTTGTGCGTGGATATGTGCATGTGAATGCAAGCACCCCAGGTTCGTGGCACGGGCCCACCTGAAACTGGAATTACTGGGAGACGCTAGACATGGGTGCTGAGAGGCAAGCAATCCAGGATTCTCTGCAAGAACAGGGCATGGTGTCAACTGCTGTGCCACCTCTGCAGTCTCCTTTCTTGTCTTGCATTTCCTCCCTTCCTCACAGGAATGCGGCACCGTCCATCCGCACTGTACTGCACCTGGCTTCTTCTCCACTTTCTTTCCCCTGAAGATCACTCTGAACCTGTCCACAGTATACAAAATGAGAGCTGGGCGTGAACAGCGGCACACACCTGTGGTCACAGCTACTTAGGAGACTGAGACAGGAGATGACTTGAACCCAGTTGTTTGGAGTCAGCCTGGGCTGTTTGTGTGCAGGTGCACGTGCATTCGTGTGCACGCATGCGGAGGCGGAAGGTTGGTGCTGGGATGTCTTCCTCTATTGCTTTCCATCTTAAGTTTTCAAGACAGGGTTTTCTGCCTCAGCACACTGTCTAGCCCAGCTTCTGTGGGGGCCAGAATCTGAACACAGGCCCTTGTGTTTATTTACTAGCTCATCTCCTTGTCCCCAAAGTCCAATTCCAAAAAGCAAAAAGAATGCAAGGTATAGCAGTGCATTCTTTGCAAAAACATATTCTTAAAAAAAGAAAGACCCCAGAAGAAATAGTAGCCAGGCAGTGGTGTTGCACGTCTTTAATCCCAGCATTCGGGAGGCAGAAGCAGCCTGCTAGTTTGAGGCCACCCTGGTCTACAGAGTGAGTTCCAGGACAGCCAAGGCTACACAGAGAAACCGTGTCTCAACAACCCCCCATGGCAAAAAAAAAAAAAAAAAAAAAGGCAAAAATAAGCCAGGTGAGGTGGTACAACTGTAAATTCTAGCACTTGGGAAGTTGAAGAAGACTCATTTGACATTATCCTGGGCTACACAGAGTAACACCTCTCCTCTTCAGAAGGGTCTGGAACCTAGGATTAGATCAGTAGTAGAGCACAAAGCCCTGATTTGATTTGATCCCAAGCACCACATTCCCCAACCCTAAAAAGTTTCAGCCCTCTACCAGTTACTTGGCCTCTAGCACATGAGCCCTGACAACAGTGGTGAGACTCAGTCATACAAGGCTCAGTAACATAGTCACACAGAGAACTAGGGCATGGAGTGTCAAACTGAGTCCAGGGACTACAACTTCAGGTGCTGAAGCCACTACTCTGTGATGGTAGGCACCCACTTGACCTCTGGAATCACCTAGATGACAAGCCTCCAGGCACACCTGTGAGGGTTCTCTAGCTTCTGAGCATGGCTGTGAAGGGTCATGCTGATTAGGCTAACATGAGGGACAACACACACTAATCCCTCAGCCTGGATCCTGGACTACAGGACTACTAAAGGAGGAAGTGAATTGACAGCACCTTAACAGTCTGGAGATACCCAACAGCCAGGTTCTCAGCATCCCGTCCCTGAGAGACCCCTAAAAGAAGCTGGGAATGTAGCTCATTTGGTGTCTCCTGAGTTCAATCAACCCCCACCCCCATCCCGTGACACAGAAACTAAGTGTGATGGGCACATGCCCGTAATCCCTGAACTTGTGACACAGAGGCAGCAGGGTCAGGAGTGCAAGGCTAGCCTCAGCTACATGAGACCCTATCTAAAAAAAAGTCCTCGATGGGGATGTTGCCAACTCTCCAGCCTGGCTGACTTCATTTGTACTTTGCAAAGATGATGCTTCATCTCAGATCCCTACAACACCCTTGGGAAGTGTATTTATTGCCGAGGCTTGATAGGAAGATAGGACACTGCTGCAGACCTGGAGCCCAGGTGTTGACACCCTCACTGCAACACCCCGAGCTGCCTATTCAGACCTGGGTGTCCTGAGCGGCCTGCCAGAGGCCACAGGGCAGGCCTTTCCAGAGATGTTCTTGGAAGGGCTGGCAGGTGTCCCTCCCCCAGATTGCAGAGTGCCATCAAGGAGACAAAAGCACAATTAGTGACCTGGTTTTTATTTGGGATCTCACAGGCAGTTTGTCAGTCCTCAGATCACACAACAAATACCAACCACAACCTCACAGGCACCTTCCTTGTCTCTGTTGGCCTCATGGAGGCAGCGGGACCCTTCACAGCCTGGCTTCCTCCTTTGACACTCAGCCTTTCCGCTGAGTGCAAAGGAAAGCTGCCAGAGGGCACAAAAGGCAAGCTTTCCCTCCAGCATATGGCTGGTGAGTCTGTTTGGGCCCTAAGAGTGGCCACTGGTGCTGCCCAGGGGCTGCTGCTGGGCAGAGATAACAACAGAGGAAGGGTGGGGTGGCAGAGACCTTCCCAAGAGCAGGGCTTTCACATGAACAATAAGCTGCTGGCCCGCAAGAGCAGGAGGTGATTCATCTCCACCACTACGTGGATCCTGCTGGCCACACTCACTGGGCACTGAGGGACTGGGGCGGCCCTGGCCTGGTGGCCACACTTTGCTCCTGCCCTGGGCAGGTTGGGAATCACATCCTGGCCCTCTGCTATCTGGGCTGATTTCAAAAGCCTGGGTGTGTATCAGGAGCAATGTGGGGAGTGGGTTTAACTGCACCCACTGGTGGGGGGGGGGGGGCTCTGCTAATGCCTGAGAATTGTTGAGGTCTGGTTTCGGGATCAGGAAAGTAGACAACAGGAAAGGGTATGTGTCTGACCCTCCTTGAGCTCCCACCTGCTCATGCCACAGGGCATATGCTAGGAATGACCAAGGTAGCTCCATGGGCTACCCCTCTAAGCACAGCTTGTCATGCCATTGTTCATCCTGAGCAGTAATCTTGACTGTTACAGAGGAGCACCTGAGCTTCAGGTTTGCCTGAAGACAGCAGGGGAGAGGCCAGTGCACCTGACATGCCAGGACCCAAGAACACAGCACTTTTAACTGGGTGAGATCCCGAGGTGTATAGATAGATTCTGCCCAATGCACTCCATTGCCTCTGTTGCAATGTCCTTCCAGCTGGAATGCCACAGAGGCTCCTCTCTGAAGGCACATGGGGAACACATCTCAGTCTTGGAATATACAGAGTGGTGCCTCCCAGTGGGCAGAGGTTACTGGGCTGCACAGTCCTGTCATGTCCTGGGGGTGTCCTCTGGTCACTGCTTGGCCTTCTTCACGATGGTGCCGACAGCAGAGATGACGGTGGTCTTGGAGCCACTGGCACTGGTGGTGACAGTGACCACCGCTGGCAGAGTGGCTGTGGTGGTGAGGATGGTGGGCTGTGCTATTGTTGTCACTGGGATGGCAGAGTCCCACTTGCTCTTTCTCTTTTGGGCATCTAGAGGTAACGCAAGAGAGAGGTCAGGATCAAAACCAAATAAAACAGGACCCCAAGGGTAGAGTCCCTTTCCCATCAGGCCAGAGGCAGGCTTAGGATAGAAGCAGGAGGACCCTGGTCCAGGACCCCAGAGGAGAACCAGTAATCTGTGACCTACCCTGGCATCTAAGACCAGCTGTGCTCACACTCAGCAGCACGTAGCAAGGCTGAGCCTGGGCACAGACCCTTTTCAGACAACCCAGGAACCTCTTGCTCTATCCAGTGGCCCTGAGGCAGTGCTGGGACTGGATGAGCAGCCTCTACCTGCAACAGCTGTGCTGGCAGTGGTGGTGGTGGTAGCCGTGGCATTGGTCGTGGTGCCTTTCTTCGTGCCCGTTACAAACTCAATCTGCAGGGGGAGAGAGGACAATGAGACCAGTGCCACCATCTGTCTGCTCCCAGGGTACCTGAGTTTGGCACTACACAAAAGAGGCCCTAAAACCATCTTGGCTGGGAGCATCTGGGGGAGGGGGAAGTGCTGAAGGGACTTTCACCCCTCTTCCAAGAACTACCCAACAGACACCTAGCACCTCCTAAAGCAGCTGCCAGACCCCTCCTTCTCACACCCAGGAGGAAGTGATGTCTTCCGCTTGGGGGAAGGACTGCTGTGGTCCCTAGGCACTGCAGACATGTCCCTGCAATAAGTCTGGGGTTTGGAGGGGAGGGGGAAAGAGGAAGAAGGGAGATTTCACTCAATGGTTAAGAGTACTGGCTCTCTTCCAGAGGACCTGAGTTCATTCCCAGCACCCACATGGTGGCTCACAACCATCTATGATGGGATCTGATGACCTCTTCTGTCATGCAGGCATACATGCAAATAGAGCACTCATATACATAAAATACATAAATAAATAAATCTTTAAAACAAAACAAAACAAAACCAAAAACAAGAAACTTAGTTTATCTCCTCACACCAGCTCCAACATTCCTGGCTACAAAGGCCTCAGAGAGGGCTACCAGCACACCCAGGCCTTGCAGTCCCTCAGCCTGGAGGTAAAGGTAGTATCTTGTGGGCCACAGTTACCGTGAAGTATCCAGCCTTAACCAGAGTAGGAGGAGCTAGTGTCCTGATGTCCAGCCATCTGCCTAGGGAACTCTAGTCATGATGGCATAGGATTTAGAGGATGCTATTTGGATCTTGAGAGTTAATCTGAAGCTCATGAAAGACCTAGATCACACAGCTATGGAAGAAGTGGTGCTTGTTGTCCAAAAATGACCGCTTACGTGGTTATCAGACACGAGAGCCATAGGGAACCACACAAGCTGGCTGCTGAGGTCAGCTCTGCAGACCAAGAAATGCACAAACTGGAGTAGGCCTTGGCCCCACTCTCTCAGAAGGAATACCAACTTCTAATCAGGCTGGGGTGGCAACAATGACCATAAGAGACAAAGCCACCAGGAGTTTGCAATGGGGGTAATGTAGGGGTTTCAGGGTAAGGAAAGCCAGATGCAGGGAACACTAGGCCTCCAAGAGCAGGAGAGTGGAGGCTTCTGAGTCAGAGGCTGGGCACAGCAGCCTGCTGAGCACAGAGGGCAGGGCCACGGTTGCTCAGAGCCTCACAGTGAAGAGTGAAGGGAGCCGGGACCCCTGACTCTTAGACTCAGCCAGCAGGACCTGCGCACTCCACACGCCGACCTAACCCATGGTCAGTCATTACTTACTTTGGTTCTCTCCTTTTTGGCCTTTTCCAGTTTGTCCATTTCAATCTTCTGGGCCTTGGCTATGGAGAGAGGACAGGTTGTTATGAACAGTGTATGACTCAGGGAGGTCACTGCCTTGACCTTACATTCTTTGTGCTAGCCTAAAGGGTTGCCTGGGCTCAGCATCCTTCTGCATTTGGCAGGATGAAGTGCTAGGCCCTGGTCAGCATGGAGCATGGGTCTGGACCAAAGTCTGGGGGCTGCACGTCCCGCTGAAAAGGCTGAGCTGATCCTGAGTTTCACAGTGGGAACTACCTTCCTACTGACTAAGAAATGATAGATAAAGAATTTTATTGTAAATAAAAATATTGGTAACTTACTCAAAATAAGGCAAAACTTGAAGGCCACCCCCTACACACTAATGAGCCAGGACCTGGCTTACAGGCTTCTGGCTTGTGTCTGGTGACAGGTTCAGGCTCTGAAATTACTCCCAGTTCTCCCTGGTGTGCTCACTGGCCTCAGCACACACACCTCCTCTGCCAGAGGCATTCTGCCTGCTGCTCTTCTCCAAACCTTAGCGCTAACAGTTTCCTCAACAGGGGCTCCTCAGTCCTTTGGTTAGGTCAGGGGACCCTGCTTGCCAATGGCTTCCAGCTATATCACAAATGTGTTCACATTAATTCAATGGCATCAGTGTGGGGATTGCTGATCCAACCATCTGACTTTGCAATGTTCTTTTTTTTGTTTTTGTTTTTGTTTTTCCGAGACAGGGTTTCTCTGTGTAACACCTCTGGCTGTCCTGGACTTGCTTTGTAGATCAGGCTGGCCTTGAACTCACAGAGATCCGCCTGCCTCTGCCTCCCAAGTGCTGGGATTAAAGGCGTGCGCCACCACCGCCCGGCCAATGTTCAAGTCTTGTCAGCAATGGACAAAGTCAGTCTTTTCCAAGACCAAGTCAGCAGGAGCCCTATGGACACAGCCTGGCATAGAGACCCTGAGATATGGGTCACCTAAATTACTGACTGGAGGAAAGACAGACGGGTGTGGATGAGTAGATAAACAGAAAGCTAACAGAGGTTACCTAATGCCTCGTAGTAGGAGTCTTCAGACCAGCCATGGGGGTCAAACATATCCTGAAAAGAGGATGCTAAGATGCAGTCAGAGAAACCATTCCAGTGCACGGGGCCCCTAGCCCTCTCCCTGATCCCCAGGCACATAACCAGAAAGCCCAGCTGGTGATAGTGGTAGCAGGCTAATTCCTAGCTTCTAACTGGTTGGGACCCAGAGAGCAACCCTGTCACCAGCAGTGACGCTCTATGGAGCTTTCTGTGACTCCCAGCCACGCCTAGTCCAGCGAGCTCTATCACTTCTAGCCCGCGCACAGGCCGCACCTTTGGGTAGTTGGTGCCCAGCTCATCAATGGCACAGAACTGGATCAGTTTCTCGTAGATGCTGAAAGGGAACAGAACAATCAGTGAGCAGGCTCTGTACTGGTCCCACATTCCTATATGGAATCAGAATCAGCTCCTGGAACTATGATAGAAATGAAGCCGTTAAACGTAGCTCGCTTCTTCCAGTGCAGCCTGCTGATGGGAGGCTCTGCACCCTCCTCAGGTTGTAGCTGTGGCCTGGATGAGGGGCAAGACAGCAACTGCATGCTATGCCTAGTGTAGATGTTTCTGGCCTTCAGCTGGCATGGCTGGGTTGGGGCCTCCAAACTCAGACCTACGCAACTGGCTAGGGTAGGTCCCCGTTGTGGTACGGAATGTTCTTTCTGGATGTTTTACTAGCATGAGCATTTGGAAGACACAGCCAGGCGTAGTGGTGTACACCTTTAGATACAGCACTCTAATCCCAGCACTTGGGAGGCAGAGGCAGGCGGTTTCTTTGAGTTCGAGGTCATACAGGACTACATAGTGAGGCTCTGTCTCAAACATCCCCCCACAACAATAGACCCAGACATAGCTTTGTCACTAAAACCAAGTTTTTGAGTTGGAAGAACCTCTAGTGATTATCTTGTTCAGTGTCATCCTTTAGGACAAAGGTGGTGAGTAGAACCCAGTCAGGCCTCTGAGCTATCACTCCGGACTGGCTCCCACCTTGAACCTGTATTTTACGAGTAAAGCTCCGGTGTGTCTAGCAAGCATCTAGTACAAGTGGAAGTCTGGATGAAGCCACTTTGGGCTCAGGTGGGATCAAAGCTGGACCTGTCCTCAAAGCCCATCACAAGGTTTTCCTGGTCCCCATCCAACCCTGACTCCTGTTGCGCACAGGCTCACGGAAGCCTCACCTGGGGTTCCGGAACTCCTTCTTCCTTTGGATAATGTAGTTCATATCCATTCCCTCTTTTATCTTCCGCTCATAGAGCTTCTGGATCTTATCCTGTGAAGAGGACGGAGGGTTAGCATGACAAAAGTCTGCCCCCCACAATCCAGTCTCGGTCCCGAGCCATGTGACACCTGATTCCAATCACACAGTCTCACCTTCCACCCAGCCTCTGACCAGAGCTACACACAGGCAGCCATGCTCAAATTGGTCAGTTTTCACTGCTGATTTGTCTTAACCTGGTCTCAATGGTCAGTACAGAGAGTGGGAGAAAGGTCAAGTCAGAAGCCATCAGAAGCCGAGAAACAAATCCACAATGGTTATCAGCTCCCAAACCACCCGAAGCTGATCTGAGTCGCAGGAGACCTGGGAAAGGGTCAGCTCAGAGGGAGGGAAGGAGACATTTTTGCAGTTTGATATCAACCTTTGTAGAAAGCTTTTACATTTTTTTCAGTGGTCCTTGGGATGGAACCAGGGCCTGCAGGCCAGGCACACGCTCTGCTGCTGAGCTACCCCTTAGAATGTCTTCTGTAAGGTGGCAGAGAGAGCTGACTCATGTCAGTTAACTGAGGGTCACAACTGAGGGTCAAGAGCCAATCTCTGGCCTAGGAAAACAGAAGACCTATTGCCAGTGTCCAGGCTGGTGACATAACCCCGAAGAGGCAGAGCCTGTGGCAGGAGCTGGCCTGGTTGGCTTTCGTCAATTCCACACAAACTTAGACACACCTGGAAGTCTTAACTGAGAAAACGCCTCCATAAGCCTGGTCTGTAGGCAAGTCTGTTCTGTTTGCTTGTTTTTTGTTTTTTCATGACAAGGTTTCTCTGTGTAGTCCTGGCTGTACTGGACTCAGTTTGTAGACCAGGCTGGCCTCAAACTCACAGAGATCCACCTGCCTCTGCCTCCCAAAGGCGTGCGCCACAATCCCCCGGCTTAGTTATAGTTTTCCAAACCACAGAAATAGAAATCCTTAAAACTGATAGCATTAATGTTGCCTGGTTCAGTGAAAAAACTCTGGACACTCAACTCAGGGCAGAGCCTTCTCTGAGCGGTCTAAGCCAGGAACATCAGTGGTTCAATTCAAAGCTAAGTGAGGCTTCCCTGCTAGTGGCAGCGACACACACAGAGTCTAGAAAGAAAACATTTGGGGAACATTTGTCTGCTAGAGGTGGGAAGGACTAGAGGTCCTGGATAGTACCCCAGGTACAGTTTAGAAGAGGTGACCACTCCCCTGGTCAGAAAGCCAAATCCTTTCTGCTGAAACAGGCATGCCAAAGCCTGAGAGGTCTGTAAATCACTTCATTACCAGGGATCAAGAAGTGGCAGTGTGCCCCGCATTCCTCGGTACCATGTTGAGGGCACTGCAGGGAGTCCTCACACAAGAGGCTCAGAGGCTTGAGGTGGCCCCCCTGCCTAACAGCTGCCCATGCTCAGGGCTCCAGGGCCATCAGAGGTTTTGCTGTTTGCTTAAAGGCTACAGTTCCTACCCCAAGGAGGATCAAAACAACAACAAATTCTGAATTTAAGAGCTCTGAGAGAAAAAAAAAAGAGCTCTGAAGGTTGGGCGGTGGCACATGCCTTTAATCCCAGCACCTGGGAGGCACAGGCAAGCTGATCTCTGTGAGTTTTTGGTTTTTTTTAGATAGGGTTTCTCTCTGTAACTGAGCCCTGGCTGTCCTGGACTCACTTTGTAGACCAGGCTAGCATTGAACTCACAGAGATCCACCTGCCTCTGCCTCCCAAGTGCTGGGATTAAAGGTGTGCGCCACCAACGCCCAGCTTTGTTTTTATTTTTTAAGATAGGGTTTCACTGTGTGACTGAGCCCTGGCTGTCCTGGTCTTGCTTTGTGGACCATGCTCGCTTTGAACTCCCAAGTGCTGAGATTAAAGGTGTGCGTCACCACACCTGGATAGATCTCTGAGAGTTTTAAGGCCAGCCTCAAACAGAAAGAGTCCAAGACAGCCAGGGTGGTTACACAGAGAAATCCTATCTCGAAAAAACAAAACAAAACAAAAGCTCTGAGTGGCTGGTTGCTTCTGCTTGGCAGGCCTCTGGAATTGTCCTTACAGGCTTGAACTTGTTTGGCATGGAGGGTGACGCCATCCTGGGGGGTAGTGGGGAGGGAGGAGACTGCCGGGAAAGGAAGAAAATCTGTGCCGTGCCCTGGTCCTGGCACTGGTCCTCTCCTGGACTGCCGGATTCCTCAGCCCTAGGACCCATTAGTCATCCATCCGTTTGGGTGGTGCCATAGGCTTGTTAGATAGCTGGGGGCACCCAGAAGTTGTGGGATCAAAGGCAGGTGGAAAAGGTCCACGATTATGTAGCCTTGGGCATCTGCCCTATTGTTAGCTAAAGGTCCCGCTCACAGGGAAACTTACAGAGGGACAAGGAGAAACAACCATATGGGTGAAATCTCAGTTGTACTGAGCTCTGTGTCCCATGGGCCAACTGCACAGATGAACAGTTTCTGTTCTTCGGAAATTTAAACTCTAGGTCAGGTCTGTGGGCAGAAGCTGCTGGATTAGGAACACAAAGACAGAAACTATTCATTTAAATGGGGTATGTTACACTCCTGGAATTTGTTTTACATTCTGATGGGTCCACAGTTTCCTAGCGAATTTTCCTCTGAGACATCCCCCTGGCTCAGTGAGGCTGTAGAGAAGATGCATGCTACTGTGTTGAGGTAGACTTGGGACCTCAGTGAGGGCAGACCAGGGACTCAAGAAGGCAGCACACGGCAGGTGTGGCAGTGGTGCCAATTCCTGAGACCTGGCTTAAAGCAGGTATTCAAGACCACAGGCTCCTGCCCCCCGGCAGTTTGACTTAGTCCTTCTCCCTGCCACAGCCTCTGAAGGTCATGGTGCAAGCAGACAATGTTGTAAACCAGGCCTTCTCATCCACATGGGCCTCAGCAGCCAGAGACACACTTACTTGTAAGTGATTCGAACACCTGCCAGGTGGTTCTGGGGGGATCTTGATTTCATCGGGTGACATGTTGCGGACTCTTTCAGAAAAGGAGGCTGTTGAGAAAACAGAGAGGGAATTCTTGTGTTGGGAGGAAAGGCCAGGGGCTATGAGAGCACAAGTACAGAACAATTCCAGAGAAGGAACTGTGCTGTGGAAGCAGTGAAGCAGGCTGCCCAGGGGCTTCTTGGACCGTGTAAGCTGAACTGAGATCAAATGGTCAGAAGCCTGCCATGTGTTAACCCAGAAGGGAAGTTCAGGTGGAGGGACCATAACAGGCAGAATTAAAACACACATCTTACCAAGCTCCAGTGGCTAACTTTTTTTTTTTTTTTTTTTTTGGTTTTTCGAGACAGGGTTTCTCTGCTTTACAGCTCTGGCTGTCCTGGACTCGCTTTGTAGACCAGGCTGGCCTTGAACTCACAAAGATCCGCCCGCCTCTGCCTCCCAAGTGCTGGGATTAAAGGCGTGCGCCACCACCGCCCGGCTCCAGTGGCTAACTTTTAAGGAAAGAGCATGTCTAGGGAGGTGCTGAGAGAGGGAAGGGAGGAGCCACAATCCAAAGCATTAGCCAATTTCTACAGTGTGAAGTCTGCCCTGGCTAAGATTAATCTCAAGTTGCCAATGTGGAAGATACTGAACCCAGGGCAGGAAGAGAATGTGTCAGCTTGAAATACAAGCCAGGTCCAGCCGGATTCCTCATGTTTTGGGTCCTAAACAGTTTGGGCATAAAATGACCTGCACAAAAGGCCTGATTCTGACAAGAAGAACCATACCTCCCAAGGGCAATTCCCTCAGGGAGCCGCCACTGCCCACCCAAGCCTCGCCTCCTCTCTTCTCATTCCCTTCCCTGCAGCCTCTGGCCACCCCAGGACCTAACAGTCCTGCTCTGGAGCACACAGACAATGGGGTGTTTGTTGTGAGATTCTGCTGTGCTCTCTGAAACATTCACTCATGAAAAGAACCATACAATGAGCAAACAGCAAACAGCACAGGGTGGGGCAGAGGAAGGGAAGCACCAAAAGCCACCACCACTGGCATGTAGTGGAATACTTGCTGAGGCAACTACTGGGTGTCAGGCCTTTATTTAAACCCTTTCTTGAAACAGCTCTCTAGGGCTGACAGGCTGGTGGACGGGGCTACAGCGAGCAGCTCTCTAAGCTGGTGGGCTGAGGAAGGAAGGGCTACAGCGGTACAGTCTTCCTGGTCTCTTGTCCCAAAGCTTTTATTTATATTTTAAGATTTTACTTTTTAAAAATTTCAGGTCTGGCCGGGCAGTGGTGGCGCACGCCTTTAATCCCAGCACTTGGGAGGCAGAGGCAGGCGGATCTTTGCAAGTTCGAGGCCAGCCTGGTCTACAAAGTGAGTCCAGGACAGCCAGGGCTACACAGAGAAACCCTGTCTCGAAAAACCAAAAAAAAAAAAAAAAAAAATTACAGGTCTGTCTGTGTGTAGGTCCCTTGTACATATGAGTGCAAGTGCCCCCAGAGGGCATCAGATCCCCTGGTGGAGGGGTTGGGAGCCCCCAACATGGGGTCCTGTCCAAGAGCAGAATGTAGCTAAGCTTCTCTCCAGCCATGATTTTAAAATAATCCCAGATTTTTTGTTTTTGAGACACAGTATCTCTGTATAACAGAGCACTTGCTGTTCTGGACTCAGGCTGGCCTCAAACTCACAGAGATCTGCCTACCTCTGTCTCCCGAGGGCTGGGATAAAAGGTGCGCGCCACTACGCTTGGCTATAATCCCAGATTTTAAGGGATTAAAAAAGAAACATTACGCCGGGCGGTGGTGGCACACACCTTCAACCCCAGCACTCAGGAGGCGGAGGCAGATGGATCTCTGTGACTTTGAGGACAGCCTGGTCTACAAAGTGAGTCCAGGACAGCCCAGGGCTACACAGAGAAACCCTGTCCTGAAAAATCAAAACCAAACCAAACCAACACAACCAAAAAAACTAGGTTTGTGTCGGGGCAGGGGCACTCATTCAGGGCCCCAGGCTCACCCAAACCCCTGGGTTCAGAGGCTTCTCTTGCTTCAGGGTTTTTTTTAGCTGAGACTGCAAGTGTAAACCACTGCACCCAGCATGGGTTAATGTTTTCTTCTTAGCAGATAAGGTGCTTTGATCTCTGCTCAGCTTCCCATCACCCATGATGACTGTAGTGCTGGGTAAGACTGGGGATAAAACCTGAAAGACTCTACTGACTTTGCCAGTTCAGCTATCATGGTTCCCAGATTGTTCACACTATGAACACCTTGAGGACAGGGGTCAGGCCCAAGGCAGTCTTAAATCATAAGTACAGTGCTGGGCTTCAGCACCACCAGTAGGTTGTAACTAGACACACCCTAAGAGCAGGCTGGGCAACACAGATCAAAGGTCCTGCTGTGGGCCTGAGACAGACTCCACAAGGGAAATACACAATCCAGCTGCCCAAACCTTTCTGCCATCTCCCGACTGGCCCTCAGGCGGGGCACCACCCAGCTGTGGCAGGGGTTCAAGATGAATCTTGATTTCTTTCTTCTTCCCAGTCCTGGGATAAGCAGAAGTTCTAGGTCTGAGCTCAGATTACAGGGCCAGTTGAGAGTGGAAGCGGCTGGAAAGAGCTGGTTGTGGCATTTGGTGTGCATTGAAAGCAAGAAGGCCTTGACAGGTGCTGGGCCAGAGAGGGTAGGTATTATATGTGCATGTGACACAAAGAGTGAACTTTGGCATTTGCCAAGAAAGCTTTTTAGAAAACAGGGTGTGACACTGTTACTATAGCAACCCTGACCCTCAGGGGCATAAATGGTAGATAGTATATATAACAGGAGGCGGGTGGCCTTCATGAGCTGGGGTAGAAACAGGGTACTTCTGGGAAGTAAATGACAAAAAAGTGACATATTCTGAACAACAAAATACAAGTCACTGCACAGACTTCAGGACAGACTTTTCAGTGACTTTTTCCTGAGTTCTCGAATGAATCCAATACAGAAGACACTTGTCCTGTGCATCTCAGAGCAGCTAGAGCCCCAAACCATTTTCTCAGGAAATGTCAAGCAGTATGTCCACAGACACATGGGTGCCTATGCCTGTAGCTGCTGCTTAGCTATGCTAGGGGTAGTCTACAAGGGCGGCTGCGCTTAACATCTGAGAAGTCTGCTGTCAGTATGAGTCATGCCCTGTGAACGCCTTTGTTAGAAAACATCTGCAGTATCCACGGCCACCAGGTAGGAATCTAAGCAGAGAGTAGCTACTAGTCCCAGGGACTCGGGATATGGCAGGGAGGGAGCAGGGCCAGCAAGCCCAGTGGGGCCGAGGACACTCGTGGGAGACTTGATGGGCAGTAAGCAGAGGCTTCTGAATGATCTGGAGACCGTGGACTACATCCCGCACTGTTCCAGGCCCATGGATCAGGCAGCTGTCAGGAGCGGCAGCGCTGGAGCCTGTGACTTGGCTTTTTGGCTCTTTGCTTGTTCTTTTAAAGGTGGGACGGTGTACACCACTGGCACCAGGAGTCAGTTAAAAGGAGCTAAGCTCAAGCCGGGCGGTGGTGGCGCACGCCTTTAATCCCAGCACTTGGGAGGCAGAGGCAGGCGGATCTTTGTGAGTTCGAGGCCAGCCTGGTCTACAAAGCGAGTCCAGGACAGCCAGAGATATTCAGAGAAACCCT
>CAJQZJ010004796.1:4937948-4958163 GCA_907164525.1 Lophiomys imhausi | reverse complement strand
AAAAAAAAAAAAAAAAAAAAAAAAAAAAAAAAAAAAAAAAAAAAAAGGAGCTAAGCTCAGACAGAGGGGCAACAAGTATGACATCGGAATCAGAAGTCAAATGCTGAAGAGGAACTGACCTCCCGCCCACCCACCCCTCAAAGAGAAGAGTCTGAACTTAAACACATGAAAGATGTACTGTGTCCCCCACAAGAGTGACTAAACAATGTCTGCTCCAGAGAGGCTCCTTAGCTAAAACAGAGAAGTGGAAAGGAACAGCAATGCTCAAGAGTGTGGGTGCGACGTCTAAGGTGCCTGCACAAGGCCAGGCAAGAAAGCGACGATCTGTACCGGGCACTCAGCCTGGGGTGATTCTGCTCCCAAAGGGACACTTGCCTTGCTATTTCAGTCAGGGAGAGGGGAAGACTGCCTGTGCTGTCTACCGGGCGGGCAGGGAGCAATTCTGCTAAGTGTCCTATCATGCCCGGGATGGCCCTCCTAACAGAATGACCCAGCCCAGTGTCAATGAGCTCTAACTTATATGAAACTGTCCAAATAGGGCTGAACTTCCACCAAGATCACTTCCTGAGACTGAAGGGAGAGACCAGCTGCTGTACAGAGGAGCGAAGCACCAGGAACCATTGGGAAGGGTGCGGGTATCTGCTTATAACTGACGGTTGGTAGGGTTATCACAGATACGTATGTCCATCAAATACACCTCAATAAAGCTATTTCAAACACACCACACAGAGGCTGGGTGTGGTGGCATTTCCTGTAATACTAGATCTTTGGGCGGCCAGCCAGTTCAGAGCCACCCTGGGCTACATAGTTCTCAGGCCAATCTGTGCTACATACATGAATCTTAAAAGAAAGAAAGAAAGAAAAAAGTCAAAACACCAGAGAAAAAGAGCTAGCTGTTTATGGAAGAAGTCCAGCTGATGTCCACACACATCCGCCACTTGCCTGTCGCTGCTCATGTGAGTGGAGGGCATTGCCGTGCTGCTTCACAGCCAGGCTGCCCTCTGACCCCAAGTCTTGAAGTGTCTCGGTGGGGAACAGCAGAGTGAAGCAGGAACCAGATGGAAGAAGAGGCTGCAGCTCCCACTACACCTGGCCTTGTGTGTCACCAATGCAGAGGCCACTGGCTTCCGGTTAGGTGAGTACCATGCCTCCTGGGCCCTGTAAGCTGTCACATCCCAAGTGCCTCTTTCTTCCTTCCTTCCTCCCGTCTCCCACCCCCCCGTTTTTTTGAGACAGGGTTTCTCTGTGTATCCTTGGCTGTCCTGGACTTGCTTTGTAGACCAGGCTGGCCTTGAACTCAGAGATCCGTCTGCCTCTGTCTCCCGAGTGCTGGGATTAAAGGCGTGCGCCACTATGTCCAGCCCAAGTACCATTTTCTAACGATCAAATTCTAAGGGTTAAGGAAACCCTGGTTTTTAATTTACATAGGTGTATGTGAGTGTGTGGATGTTTACTGAGGGCAGAACAGGGCATTGGACTCTCTGAACCTGGAGCTACAGGAAGTTGTGAACCACCTGCCATGGATGCTACGAAATGAACCAGGTCCTCTGCAAGAACAGCAAGTGCTCTTAACCACTGAGCCATCCCTCCAGCCCTGATCTTTTCTATCAGGACTTGAACTTTGTCTATCAGAGAACCCAGGATCAAGGCAGAGTCATTGTGTTCTTGCCCAATGGGTCAGAAGACAGAATGAATAGTTCCTAGCACTTAGTTATGGAAAATCAGTCACTCGCCAGCAGCCCACAGCAAAAGAATATATCTTGGGAAAAGGGCAGGTGGGCGGAACACTGGAGGAATGCTTTCAAGCCAACTTTCTGAGCTTTGAAGCCCCAGGGCTGGAAAGCACAAGCCCTGAGTATACACATGGAGATGCAGGGATGGGCTCTGCAGGTGTCCTTTTGGAACAGAACTAAAGAGGGTAGAAATACGCTTGTCTACAGATTAGCACAACAGCCACAGAGCAGGCGATGGGTGTCGCAGAGGGAAGGCTTGATCCACTGGCAGGGGACACCAGGAACTTCCCCTGGGTCAGGTTTTTGGAGTCATTACCAAGACCATAGCCAAACTAAGGAGCGCAGTGGCTTTCTAATAGGATTACGATGTCACGGCTGGCAGGGGGTATAGATGGAATGTGGTTTCCCCGCAAGTTACTCTGCTCTCCAAAGTTACCAAGAGCTGCATATGCCAAGGTGGTGAGGCGTGCTCCTGCCCGGGGACAAGGCGAAGTGCCAGCAGAGGCCCCATGCTGGCTCCTTTAGCAAAATGAACATGGTAGTAAAGGCAGAGAAGTCAGGCCCAGGGCACAAGTGAGAGCCGCAAAGGCCAAGAGAGCTCCCAGCTGTGTGGGCTCTGAACTCCCTTGACAACACTGGCAACCAACCAAAGCCCAGAAAAAAAGCACACAGAATGCCATTTCAAAGAACGGTGCCTGGAGGTCTCACCCTGTCACCCTAGGAAATGCCAAAGGCCTCGGGAGGGAGTTTGAGGAAACTGCTCACAGGAGGGAGATGCCCAAAAGAACACAGGCTTGCCATAACTGAAAGCCATTTTGCTCAGGGGAAGGGTTCAGGAGTATGCCCCTAGGGTACTCACCCACTAATTCCTGGGGATCCCGCTTCTCTGCTTCTGTGTTATCCTGTGGAGAGAAAGAGACACACGAGGTGAGGCTGGGCTCCTGGCCACAGTCACTCTCTTCACCGAAACACCTTTTCATGAAAATTGAAGCATGCCGCCAGCCTGGTAACAGTGAGCAGAGCCTCAAGGGTCCTGGGACCCAGAGCTCTGACACTTCTCCCCCATCACGGCGACAGCAGCTCCATGGCCCCCAGGAGGAAACAGCATTGAGTCATGCTGCTGAGAGAACAGCAGTGATCATGCCCCTGCCATCTGTGTGACTGTGCCCTGTCCATGGGTCCCTTGGGTTGGGTGAGCTTATCCAAATACTCTGCTATGGACTGCTTCAAGGGGAGTCCCTCCGTTACCACCTAACTCTGGAGACCAGCTGCTCATGGGAGTTTTTTCTATTTTATGTCAAACAAACAGGGCAGATTTTTATCATGAGCATTAAGGGGAAGCTCAAAGAAATCCTTTAGTGACTAAATGAGGTCCCCCCAAAGCCTCCAGCTTGATGTGGCTTCTCTCTGGTTCTTCTTGACCCTCACCTCACATTTTTTTTATATTCTGTCCAAAGAAACACTTAAAAAAAAAAAAACACTGAATACAAATGCCTGACTTCACTGCTTCCACTAACTGAACCAAGGCTGAGAAGGTGACAGCTAGCTTCCAGGCTCTAGCACAGACAGCCTCTGCTGACGCAAATGTCCTTGAACTCAGGAAGATCAGGGATCATCAGTGCCATGAGGAGACAGTGATCAAAATGCAGAGGACTTCACTGAAGGTGTCAGATCTGGTCTCCTTCCCCTGCTTGCTGAGGGAGGGGACAAGATAACACTTCTGCAACATGATCTCCTTGAGAGAGTAGCTGCAGAGCTGGGCCCCCATGGCATCAAGAAAGGAAGGGAAGGGTGTGGAGGGTCCAAACTCCCTCCCGAGTCAGGCATGACCCCATGCCAAGACCAGACCCCTTCCCCAAAAAGTCCCTTCTGTTTCTAAGACAGACTCAAAATCTCCTCTTTTCTGAACACTGCAGCTATTCATTCAAAGCCTGGCACAATGCTGAAGCCAGGCTGCTTAGCAACCTCACCATCCATCTCCTGCCAATCAGGTGGGCAAAGAGGAGGGCTAGGAGGTGGGCCTGGCGGACTGCCACATCAAGTTCAGGTTGGAGTCATAAATCAACTGCTGTTCAGACAGTGCCAATGTCTCAGGGACCAACAACAACTCCTTTGTAGCAGCAATGGGAAAACTCGACGTTAAGGAGCATTTCTGTGACCAGCGTGGGACTGTAAAATTCCCTTGTGTTTTTCCACTAGCACCACAGCTTCCTAGGTGCTGATTGTAGAAAAACATCAGCTGCAGTTCCAGCTTTCCCCCACAGGCTCACAGGCCCACATAGGGGACTGTTCTGAAGTCTCCAGGGCCCATTCTCCAGAGAGCTGTGAGAGAAGGTTACGGAGTCATTAGACTTCTAATACAGTGACTGTCCTAGAGCGACAGGAAGTGCACCATCTCTCTCTCCTTTTTTAAAGTTTTGTTTTTGTTTGTTTTAAGATTTTGTTTATTTATTATGCATACACTATATACTCTTCTGTCTACATGTATGCCTGCAAGCCAGAAGAGGGCACCAGATCTCAATATAGATGGCTGTGATCCACCATGTGGTTGCTGGGAATTGAACTCAGGACCTCTGGAAAAGCAGCCAGTGCTCTTAACCTCTGAGCCATTTCTCCAGCCCCGGACCATACCTCTTTAAAGAAAAAAAAAAAAAAGAATATTTCAGGGGCTGCCTTAAGAGGCCAGGAGCTTCCCCAGGGCCTTTTATAGCTTTTGTAACCCTGGAGTTGGAAGTGGACAGACAGGGTGCATGTAGGATGAGGGGATGGAGCCTGCGTATCATGGGTCTGGCTGGCCTAGTGAGGTTGTTTAGCCCTGCCTCAGGGAGAAAAGATACAATGCTGTTAAAAAGGAAACCATAGGACAACATATTCCCTTCTCTTGGTCCTATGGTGTATGGCCTGGCTCCTAAGCCTTTCTAAATTCATCCTTGTATCCAGTGAGGGGCTTGGTGTCACCACATCACCTTTCAATGGAGGCAGGTCCAGACATCAACAGCACGGGTGGAAGCTAAGTGGAGACTAGGGAAGATGAGAATCTAAAGCCTGGCAGCACAGCACTTGCCGAGCATACACAAACCTGACTGTGATCCCCAGCACAGCAAAGACAAGCAAGCCATCAAACCCCCCACCCTGTGCTGCTCCAAAGTCAGAACTATTTACAACCAAGTATCCTCGCAGCAAGTTTAACACAACGGAAGTAGAGACTGCTCTGATCCTTGAGCCCTAGGCAGTCATGGTGGTGTGGGCAGAACTGGGAACGGGTGCATGTCACACCAGAGCAGTGACCAGACAAAGCCTCCCATCAGTCTCACCAGATGCTAAGAGTTCTGTATGAATCTGATCCAGCATCCAAGAGTTGTGATGAAGCTGGACAAAGCCCCAGAACACAAGTGAGGAAGAATTTCACCCACAGTCAAGGAGACAGAAGACTGACATCATCAAACTGTAAACAGGGTAAGAGCAGTGCTACAAACTCTAGGAGAGACGGATCAACCCTTAAAAGGCCAGAAGGGGAAAGGGGAGCCATGAGGACACAGGTGAAAACACGACACCCATGTTCTTTCCTTCCCCTAAAGCAGCGTTTCCAAATGCCCAGGGGATGCCTGTCTGAACTTGTATAGTTTGCTCCCTCTGGCTTTCAATTAGTCAAAGCTAACTCAGACTGCGAGACATAATTACCAGACAGTTGTCTGTATCAGCCAGGGGATCTGGAACCCAGCAGAGACAAGAAGGCCCCTCAGCCTGGGGCTCTCACCTCTAAGAAGATGGAAAAGCAGCACCATAAGAAAAGAGTGGCTCTGAGGTCGATCTCTTCCCTTAGCCTGACTCCACTGAAGACACAAGGAAACAAACCCACAGCTTTCCAGATGAAGATAAAGGAGACAGGGAGGAGAGCGTGGCTAGAGTTCGCAGGTTGAGCATATATGTGTGTGTAGGCACATAAATGTGTACAGTCATGTAATCCCGGCACTCAGGAGGCTGAGGCAGGTGGATTTCAAATTGTAGGTCATCTTGGGCTATTTATGGGCATCATGCCTCAAACCAAACCAAACCACAAACAAGAGTCCAGTGTGGTAGAGAACACCCACTTTGAGGCACAGTTAAAGACTCAGTCCACAGTCTCAATAGAGAGGAGGCCAAGTATGGTGCACGCCTTTAATTCCAGCACTTGGGAGGCAGAGGCACGTGGGTATCTATGAGTTCTAATCCAGCCAGGACTACTACAGTATAGAGAAACCTTGTCTCAAATAAACAAAAAGGGGTCAGGGAAGGAGAGAGACTGAACCCCGATTCCGAGGTGAGGACCCCTCTTCTGCCTGTACTCTCCCTTTCCTTCTCTCCAGCCTTCACCTGAGGGTAATGTCTCAACAGCCATAATATGAGGTGGCTGCAGGGGCTGGAGAACAGCACTGTGAAACTGCCAATTTGGTTTTTTCGGTAATTCTGATCACAATTCAGGTCAGTGGCTGAAGCCTTTCTGTCCTTAGGAATTAGACCCTGGACTGTGGCTCCCATGCAGAGAACACAGAAGCTCAGCCACGGATGGAACTGACAGGCAGAGGAAGGAGTAGCCAGACGGACCCAGACTGTGGAGTCAGAGAAACTGCCATGAGGGCCGAAAGAACTTACGAGGTGTGAAGCAGCAGGCTCTGATGGACAGAACAGAGGCTTATGTACCGCCAATCTCCCTCAGCCCTTCTGGGAAGCAGTTCCACGGGGCACACACAAAGTCCGAGTGACAACCTTGAGTCACAGCACAGGTAGGTAGCCTCCGGCATCTGGACTCTACCAGTCAGCATGCCATGCTTACTTCCCAGCTATGGGAGCATTAGGTACAGAGAAGACAATTTGAACAGGGCACAGGGCAGCATGCAACGGGCAGGGCAAGTGTACTGTTCCCACCTGGACAATGTAAACTGGAAGCTGGGGAGGAAGTAGCACCAACTGTCTTATCTTCTCAGACCCGTGACAGCCCATGGAGATATAACATCCTAATATGCCATCTTATTTAATGAACAGAGTTTACTTAAAACAAGAAAAAGCTCACACCTGTAATCCCAGCACTGAAGATGTAGAGGCAGTTAGTTGGGTTGCTGAGTTCAAGGCTAGTATAGGCTGACCAAACCAAACCCAGCCATTATCTTCTCCAAGAATCTTCACACCTTCCAGGCCATACCAAAGGTTTCAGCTCTCTCTCCTCTCCTTTCTACAGAAGGCCTGCTCTCTGCTCTCCTAATCTAGAATATGTATCCTATGCAAACCTCAGACCTCAGCCAGTAAAAACTCCCTGTACCCCTGCCTACTTGACCAGTGAGGACCTTCTACCCCACACTGTGTTCTCAAACTGCCTGGCTACTGGAGGTGCCACACACAGCACAGACACTTGCCACAGTTTTTCAGTGTGGACCAGGCTTCACGGCTACCTTCAGCTGCCGTGTAATAACCCAGGCTCCAAATATGTTTAGCATCAGTTAGTTTCAATGTGTGGGTTCACTAAACACACTAGAAAGGCAGAAGAGTAGCTAACAAGGGGTCTAAGCTTACAATAAAGTCTGATGTGGGCCTGGGAGAGGAGATGGAGAGTACCAACACTCACTCCTTGCTCTACACCCTCTCTGCCTGGCTGAAACAGGGTCTCGCCTATTTAGCCCAGAACTTCTGAACTTGTGGACACTCCCTCCTACCTCAGGTCTCTGGAGTGCTGGCAGAACAAGCCTAGACCACCATATCCAGCCCTGAAGCCTCTTTCTCACCATTCAACCTAATGCTTTTAAATCCTGAGACAAAGGTCAGGGGGGCTGGGGGCTGGGGACAAGGACACACAATTAAGCTGGGTGTGGTGGCACTTGCCAGAAGTTCCACCTACATTAAGAGGCTAGTCACTTTTAGCTCAAGAGGTCTGTCTGGGTAACTAGCAAAATCCCACCTCAAGACAAACATATAAATAAAGAACAAACCCATAGACAACAAAAGGCAATTACTGGATAGCTAGCTCAATTACTTACTCTATAATAATTTGGTGAAGATTTATGATGTCACAGACAGTGGGCCAAGCAGTAAGACTAAGATAAAAAATGATAGTGGGGAACAATTTTAGGTTTAAACTAACGATCTCATTTAATTTTCACACTAGCCCAGCCAAAGAGGCACCAGGCCACAATGCTACTTCAAGCACTAGCAGGTGCCCTCCTGGGAGCCTCAGAATAGCAACCACACAGGCCCCTCTGTCTGTGTGGGAGGTAGAGGCAAGGGGATCAGGAGCTCAAGGCCAACCTGAGCTGCAAAAGATCTTCTCAATCCTCTCCCTACTCATCCCTGAACAACCCCCTCAAGTGCCCCCAAGGGCCATGGATGGGATATGTAGAGGACAGCCCCGTGACTATTGAAGTCTCACAAAAATCAGTGCTGTGGGAACATTCCCACAGTGGTCCAGAGCCGGCTCCTGCACAGGAGTGCTCTGGAGAAACACCCTCACTGGCACATTTCCTTCAGTTGTGTCCCGTGGGCCAGGACGGGCCCTCGCATGGGCATGTGGCCCAGGCAGGGATGGAAACACTGCACTTAGCAGAAAAATGGGCGGAAGTTGGTGGGGCCATTGTGGATGAACAGGAGTTGCCTTAAGACTCCAGACAGCTCAGACAGGAAGGGTCTGCTCACTAACCAGAGCCAGAGAAGCCTTCTACAGGAAGGGTTAAGTAGGAGTTGGCCAAAAGAAATTAAGCAAGCTTCAGCCTGGCCTTGCAGTGTGAAGAAAAGGCAGGGAAGGGGAAGGAAACGGGCTCTTTCTCTACTGAAAAACCTGATGAAAACAAAGCCATTATGGCTTATGGCTCTGGCTCAGCAGAGCAGGGTTATGTTCTACCGCATAGAACCTGTTGAAACCAGCCAGGCTTGCATGTGAATGGGAAAGTCTGGCCAAAAGCCATTTCCAACAGGGAGAGTTTTGATACCCAACTATTCCAAGTATCACCCATACTTGACAGTGTGTCAGGATTTTGTCTCTCAGAATTTGCAAAGGGTGGCCCTCGCTTCCTGACCCCTGGAGCAGTATAGGTGGCTAACAACGTCTACGTGCACAGGCTTCCTTACACCAGGCCCTTGGCGGTGGGGCTGCAGCACACTTCTTTTCCTTCAAGGCTACCTGTAGGAAGAGGGTCTCTAGGCTTTAAGTTGATAGCTCTGGTACCTCGGAGAGACTGCAGCTACACAAGAACTGAGGAAGAATTTGCCTGGGCTGAGAGGGGAAAACTGAAGTCCCAGCCACAGAGCATGGCCGTCAGTCACAAAGCATTGCCAGCCCAGGTATCCACAGCTGAGGAGTTAGATTAACAGGAAACAAACACACCCAAGAGCCTAGAAGGATGGAGTCCATGCAAACCGTCACCAAGCATGTACTGACAGGAAGGGGATTCACTACCCTGGGAACCAGAAGGAAGCCTGGTATCTTAGGGTGCCATTGAGAAAAAAAGTTACCCAACTCCAAAGTTAGGAATACAAATGTGCTGTGGGCACGCCTTTAATCCCAGCAATCAGGAGGCAGAGGCAGGAGGATCTCTATGAGTTTGAGGCCACAGAGGTGTACAGAGAGAATTCCAGGACAGTAAGGACTACATAGAGAGGTCTTGTCTCAAAAAAAAAAAATTGGCAAAATCTTTTCAAAACTCAGAAGTCACACAGCCAGTCAACTGCAAGGGGCATGGATGAAAGGAAGTGAGGTGAGGAGTGCCGGATCCCCAAGACAGCGATTTTCTGCATCATATAATTTCAAAAAGATGAATCCCAGCTGAGAAAGGAGGGGCCCAGCCACACCTCAGTTAGCAATCCACGGCATCTGGCCCGAAAGGAAGGAGGTCTGTTGAGGCTTGCATGGCTGACAGGGGGGCAGACGGGCTTGCAGCGGTTTCTTGGCTGCAGAACCACAGGGGAGAGGGGTGGGGCTGCTAGAGTCTCAGCTTCAGGACACCTGGGGCAAGGGCAGTCAAAAAGGTTCCTCTGGCATTGTGGTAAAACCAAGGAGAGGATCAGAGGAAACCACCTGGAGTCTCCAGTTCCCAGTGAGTAAAGCGTGAGTGGACTCAACGGAAGGGCTGCTTCCGAAGACTTCATCAGCAAGGGATGGCGGGCACAGCAGCCCTGACTTAGCCTAGAGGCTTTCCTGAGGACTCAAAGAGGAAAACTAACCCCGGGCCCCACTTAAGCTCTTCTCAGTCTGTGGGTGAAGAACTATGCAGGCCTCAACAAGGTGGAGCTTCTTGGGTGTTACTCCTGACAGGTGTAAGGACTACAGAGCGCCCGTCCCTACCCAACTCCATGAGCAGCACTTCACCCATCGACAACTGTAACAACATGGCGTGGTCTGGCTCGTACAGCTCACTGAACAGGACTAGTACACACAGCTTGAGAAACTGAGTGCACTGCTGACGGCAGGCACTGCTAGACTGATTTCCACATTTTAGTTCGCTTGTTTTTTGAAGACAGGGTTTCTCTGTGTAGCCCTGGCTGTCCTGGACTCACTTTGTAGACCAGGCTGGCCTTGAACTCGTAGAGATCCGCCTGCCTCTGCCTCCCAAGTGCTGGGAATAAAGGTGTGCACCACCACACCTGACCCCAGTTTTTTTGTTTTTTTTGTTTTTTCGAGACAGGGTTTCTCTGTGTAACAGCTCTGGCTGTCCTGGACTCACTTTGTAGAGCAGGCTGGCCTCGAACTCACAGAGATCCGCCTGTCTCTGGCTCCCAAGTGCTGGGATTAAAGGCATGCGCCACCGCCCAGCTCCCAGCTTTCTTTTTAAATAATGTATTTAGAAATGTTTTGGAACACATATGTATACAGGTTTACTGTTTTACTCATCATACAATTCTGTTTTTAATTTTTAAATTTAAGGTTGTTTATTTCTTTGAGATTGTGCTTCACGCTGTAGACCAGGTTAAACTGTAATTTATCATATAGAACAAGCTGACCTCTTATTCACGGCAATTCTGCCTCAGCTTCGAGTTATGAGATCTTGGCAGCCTTGACAGATCTAAGGAGTCACCTGCTCTCCTATCATAAAGTATAAAGTTATAAAATTCTTAGTTCTCAGTGTTGACCAGGAGATGACAACATAGACACCTGAATGGCCTGTCCTCAAGGGGGGGCTCAAGCACGGTCACAACTAACCCACCTCCCTCCCCTATCCACTTCATTTTAGACTTCACAGCCCTGACTGGAATAGTGAACACACCGGGAGCCCAGCCAGGGAAACCTTTGCTCTGTGGAGACCCGCACGAGCCGGCAGACCCCACAGTCTCTACCTAGACAGCTGCATGGCTGACAGACAGCGTCCACCTCACTTGTAGTGTCGTCCCCATGTACCTGCTGGTGGCTGGTATTCTTCTCAAGGTTCAGAGGTAACAACACCTTCCAGGGAAAGAAGCTCTTCACCCACCCTTCACTTTCTAGGTCTTTGATTCAGATACCGCAAAAGAGCAACGGTAGGGGTCAGGAGAGGTGGCACTGTGGTTCAGGGCACATACTACTCCTACAGAGGACCAGAATTTGAATTCTAGCACCCAAGTCAGGCAGCTCACAACTGCCTGCAACTTCAGCTCTAGGGCACCCAATGCCTTCCCCTGGCCTCCGATGGTTCAGTGCTCATGTGCAAATACCCCTACAGTTATAACTAAAAATACAATTTAAAGGAGTATTGCTTATTAGTAATGACTTGGGAGAGGAAAAAGAATGAAGGAACTACTGAGTCAGGTCTGCCCAATACTGTCCATCTCCACCGAGTCTGAGTCTCAATGACACTCAGTGAGCAGGAACCCCAGACCACCTCAGGGTGGAGCTGGGCCTCCTGAGGGCATATGGGGATGTACTTCACTACCACTGCAGTTTCAAACTGTCAACAAAGCGTCCAGAGTGAGCACACAAACGAGCCACAGGATACTTGGAGCTCTCACAGGACACACTTGACACGATACCTCAACACACGAATGTGGTTTTCCAAGTGGCAACTGAACTGTGAGAACAGTAATGCTTAATGTCTGCCAGCTAGTCGTTTAAGCCAGAGAAGTGTCAAGCATTTCTTTGTCCTAGGAACAACGAGAACAAACTACTGAGGCACATGGTCAGTGAGCTGAGAATACATGGCCTGCAGGAGGCCTTCATCCTGTCACATGACACAGCTACACTGCAAAGGCTGAGGTTGTCCCGACTCCTTCATTTCACTCCGGGAGAAGCCATCTCTCCCCTTCCCTACCCCATCTCGTAAGACTCTGCGAAGTGGGCATGACGGTCCCAATAAGCTGGGTCAAGTGCTGGGCTCCCCTGCTGGAGGAAAGCCAAGCTGGAGTGCCACCCAGGTCTTCTGGTTACAAGGCCATTCATTACCTTTCTTCAAGTTACAATCTCCCACTGCAATCTTGTTAATTTTTTGACAGGGTCTGTCTGTGGAGTCCCCACTGGCCTGGAACTCAAAAGATCCACCAACCTCTGCTGAAATTAAAGGTGTGTGCTGTCATGTCCTGCCAAATCTCTGTTTTTCAAGGCAGAGTTTAACTGTTTGGACCAGTTTGGCCTCAATTTTGTGACCCTCCTCCCTTATCCTTCTAAATTAGTCACCACACCCAGCTTGGGCTCTTAAGATTTAAAAAATGTTTTCTTTTGGGATCATACACACCTCTTCCAAAAATGCTGCAGGAATTTTCCCCACTCAACGTTAGCTCCGAGGAAGGCCAGGACCCTTTCGCTAGCACAGGGCCTAGGCCAAAGATCTCAGGGAGCTAGCCAGGTCAGGCCCCCTGACAGATGGCGCAGGCTGTTCATCTTTCTCATCCCAGGTCATCTGTCCATGTTTGTTTCCAACGGAAGGGTGTGCCAGGGACAGCAAGTGGAAATACCGCTCTCCCCAGGACAGGAGAGGTGGAGGAAACATAAACAAGGGAAAATGTTCCAGAGCAATGGAGGCTGAGCATGGACAGAGGACAGTGGCACAGAGGGGAACTCATGCACCATGGGCAAAGGATAGAGAACACACTGGAGCCACCAGGTGCCCCTGAAGCGTGGTGCTGCCAGAGGACTGCCACCGTTGGTCTGACTTTTCTACGACAGCAGCACCAGCTTCTGTTGAGTGATCAAAACATACAAGGGCCAGACTTATTACTAATATATATTATACACATACATATACTGTGTACATATAGGAGGGTCTGGAGTTCCATCTTATTCAAACTTGCATACAGGAGCAACTCCAAACATCAGTGTAAGGAGACAGATTAATATAAATTAGATTTAGTAAATATCTAGGGGTTTCTGATACAGTCTCTTAATTCGGGGGATGAAGATCAACTTGGCTGTGGGCAATTAGCTTATTAGCTTATGGACTAAAAACAAGGATGAAGTCAGGTGAAACAAGGAGAGACTCTATGGACTAAAAACAAGGTTTATGGCCTGGCATTGTTTTCAGCTGCTAAGTGGGCAGAGCCCAGATTAAGCTGAAGCAGGTGGAACAAGGAGAGATCCTATTTAAGGACAAGTGGATGGAGCTCCCAGGGCCCCATGCTAGAGAGCTCCAATGCTAGAGAGTCCTCACTCTAGAAAGGACAATTAGTAGTTTGTATCCTCTGATGGAGAAAGTGCTGGTGGACTGCCATCAGATCTCTGAGGCAGAAAGAAGCTGGTGAGCAGAGAAAGCCTCAGCAAGACAGCAAAAGGCCAAAGACTAAACCCTGTGGCTCAGCTTTTGCCTAGAGGGGTGTGACCTGTCCGAACAGTGGCCTGAACAGAACTGTGGTCGGCTTTAAAGACTGAGGCAGAGCGGCAGAGTTGCTGATACGAAGGAAGTAAGTTGGCCTACAGACGGCTGAGGTCTTCCCAGAGAGAAGAAAGCCTCAAGCCTTATTTAAGGTGAAGTCGCCATAGCCAATTTACCCTGATGGATCTACATCTGAGATATTCCAGAATAAAGACTGCTAAGAGCATTAAAGGGTCTACCCCAGAGACTGTGTTCCTGACGACTGAGGACCTGCCCCAGAGACTGTATCCTTCTAAAAGGTTAGGAAAATAGTAATAGTCATCAATAGGTTTAGTGGGTAGGTAATAGGGGTTGTAGTCATTCTCAGGGTTAGTAGTTAAGTGAATGTTTATAAGTGAATATAGTTATCAATAAATACATATTGAATAATTTAAAAGGTTTGGTATCACAGATGCAATTTAAGAAAAATTTAAACCCCGAGTTTGAATTCATAGCTGTGAAACCTGTAGATATGAGGGGTCAACAGTGCATCTGAATATGTAGCCTGAGCCATTCCATATAGACTGACTCTGTCATTGGATATGCTGTACAGCTGTGGGCATAAACTCAGGAAGTGTTTTACCAGGGAGCAAGTTTGGGCTCTAGTGTGCTAGTGTGGACAGAGTAGACCCCAGAAACTAGGTGCAAATTACTTTCTGTGCAGTCAAAAACCCAAGCTAAGAACTCCCCTGGCAGAAGAGTATGGGGCAGACCAGTGGCTTAAGACTGAAGGCCACCTGGAGAAGTAGGTGTGCACTTAGTTGTCACCCCTTCTGGAGTGCTGTGATCCCAACAGCAAATCCTTGAGGAAAGGCATGTCCTTGTGAGAGAAGGAGCCCTGTGAAACACAAAAGACTTGTTGCTCTATGTAAGAACAATTAAAATACGGAATAGGGAACACATATACACAAAGAAAAACAGGAAGATT
This sequence comes from Lophiomys imhausi, assembly GCA_907164525.1. Classification (NCBI taxonomy): domain Eukaryota; kingdom Metazoa; phylum Chordata; class Mammalia; order Rodentia; family Muridae; genus Lophiomys; species Lophiomys imhausi. The sequence continues at coordinate 4,943,728 of CAJQZJ010004796.1, read as the reverse complement.
GTGAATGTGTCTTTGGTGTTCAGCCTTTTTTTTTTGTTGTTGTTTTTTGAGACAGGGTTTATCTGTGTAACAGCTCTGGCTGTCATGGACTCACTTTGTAGACCAGGCTGGACTCGAACTCACAGTGATCCACCTGCCTCTGCCTCCGAAGTGCTGGGATTAAAGGCGTGCACCACCACGCCCGGCTAGCCTTTCTTTACTCATTCCCACATCAATGCTGGAAAAACTTCCAACATAGTCCTGGTTCTTAGCTGGGCCTGGTGGTTCACTTTTGTAACCCTACCACTTGGAAGGTTGAATTGAGAAGACTGGAGACTTAGAGGCCAGCCTGGACTGTAGGGTGAGATCCTGTCTCAAAACAACCTAAAAACAACACACAGACAGCTAGGTAAGGTGGCACACACCTTTAATCCCAGCACTCAGAAGGTAGAGGCTGGCAAGTCTCTTTGAGTTTGAGGTCAACCAGATCACAGTATGTGTGAGACCTTGTCTCAAAAACAAAACAAACAAAAAAAAACCCCACAAAATAAAAGGTGTGGACTCATTTTTACAATACTGTATCCCAATCAATCATTTGAACTTCAAATCTTTCTGTGGAATGAGTTTTTGTGGAATATCTGTGGGTGTGACTCAGAACACAGAATTCAGCCCTAAGGGTAACTTGATTTAGCTCTATGGAGGGTACTATGAGGACTTAGCAGAGAGAGCCTGTCAGCTTTGATGTCCTGCAGTCTCCAGTGGCTGCCAGAGGTCTACCTTCCAGTGTCTTGATGGCATCCTCAAGGACCAGAAGCTGTCCCTATGTTCTTGCCTCTGCTCTCCCCCTGCTTGGACTGACATCAGATTGTTTTCCAAGCAGAGCTTTTTTTCTAATACATCTAAATTTTATTGTAGTGTTTTGTTTAAATTTATATTTCACCCCCACTGTATGGGTGGGTGCCCACTGATGCCAGAAGAGGTGTCGCCTTCTGGAACTAGAGTTACAGTTGGTTGTGAGCTGCCATTCCAGTGCTGAGAATTGAACTTGGGTCCTCTGCAAGAGCAGCAAGTGCTTTTAACTCTGAGCTGTCTCTCCAGCTCTGTCGGATTTAGATTTTAAGTTTATATGAGAGATTTTGTTGTTCTCAGCTTTTGACTTGAATAATTCTAACAGCACCTGCTGCTGGAGCAGATCTTTAGTTTACCATTGGCTTAGCTAATGAGTTGCTGTCCTGCTGTCTGTCCACTAGATGGTAATCTCTACTTTCCTCTTCAGGATCCACTTTTTTTTTTTTTTTGGTTTTTTCGAGACAGGGTTTCTCTGTGTAGCTGGCTGTCCTGGACTCGCTTTGTAGACCAGGCTGGTCTCGAACTCACAGAGATCCGCCTGCCTCTGCCTCCCGAGTGCTGGGATTAAAGGCGTGCGCCACCACCGCCCGGCTTCAGGATCCACTTTTAACTTGTTCTGTAGGGGTTCTCAAAATATTTTGCCTTCTTGACATAACTGGAAATGCAGATCCCAAAGTGCTTCTGCGTACTGTTATATATTCCTCTCTTAGAAGCTAAACTGAGATGCAGACTCTGTGGCTCCAGCACGAGGCAGGATGGAGACAGCCGACAGCCTTAAAACCCACTGGTCAGTCAGTCTAGCCAGCTGGTGAGCTCCAAGTTCAGCGAAAGACCTTATCTCAGGGATGGGTGAAGGACAACGTAGAAAGAGACTAGTGTGCCTCTGGCCTCTGCATTCATGTGCACACCCCCACACCCGTGTGACCCTGAGGACACTCAAACTCAAGTGCTACTTTCCTAAAGCAGTCCCTCTGCTCTGTTTAGTTGCTGTGGTTGTTGGTCTTGTTTTGTCAAGACAGGCTTTCCCTGCATGGCCCTGTCTTTTCTGGAGCTCACTCTGTAGGCCAGATCTGCCTGCCTCTGCCTCCCTGGTGCTGAGATCAAATGCATGCACCACCACACCCAACTCTGTTCTGTTTCTTTTTTTTTTTTTGGTTTTTCGAGACAGGGTTTCTCTGTGTAGCCCTGGCTGTCCTGGACTCACTTTGTAGACCAGGCTGGCCTCGAACTCACAAAGATCCGCCTGCCTCTGCCTCCCAAGTGCTGGGATTAAAGGCGTGCGCCACCACTGCCCGGCTTCTGTTCTGTTTCTTAAAGATTCTCACAAAGCCCAGGCTGTCCAGGAATGCCCTGTGAAACCCAACTTTTTAAAATTATTCAGCGGGGCTGGAGAGATGGCTCAGTGGTTAAGAGCACTGGCTGCTCTTCCAGAGGTCATGAGTTCAATTCCCAGCAACCACATGGTGGCTCACAACCATCCATAATGAGATCTGGTGCCCTCTTCTGGCCTGCAGATATATCTGTAGACAGAACACTGTATATACATAATAAATAAATCTTTTTTTTTTTTTTTTTTTGGTTTTTCGAGACAGGGTCTCTCTGTGTATCCTTGGCTGTCCTGGACTCACTTTGTAGACCAGGCTGGCCTCGAACTCACAGTGATCCGCCTGCCTCTGCCTCCCAAGTGCTGGGATTAAAGGCGTGCACCACCACCGCCCGGCAATAAATAAATCTTTAATAAATAAATAAATAAATAAAATTATTCAGCTATTTCTTGGTAACTATATTCATTTATAACAAATATAAACACTTACCTACTAACCCTACAAATGCCTACAACCCCTATTACCTCCCACTAAACCCATTGATAACTATTACAACTATTTTCATAATCTTTTAGAAGGATACAGTCTCTGGGGCAGGTCCTCAGTCACCAGGAACACAGTCTCTGGGGTAGACCCTTTAATGCACTTAGCAGTCATTCTTCTGGAATATCTCAGACGTAGATCCGTCAGGGTAAATTGGCTATGGCGGTTTCACCTTAAATAAGGCTTGAGGCTTTCTTCTCTCTGGGAAGACCTCAGCTGTCTGTAGGCCAACTTATTTCCTTCGTATCAGCAACTCTGCCACTCTGCCTCAGTCTTTAAAGCCGGCCACAGTTTCATTCAGGCTGCTGTTCGGACAGGTCACACCCCTCTAGGCAAAAGCTGAGCCACAGAGTTTAGTCCTTGGCCTTTTGCTGTCTTGCTGAGGCTTTATCTGCTCACCAGCTTCTTTCTGCCTCAGAGAGGTCTGATGGCAGTCCACCAGCACTTTCTCCATCAGAGGATACAAACTACTAATTGTCCTTTCTAGAGTGAGGACTCTCTAGCATTGGAGCTCTCTAGCATGGGGCCCTGGGAGCTCCATCCACTTGTCTTTAAATAGGATCTCTCCTTGTTCCACCTGCTTCAGCTTAATCTGGGCTCTGCCCACTTAGCAGCTGAAAACAATGCCAGGCCATAAACCTTGTTTTTAGTCCATAGAGTCTCTCCTTGTTTCACCTGGCTTCCTCCTTGTTTTTAGTCCACAAGCTGATAAGCAAATTGCCCACAGCCAAGTTAATCTTCATGCCCCAGATTAAGAGACTGTATGAGAAACCCCTAGATATTTACTAAATGTGATTTATATTAATCTATCTTCCCTTACAGCCCTGTGTCACCAGACTGCTCTCATATTCTCAGAAATCCTCCTGTCTCAGCCTCTCAAGTGCTAGCCACAATTCCCAGCCTCAGGTCTGTCTAAACGTTTGCCTTCAGGCTAGGCCTTTCATTGTACATGATTTCACCACCACACCAGCCATTGGGAAGTTGCTGAGCTATACAGATTTTTGAGAGTTCGAACACATTGTTCTCTAATAGCCCCAAACTGCATTTGTTCGTGATTACTGATGTCGTCTAACAGGCTGTGAAATGTTACAAAGCCGTCAGGTTTACAGTGATGTTTCTGGTGTTGTAGTAAGTTCTGTGCCACTGTCAGTCAGTGCTGTTCTTCGCTTTTGATGAAACGTTTGTGGAGAACCAAGGGTGCATAAGCAGTATGTCCGTCAGTCTTTCGTGTAAAGTGGAGTTCCAGTGAAGAAAGCAGCCATTTCAGGATTGACCTCAAGTCACACATAGGTGCTTTTCCTTGAGACAGCCATCTTTGGTGGCCTCAGAGTGTTTGCTCTGTCCCTCATGTCATCATATCTTCAACAGATTAGTGCTCAAGGGTCATGTCAATAAAATGAGTCATTCTTACCACTTCGTGAAGGATGTTCTTAAATGAAATTTATTTTATTTTAATTGAGCTTACCATAAAAGCAAATAATGGTGGTCAGGCAGTGGTGGCGCACGTCTTCAATCCCAGCACTCGGGAGCAGAATCAGGCGGATCTCTGTGAGTTCAAGGCCAGCCTGGTCTACAAAGTGAGTCCAGGACAGCCAGAGATACACAGAGAAACCCTGTCTTGAAAAACCAAAAATGAAAAAAGACAGATGTGGTGACTCATGCTTTTAATCCCAGTACTCGGGAGGCAGAGGCAGGTGGATCTCTGTGAATTTCAGGCTAGCCTGGTCTACAAAGCAAGTTTAGGACAGCCAGGGCTACACAGAGAAACCCTGTCTTGAAAAACCAAAAAAAAAAAAAAAAAAAACCAACAAAGAAGCAAATAATGACTGCTGTCTTGCTGTCTGCTGTTAGGGTAGTATGAACTCCCAAGGTCCTCCGGGGATCTGCAGACCCACTTTGGGATTTTGTATGTTTGTTTTTCTGCCTTGCTGTCCTGGATCTGTCTGTATAGACAAGGTTGGCCTTCAATGTACAGTGGTCTTCCAGCCTTTGTCTCTGGGGTGCTGGGATTGCAAGGCAGGTGTTAGCACAGCTGAGCCATTGTTTTAGAACAGAATCTGTGGGTCAGCGATAGCAAACGGTGGTTTGCTGTTGCCTTTACCATTCTATGAAAGTCTGTCCCCTTTGCTGTCTTCCATGGCTGGGGTGCGGTGGTTAGACTATTCAGAATGACACAGTACAGCCCAGCATTGCAGAGATGCTGAACTTCTTTAGGTTTCAGATTTAGCTTTGCTTGAGAAGGCCCTGAGCCCCAGTTTCTCTTCTCTGGGAAATGGGATCATAATGAAATCTGCCCTTTAGTTTGAGGAAGGTTAAAGTAAAGTGCTTAGAATAGTGCTGGGTGCTGTGATCGGAAGCTTCAGCTTCCACCAGCACAGTTACCGTGCCTCTGCTCACTTCCCAGGCTGGTCATCCCACGTCATTCACTCATTGACGTACAGAATAGTGAGTCCTGTGCTTGGAGCCTCAGTGTGGCTAGAGAAGAGCAGGCTTGAAGGTGAGGGCACTAAAGAAAAGCAATGGAGCAGGAAAGGAGGCTTAGGGAAACCAGGTCATCATGTCCTGGGTGTGTGATACTGGGAGGAAGGGAAGTGGCAGCCAGATGCAGGCCTGACACAGCACAGAGCTGCATGGAGGAGACTCACCACCTCATAATGAAGAGCTCTCTCTCTGTCATCCCTGGCCAAAGTGGTTTGAGTTCTCATAAGGTAGTAACCTCACTATAAAAGTTATTTTAGCCAGATCTCTGTGAGTTCGAGGCCAGCTTAATCAACAGAGCGAGTCCAGGACAGCCACAGCTACACAAAGAAACTCTGTCTCGAAAAAACAGAAAAGTAAAAACTGTTTGTCATTAATGTTCTAGTTTCTAGGGTTGTGTTGAGGTTGAACTGAATCCCCAGAGGGTTCCAGCCTCCCAGGAGAGGACTTAGCTATGGTAGAAGGGCAAAACTGAGAATTCTCTTGTTATTAGCTGACTTTAAAAAAAAAAAAAATAAGCCGGGCGGTGGTGGCGCACGCCTTTAATCCCAGCACTTGAGAGGCAGAGGCAGGCGGATCTTTGTGAGTTCGAGGCCAGCCTGGTCT
>CAJQZJ010004796.1:4917658-4937749 GCA_907164525.1 Lophiomys imhausi | reverse complement strand
AAAAAAAAAAAAAAAAAAAAAAAAAAAAAAACACAAATATGGGGCTGGAGAGATGGCTCAGCGGTTAAGAGCACTGCCTAGTGCTCTTCCAAAGATCCTGAGTTCAATTCCCAGCAACCACATGGTGGCTCACAACCGTCCACAATGTGATCTGGTGCCCTCTTCTGGAATGCAGGTGTACATGCAGATAGAGCACACATATGCATAAAATAAATAAAATAAATCTTTAAAAAAAAAAAAAAAACACAGAAATATTATAAGAATGGGCTTTCATTTTAATCCCAGGCGTGGGGATAAGGGGCCATTTGGGACTGTCCGCAGCAGCTGACTGTGATTTGCCTCGTGCTCTAGCAGAAGCATGGTTTTGCCAACTGTGGATAATTTCTGCAATTGTGTGATGTTTGGAATTCTGGGAACTTTTCAGAGGATATATATAAAAGCAAGGACCCTGAGAGGCAGGGTTGGTGGTCGGTGGCCATTTAGAGCCGTTGATTGCGGTTTGCTACTAGCCAGGGGTCAAAGGAAAAGACAGAAGGAAAGAAATTAGATTCAGGGGTTTTCCTAATTCCTTTCTCCCCTCTGTTTCTCTCCTATCTAGTGGTAGGGTGTGAAACAGGGAGGAGGAGGTGGATAAAGGGTAGGGAAAAAAAGAATCCTCAAAGTGGCAAAGACTAGCTAGAAGCCTGCTCTGTATAGCAAGTTCCAGGGATACATACTGAAACCCTGTCTCCAAAAAACCAAACTAAAAGAACAGAAAAAGGGCCCGGTGATAGTGGCACAGGCCTTTAATCCCAGCGCTCTGGGAGAGGGACGCAGGCAGACTCTGTAGAGACCAGCCTGTTGTATGAGCAATTTCCAGGACACCCAGGGATACACAGAGAGAAACCCCATGATGAGAAAATAGAGAAAAAAAATACAAAAAGGTACCAAGACTAGAGATTGCATTTTTGTTTGTTTTGATACCTTTTAATGTATTTTAAAATTATTGTATATGTGTACAGCTGCGGGGGGGGCATGCGTGCACCTTGGTGCAGAGGTTAAAGGACAACGTTGGAGTAGTTCTTCCTTTGCACATGTGCTGAGGACCAAATGCAGGTCCTTTAAAGTACTGGGACCACACAGCATGCACAATCACAGCCAGCTGAAACTGACCTAGTTTTTGTCACTCTGATGTGAAACTTTTTAAAATTATTCAACACTTATCTATTAGTAACTATATTCACTTATATAACAAATACTAACCCTACGAATGCCTACAACCCCTATGACCTAACCACTAAACCTATTGATAACTATTACAACTATTTTCATAACCTTTTCGAAGGATACAGTCTCTGGGGCAGGTCCTCAGTCACCAGGAACACAGTCTCTGGGGTAGACCCTTTAATGCACTTAGCAGTCTTTCTTCTGGAATATCTCAGACGTAGATTCGTCGGGGTAAATTGGCTATGGCGGCTTCACCTTAAATAAGGCTTGAGGCTTTCTTCTCTCTGGGAGACCTCAGCTGTCTGTAGGCCAACTTATTTCCTTCGTATCAGCAACTCTGCCGCTCTGCCTCAGTCTTTAAAGCCGACCACAGTTCTGTTCAGGCCACTGTTCGGACAGGTCACACCCCTCTAGGCAAAAGCTGAGCCACAGGGTTTAGTCTTTGGCCTTTTGCTGTCTTGCTGAGGCTTTATCTGCTCACCAGCTTCTTTCTGCCTCAGGGAGATCTGATGGCAGTCCACCAGCACTTTCTCCATCAGAGGATACAAACTACTAATTGTCCTTTCTAGAGTGAGGACTCTCTAGCATTGGAGCTCTCTAGCATGGGGCCCTGGGAGCTCCATCCACTTGTCCTTAAATAGGATCTCTCCTTGTTCCACCTGCTTCAGCTTAATCTGGGCTCTGCCCACTTAGCAGCTGAAAACAATGCCAGGCCATAAACCTTGTTTTTAGTCCATAGAGTCTCTCCTTGTTTCACCTGACTTCATCCTTGTTTTTAGTCCATAAGCTAATAAGCTAATTGCCCACAGCCAAGTTGATCTTCATGCCCCGGATTAAGAGACTGTATCAGGGCCGGGCGGTGGTGGCGCACGCCTTTAATCCCAGCACTTGGGAGGTAGAGGCAGGCGGATCTCTGTGAGTTCGAGGCCAGCCTGGTCTACAAAGCGAGTCCAGGACAGCCAGAGATATTCAGAGAAACCCTGTCTTGAAAAAAACCAAAAAAAAAAAAAAAAAGGGAAGAGGATGGGGGGTTGAGGGTGGGAGGGTGGGACTGGAGGGGGGAATAGGGAGGGGACTGCGACTGAGATGTAACTTGAAGAAATAAAAAATAAGTGAAAGTAAAAACTAAAAAAAATAAAACTTCCCTTCCTTAAAAAAAAAGAGACTGTATCAGAAACCCCTAGATATTTACTAAATCTAATTTATATTAATCTAACTCCCCTTACACATCTGTGAATATGAGATTTTTATCACTTTCTGAACAATACAGTGTAACAATGACTTACACTGTAGCAGGCATTGCAAGTAGCTTTGAGATGATCTGAAACTAGTAGGAGGGTACACATAAGTTAAATGCAAACATAGCGCTTTAAATAAAGACTACGAGAAGCTATGGATTTGGGTATCCACAGGGCATGAAGGTGGGGTGTCCTGGAACCCCAATCACCCAGAGATAATGAGAGACTACTGTTTTATATTACAACTAGGCATAATTTCCCTAAACTTCAATTATGCCCCCTTGAAGGTTTCAGCTGTTTGCATACAATTTGCAATAGTGAAATGTGGTATCTAGACCTCCATGGGTTTAGTCTTTGACGGAAAAGGGTTTGTATCATAAAGCATGATACTGCAGAAGGCACATTTCCAATACCAGTGCACAGCAAGAGCTGGGCCTTGGTCAACAAGGCTCATCAGGGACGATGACAAGAGTCATTGCTAACTACTCTCGCTGCTACTGGACAGACCTGTGAGAAGAGGTAGCTGTGCTGGTTCAAAAAAGATCAACTTCGTGCATGACTGAGAGCAAGAAAGTACATCCCTGGGAAAACAAGGGCTCGTGTTGGTCCCTCCCTCTCAGAACACTCTAAGAAAAGCCACAACAGACAAGGAGCCCTAGGCCTTCTTGATTCTAGAAACACTCTCTCATCTAACTGCACAAACTCCCACACTGAATGCAGTGTCCATGGGTTACAGGACCCAGACAGGCTTCTTTCTTGTGTTTCTGATCTCAAGTCTCACACAATCAAGGCACGAAGTCTGACTGGCCTCAGGAATTCCTAGTGGCCTTAATGTTCTTCAATAAGCTGGCTTTATCCCAGAAAATGTCCACATTCTGTGGGCTAATGGACAGATCCTGACCCCACATATGACCTGAGTCAGAATGTTAAAAGTCTTGATTGAATCCAGCCACCCGCCACAGCCAACACCAAATACCTTTGGGTCATCAGCCTCAGGTTTTTCAGTCTCTGAATCGTCATCTTCCTACAAGACAAAGAATTTAGAGGATTAAACTTAAAAGGAGTAGGCCTGTGGAGTCTTACATATATAACCAGTGGCTAGAGTAAACAAGCTGTTTACCCAGCTGGGGTCATCCCACCAAGAACCCTTCCCTACCACACAACCCAGAACTAGACAAAAAGAAGGGAAAGGGAGACGTTCTGGGGGAGAAATCAGCAGCTCTAACTCAACAGGTCATCGTCTACACCGGTGAAAACTCCTGAATGAAGTCATGTCAAGACAGAGAAGAAGCAAGTGTTCCACTCCTGTCAGGCCAGGCCACAGGGCCCAGAAAGCAAACTGGAGTTGTTAAAGCCAGGACTATGAACTCTTTTTACCTCCTCTTTCACATTCATACCCACAATTACTTAGAAGACAGTCACACTGTTCACCACCTGTGATGCCAGCACCTCGAGCTAGCAGCAGTGACACATAGAAGGCAGGTATCAAATCACCAGACCAAGTGACCCCAGAGAGGGAGTACAAAGGCGAAAGGCATAGCCTTTCAGGGTGCTCACATTATTGCCACTGATCCACTGTTTCCAGCCTTCTTCCTTACCCAATCGAGGTGTCCCTGAGTCAAATCCACGGGGTACTGCACTCTCCAATGTAAGCCCACAATTCCACTGAACACAAATGCAACTAAGGTCAAAAGCTAAGAAGTAGACATGGAACCATCTACACTTCAACCCAAACGGAATACGGCACTCCAGATGTTAATACAAACAGCACCTAAATGTGAACACATTACACTGATGGTTTTGAGACGAGTGCCCTGGATGGTGCCAGTGAACCAAAGGCTTGTGATGCCACCTACACAACTTCCTTAAAACGAAATCAGTTGCCGGGCGTGGTGGCGCACACCTTTAATCCTAGAACTCAAGAGGCAGAGGCAGGCGGATCTCTGTGAGTATAAAGCTAGCCTGGTCTACAGAGTGAGTCCAGGGCAGCCAGGGATACACAGAGAAACCCTGTATTGAAAAACCAAGAAAAATAGCCGGGCGGTGGTGGCGCATGCCTTTAATCCCAGCACTTGGGAGGCAGAGGCAGGCGGATCTTTGTGAGTTCGAGGCCAGCCTGGTCTACAAAGCGAGTCCAGGACAGCCAGAGCTGTTAAACAGAGAAACCCTTTCTCAAAAAAACAAATAGATAATAAAAAAAAAAAAAAAAAAAAGAGAAATCAATCAACTAAACAGTCAAAGACAGATCTTGGCAGAATGCTAACAAAGTCCCCAATATCCATATTGGGGTTTGATGAGAGTTTCTTTTTTAAACTAAAATATCATATATAGTTGCATATGACAAAAAGTAACTGCGGATTAATATTTTTTTTTTTTTTGGTTTTTCGAGACAGGGTTTCTCTGAATATCGCTGGCTGTCCTGGACTCGCTTTGTAGACCAGGCTGGCCTCGAACTCACAAAGATCCGCCTGCCTCTGCCTCCCAAGTGCTGGGATTAAAGGCGTGCACCACCACCGCCCGGCTCGGATTAATATTTTTAAATCATGCATGCAATGCATTAAAGAGAACAGGTTTGGGTGTCACGGCAGCACACATATATTTAAGAAAAGCCGGGCTGGAGAGGTGGCTCAGAGGTTAGGAGCACTGGCTGTTCTTCCAAAGGTTCTGAGTTCAATTCCCAGCAACCACATGGTGGCTCACAGCCATCTACATTGAGATCTGCCCGGGCATATATGTAGAGCAAATACTGTATACATAATAAATAAATAAATGTTTAAAAAAAAAAAAAAAAAAAAAGAAAAGCCAGAGAACTTAACAAAGTTTCCCTTCCTTCCTTCCAGCTAAGGATGGAACCTCTAAATCTCATTCTTTTAGCTCCTGAGTGCTGAGATTACAGGCCATGAACAACATGACCAGCATACATAGTTGATGCTGGAGACCGCCTTATGGCTTTGCCCACGCTACACAGAAACACTACCATGTGCGGGACTTTCTCAGCCCACAAGTTTCTTAGTAACTTTATTCAATGTGAATTATCACTAATGGGTGTAGCTGAAGGCATGAAAAAGTCTCAAAAAAAGAGAATATAAAATACATTCTGGGGCTGGAGAGATGGCTCAGTAGTTAAGAGCACTGGCTGCTCTTCCAAAGAACCCAGGTTCAAATCCCAGCACCCATATGGCAGTTCACAGCTGTCTGTAATGGCCAGGCGTGGTGGTGCACGCCTTTAATCCCAGCACTTGGGAGTCAGAGGCAGGTGGATTTCTGTGAGTTCAAGGCCAGCCTGGTCCACAGAATGAGTCCAGGACAGCCAGGACTATACAGAGAAACCCTATCTCAAAAAAACAAAACACAACAACCTCTCCACCATTCTGTGAAATGTTTTATTTGCTGTTGTTTTTATGTAGTACTGAGGAGCAAGCCCAGGGCCCTGAGAATGCTAGGTAGGGCCTGCCGCTGCCCACTGAGCTGCATCCCTAGTCTTCATTTTTATTTGAGAGAGGAACATGCTCTTGAATCTTCCTGCTTTAGCACACTGAATGCTAGAATTACAGGCATGGGCCCCTATACATAGTTAAGCATTCTTTTAATGCTAACATTTACATATCAATGTATAACAAAAAAATCCAAATGAAAATAAAGTATGTTGTGAGTGTTTCAATGAACATTGCTTCTAAGTGGCCAGATTCAATATCCAAATTCAATTTTAGATGCCTTTTTGTGCTAAGCAACAGCCTGCATTTCCTTGTTTTTTTCCCCCCTTTCAGACTTTCTGATTTGTACTGCTCAGGTGGTTGTGAGCCCTAAAACCCTTCTTGGTGATAACACATCCTCCTTTCATTGTTACCTGCACCGATTTAACTTCAAGGAAGGTTTGTGATCAAGAGCCAGGGCACTCTGACAAAATCACCAAGTAAAATATAACAAAAGAATCAAAGTGAATAACAAAATAACTTCCCTTTCTTACCTCGTTAGAAAGTGAAGCATTTTATGAAGTTGATTACATATACACTAATGAGGATGAATATACTTATACAAGTGGAAAGAGTAGTTAAATTCACAAAAACATAAAACACCCATTGATACTTAGGTTACAAAAAGTAGCCAGCTAGGCACAGTGGCTCATGCTTATAACCTCAGCTCTCAAGAGGCTGAAGCAAGAGAATCTGGAACTTGGGGCTAACCACAGCAAGTCTGAGGCCAGCTTGGGCTTCATGAGACCCCATCTCAAAACAAAACAAAACAAACCCTCCCCCAAAACTTCAACTCAGAAACTAATAAAAGATGGTCCATGTGTATTGGACTACATTGTATTAATATTTCAGCTTAATATTCAAAGAGAACTACTACTACTCAACCAATTCAACTTTTTCTTCTTTTTGTGGTGCTGGGGATCAAGCCCTTGACGTTCATAGGCATAGCACTCTCCCCTGAGCTACATCCCCAACCGGTACCAACTGGTTCCAAACCAAAAGGAAAAGGGGACAGAGTTAACCATGAAATGGAATAGTGTTTTGAACAGCTCTGGATCTGGAAGATTTACCTACCGACTGCTTACTATTCTCATCTTCCTCTTCTTCATATCCATCTTCATCACCCCCTAGGCGAGAGAAGTCATCTTCTCCATAGGCATCAGATACCAAGCCACCTTTCTCTTCTGAAAGGAACAGGGAAGGAGAGGGAGATTTCTGAAAACTAAGTAGCCAAGATTGTTTCTGAAAATAAAAAGGGAACCCAGTCTCAGGTAAGTGACTGTAGGCCCAGATTAGATTCTACACTTAGGAAGGCCAAATTAGGAACAGGTGTGTTGAGGCCACGAGTGGTGGTGCACAGCACTTGGGAGGCACAGGCAGGAGGATCTCTGTGAGTTCCAGTCCAGCCTGGTCTACAGAGTGAGATCTAAGACAACCAGGACTAATACAAGAGCAGGAGGTATTGGATGATGGCTCAGCAGTCATGAGTGCATAATGTACCAGCGTGGATCTCTGTGAGTTTGACAGAGTCTGGTTCCCAGTACCCACATCAGGCAGCGCACAAGTGCCTATAACTCTAGTTCCAGAAGAGCTGATGCCTCCCTCTGCCCTTTTTGGGCACCTGAACTCATATGTATAGCCCACTCCCCATTTAAGTAAGGAAAGAAAATCAAACATTAAGTTCACGTTCTAATATTTTTAGTACAGGCTGGGGAAGTAACTAAGTAGTGGAGGGCTTGCCTAACATGTTAGACCTTGGGTTTGATTCCCAGCAATGGGGAGAAGAGAGTACTCTATATGCTGCCGGTCTGTTAGGCCAGTTGAAGTCTTCCCCTCTTTGAACTAGACCAGCAGGTTGCTTAAACTCCCGTTTTGACATACATATCTCTATCTTGTGTCCTATGCAACCTCAAAAATGTCTTCTATGCATAAGATTGTCTTCCCCATTGTTTTACTCCTACTTTTCTGATGAGAAGACCCAAAGCTCAGGGATATCAGATAAGTTGCTTTTTCTATTCTTTCAAGAAACCTGTTCCTATTGTGATTTGCAGTTTGAGGGCAACAGGATTACTGATAGACTTTGAAAACTCACAGTGCCAGGCATGGTGGTGCACACCTTTAATCCCAGCACTCGGGAGACGGAGGCAGGTGGATCTCTGTGAGTTCAAGGCCAGTCTGGTCTACAAAGAGAGTCTAGGACAGCCAGGACTCTGTTACACAAAGAAACCTGGTCTCTAAAAACAAACAAACAAACAAAAACAAAACAACTCACAAACCAACAGAACCACCCAGGAGCCTTAAAAGGCTTAGGAATGTCTAGCACATTTATCCTAAAGCTACAGAATTACGCACTTTGAAATCATGTATAATTAAAAGCTCTAAGACACATTTAGAACCCATTCCTAAAAAGTTACCAGTTTAACGAAACACAAGTTTTATCATCCTCCAGGTACATTTCACTCCCCTCTTCCCCGATCAAACAACGAGAGAGTGGAACTAGACAATGATGCGGCACCCCTTGGTCCATCCTCTGGCCAGCACGATGCCTTGCAGGAGGACCGCAGAAAGGGAGATCATTCATACTAGAAGTTCTAATGGTCTGTCTGACCTAGGCCATCGACTGCGCTTTGGGGTTATAGGATCCGATACCAGGAGCACAATGAGCATCTCTCCTCTCCAAACCTTGCTAGAGAAGTAGCATTTTTAACCGTAACAGACGCCGATCCCCCTTTCCAGCTCAAGCCTCACCAGCCGCACCGCCCACAGCGTCGACTCCAGTCTCGCCATCAGATTCAGGGTCTGAATATTCCGCATAAACTGCAAGAGACGACAAAACGTTCTTCTTCCCCGCCATCTTATTCCCACAGCACAGTGAGGCTCACCCCTATGACTTAAAAGCCGATTTAGGTACAGAAAACCAATTTCTTCCGGATCCCAGGAGACTCCGCGCCAGAATGAAAACCAATCAAAATGACCGTGACTTAGGCATGGCTCCACCCCTTAGGCCCAGCGCCTGGAAACGTCATCATCACGGGACGGAAGTAAGGTTTTGCGGCTCCTTTTCTGACTTTTAGAGCGGTTTGGCTTCTGAGTTAGAATTAACGTGTAGTGTTCTTTGAAAAACTGCAGAGCCAGCCGAAAAGAGCCTGGGCTCTGATATCTTGAAGAGCATTTGACTAGTGAAGGGCGGAAGCTGTTGGTTTGGAGGCTCAGGAAGAAGTGTGTGTTGGGGGGGTCGGCCTTCTGGAGGGAAGAATGGTCGCTATGGCTTTGCTTCTAGAACAAGGACACTAGAAAAAGGATTCCAAGTTCTCCAATCGGTTTTAAAGACGTTTGTGTGCTTTGTTGTGGTCCAATTTCTAGGTCTGTTCTACTGGCCTGTAAAGTTCAGTGTTTTTTTATTTTCATTAAGGGAGAGAAGTAATGTTAATTCTCCAGGGATGCACTGCGTGAAGCAATTCAAACTTAAGTTTTACTACTTGAGAATGATATGTTTATGTGTAACATAGCAGATTATCCTGACAGAAGAAACGTAGGCTATATTTTAAAGTGGAACAGAGGGTTTTCGTGACAACCTCTGCCACCTTTGTGTTAACCTTTTGACTACTGCTTTTTTGCTAAGAGATGAACTCCCGTCCTTTCTCCACTCCCTCCGACTGGGAGCGGCGAGTCCGGAGCACCCTGAAGAAAGTCTTTGGGTTTGATTCTTTTAAAACACCTTTACAGGAGAGTGCGACCATGGCTGTCATGAAAGGTAACATATCAAGCCACCTGTGTTGCAGACACGGTACCGTAGTAGCGCTGTAGCACAACACCCTCTTTATTCTTCCCACCTTTTCACTCTTGTTCCATTACTGCTTTGGGAATCTTTCACAACCAAAGCTAGGAGGTGTTTACTGGTGGTAGGTTTCTATTTATTTGTTTGTTTATTGACAATCTATGTAGTCCAGGCTGGCCTGGAATTTTCTACATTATATACATCAGGCTGGCCTTAAACTTGAGCTGAACCTTCTGCCTCTGGATTATTAAGTACTGGGATTACGGATGTGGGCTATCATGACTTGCAACAAAATTTGGAGTTTTAATGATAGAACCACCCACCCTTGTTCTGGTTGTGTGTGTGTGTGTTTTTTTTTTTTCCATAGCCAAACCTACAGATTGAAGTCTGTTACTAGATTTCATGTGCAGGTAGTAGCAAGGGTGGCAGTAATGCCTAATCTTGTCTTTGACCTAGCTCATCCTCTTACTGAAGATTGGGTAGCTTGAGTTCCAGGTAGAGAAGGAGAGAATAATAGTACTTTAAGCTGGAGATAGGGTGACTGAGGTTGTCCAGATGGGATCAGTGGTATCATATCAATGATGTGCTTATAACAGACTTCTCAGTGGTATAATCTGGCATATCTACACAGATGTGCCCAATATTCTGCTTCCCTGGCTGTTTAATCCAAACACACATATCCCAGCAGCTCAAGACTACTTAATCCTTGTTTTTCTTCTTTCTTTCGTCTTTTTGAAACAGGTTCTCACTATGAAACTTTGGTTGCTTAGCTGGCCTTGAACTAGCTGTGTAGACCAGGCTGGCCTCAAACTCCCGGAGAGCTATCTTCCTCTACCTCCTGAATGCTTTTTGTTTTTTGAGACACAGTTTCGTGGTGTAGCCTTGGCTGTGCTGGAATTCACTTTGCAAATCAGGCTGGCCTCAAACTCAGAGATCCGCCTGCCTCTGCCTTTTGAGTGCTGGGATTAAAGGTGTCCGCCACCGCCACCACCACCACGATGGGTGAATGCTTTCTTTAAAACTTTTTTGTTGGGGCTAGAGAGATGACTCAGTGGTTAAAATCCCAGCACCCACCTAGAAGTTCACAGCTATCTGTAATTGCTGGGAGTGGTGGCGCACACCTTTAATCCCAGCAACTGGGAGGCAGAGGCAGGCAGATCTCTGAGTTTAAGGCTAGCCTGTTCTACAAAGTGAATCCAAGACAGCCAGAGATACACAGAGAAACCCTGTTTCAAAAAGGCCGGGCAGTGGTGGCACATGCCTTTAATCCCAGCACTTGGGAGGCAGAGGCAGGTGAATCTTTATGCGTTCAAGGCCAGCCTGGTCTACAAAGTGAGTCCAGGACAGCCAGGGCTACACGGAGAAACCCTGTCTCAAAAAAAAACAAACAAACAAACAAACAAAAAACCCACCAACAAAAAAAACCCAAAACTTTTTTGTTTTGTTTTTATTACCTTTATTTTTTTTAGTATTGTTATGAAATTCAAGACCACTAAGAAGAGACCCCAGACTCAATTTATATTGTAATTAGCCAATTTTATTAAAGCTGCTGGCAGGGCCACAGTCTGTATCCCAAATCAGAAACATTCTGCCCAGAGTGGGTGAAGGAAGGGCTTATTAAAGGCAAAATCCACAAGAGCTGTTCTGTTCTGCCAAGATTAGGTGGTCAAGGTGACCTCAAAATAGTCCTTAAATGTCTGCGTAAGCAAGGTATAGGACAACACAACCAACAGTGAGTCATAGAACAAGCAGATCGTCACAGCTGCACATTTCTGCGTGGGGTCAAGGTTGTTGGGAACTTACCTTTCAGGAACTTGAGCCAGAGACACACGGTTGTTGGGTATCAAGATGGATGTCTAGCACAAAATGGAGTTTCTCTAGCCATCACAGTACCAGTGTTAGAAGCCTTTTTTCCTAATGTCTAGGTCCCCCAAGGTTCTTGCCCTTTACATAGGAAGGGTGGGGAAGGGAATCAGCGGAAACAGATGTTCCACGGAGATAGCAGATGTTCGGTTAAATGCTTTTCCTACATTTTCATTTGATTTACCACAACCAGGGCCAGGCTTAGCTGTACAGGCCTGGAATCCCAGCATTTGGCAGGTAGAGTCAGGAGGACCAAGCAAGTTCAAAGCCAGCTCAGTCTGTATAGCAGGTTCCAACCCAGCCATTTAACCCCTGCACTCAGGAGGCAGAGGCAGGTGGATCTTTCTTGAGTTTGAGGCCAGCCTGGTCTACAGAGAGAGTCCAGGACAGCCAGGGTTATTACACAGAGAAACCCTGTCTCAAAAAACCCAAAAATAATAATAAATAAACAAAACAAATTACTTTTTGAAAAGTATTAGTGTAACAGGCAGGCAGGATATGTTGAAATGTTCTCTTCTATCTGTGCAGGTGACAAGGATGTTTTTGTGTGCATGCCCACAGGGGCTGGCAAATCTTTGTGCTATCAGCTCCCTGCCCTGTTGGCCAAAGGGATCACCATTGTAGTCTCTCCTCTCATCGCTTTGATTCAGGTGAGTCTTGGGGAAATGAACATGGAAACCTGAAAAGATCCTGAGGGAAAGGAATTCTTTGCTTGTTTGCTTTGGCCATTTTTCCCCCCAGTTTTCAGATAAGCATATGTTGCATGTTGAACATATTTCCTCCCTTGCTCCCTTACCCTTTTCTGGCTCTTTCCTGCTATTAATTCTGTTTGTCCCTTGCTTGATTTCACTTTTAATTTTCATTACACATTTTTAAAAACTATTTTTGTTACATTATATCTATTTTGTATTGCATGCCCTCCTTCCACTGAACTCAGGTTGTCATGACTGGCAGCAGACACCATTACCTATAGATACATCTTATTGGCATTTGTTTTGTTTTTGTAAGCTTAGCCTGCCTTTGAACTTCCATTCTTGCCACCTTAACTCACAAGTGCTAGAGTTATGAAAATTTTTATTTAAAACATTATATTTATTAATACTTAACAATCACCACTTATAAAACATTTATAACCTACAATATCTAATACCTATAGTCTACTAACTATAAATACTTAATACCTAAGAACATTTAATCAGTCCCACTTTAATTTTCTTGAAAGGATATTAAAATTCTCTAATGCAGGTCCATTCAGCCATCTTGGTTAAAAGTATAGCTCTGGCAATTATGGCAGAATTATCTTCAGTTTGGTTCAGCTCCCTCTGGGCCTAGATTTGCCGGTTTGTACGATCAGTTCCACAGTCTCATCAGCCTGTGTGTTCTTCACAGGTCAGGCTTTAAGGCTTATAATAGCAACTCCCTGACTTCCTCTACAGAGATTTCCTCACAGTTGCTTTACTGCTGCCGATGTGGCATAAATCAGTCCCAAATATCCCAGGAGCATACCATAAGCCTATGTATGCCATCTTAGGCCACTTTGCCTCATGACTTCCAGCTGTTTTCTTGTGGCCTTGGGGCATATGGCCTATGTCAAGGGTTTGCTCCTGTCTTCTCTATCATGGAGTGAGACAAAGTCACGTGAAGCCCCCAGGTTTATATAGGGTGTCATCTCGTCTTCTGAAATGTCCTGTGGACTCTCGAACTCTCTGTAGGAAATTTGCAATTCCCAAGACTTTTGTGGCTATGTAGCCATGCCTCCACCGGGCACCCTTCCCAGGCTTCAGTCCAATCTGGGCTCTGCCCAAATCATAAGGCTATTAGCAGCTGAAAACAATACCAAGTCATAAGCCCTGTTTTTAGTTCATCTGCTGCCATGCCAAGTGCCCACAGGTACCAAGCTGATATTCATGCCCTTGCAGAATCCTTACCAGTTGTAACCTATTACAATTATGAGTGTGTGCCATCAGGCCCAGCTTGAAGAGAAGGGATTTTATAGCTAGAAGTTTCATGTCCTGTGCTAGAGAGTTGGTTCAGTGTATAAGAGCACTTGTTCTTGCAAGAGACCAGGGTTCAGTTCCTAGCACTCACATGGAGGCTCACAACCTCCTCAGGCACCAGGCACTCATGTGATACACAGACATACATGCAAGAAACACACACACCACACAAGTTAAGGAAATCTCACTTCTTTTTTTCATCTTTGCTTCTTCTCTGATTTGCCCAGGCAACTATATTGAGTTTCTCTATTGCCCAAATGGGTTCTCCACTAGTACATGTCATTGTGGTGAATCACAATGAGTCATTGATTTTTTTGTTGTTTTGTTTTTCTTTTTTTTGAGACAGGGTTATTGTACAGCCCTGGCTGACCTTGAGTTTCATAAATAAGCAAGCCTTAAACTCCCAGAGATTCTCCT
Organism: Lophiomys imhausi; assembly: GCA_907164525.1. Lineage (NCBI taxonomy): Eukaryota > Metazoa > Chordata > Mammalia > Rodentia > Muridae > Lophiomys > Lophiomys imhausi. The sequence continues at coordinate 4,923,777 of CAJQZJ010004796.1, read as the reverse complement.
GCCTATGCCTCCTGAGTGCTAGATTAAAGGCATGTGCTGCCACATCTGGCTTGAGGTTCCTTCCTTCTGTTCTTGTCCAAAATAGCATTCAGCCATATCTGTGCCTGCATACAGTCCCTCTCCTGTGTGTACTCTAACAGAAAAGAGGATACTGGTGGGTAGATGATAGATTGATGTGGTGAATGTCTGGTGTCATTTTCTATTTTGGCACAGATACACGGCCATGCAACAGAAAAAGACGGAGAGAAACGGAAACTTTTTAGTGTCTGCTCTGCAGCTGCTCTGACTGTATTTAGTGCCTGCAGATGGGCTGCTAGGAATGAGGAAGCACAGCCATGTGGTTAAGAGCTGTCTATCACGGAGGCAGAGGAGTGGGGAGCAGCAGTAATACTGGCTGTTCACTGCGTCAGGGCTTTGTGCTGAGAGCTTCATGTGCATCCATTTCACTCTATTCTTTTGGGTTTTTTTTCTGCCAAGACAGAAGCTCTCTGTGTAGCCCTGGCTGACCTGAAAGTCACTTTGTAGGCCAGACTGGCCTCGAATTCAGAGATTCACCTGCTTCTGTCCCCTTTAAAGTTTAAAACCATGCACCACCACGACCAACCTCTTTTTTGTCTTTTGAGGCAGGGTCTCATATAGCCCAGGCTGGCCTCAAACTTAACAGGTGCCACTGGCCTCAGACTCCTGATCCTCTTGCTTCTGCATCTGAAGTGCTGAGATTACAGGCACAAAACACTATCTTCCAGCTCACCGTTGAGGAGTAAAGTTTCATTTAATTCTCTTCACACTCCTATTATGTACTTACTGTGGTGGGGGTGACAGGTCAGTGCGGTGAATGAGAGTGAACCGAGTTTCAGAGAGCATGTGGAAGCTGAGTGAGCCCCAGGAGGTCCAGGTCTCTCTGGCCCCACAGTCTGTCCTCCCTCTAGTCTACTATCCACTCTTTGGGGCAAAGAGAAGACATACTGGACGGTTGGCAGCGGCTGTTCCATGTGCCATGGTTCAGAAGCTGTTGTGCTCATTGCCCGGTCCTGACGGCTGATGCTCCACTCCATATTCTCCTCTACCCTCAGGACCAGGTAGACCACTTGGTGGCCTTGAAGGTACAAGTTAGTTCCCTGAACTCAAAGCTCTCAGTACAGGAGAGGAAGGAGCTGCTGTTTGACCTGGAGCAAGACAAACCTCGGACCAAACTTTTGTACATCACTCCGGAGATGGCCGCTTCAGCCTCCTTCCAGCCCACCCTGAATTCCCTCGTGTCCCGAAACCTGCTCTCCTACTTGGTGGTAGATGAAGCTCACTGCATTTCCCAGTGGGGACATGACTTCCGTCCTGACTATTTGAGTCTGGGTGCCCTACGTTCCCGCCTGGCATACGCCCCATGTGTGGCTCTGACTGCTACAGCCACCCCACAGGTTCAAGAGGATGTGTTTGCTGCCCTACACTTGAAGCAGCCAGTGGCCTCTTTCAAGACTCCCTGCTTCCGTGCCAACCTCTTCTATGATGTGCAGTTCAAGGAACTGATTCCTGACCTTTATGGCAATCTGAGGGACTTCTGCCTTAAGGCACTTGGACAGAAGGCTGATAAAGGGGTGAGGTACTGGTATGGGGAGGCCAAAGCCATTCCTTTTTCTAGTTTGTTTGTTTTGGTTTTATGAGAAAGGTTTTTTTCTTTGTAGCACTGGCTGTCCTGGAACTCACTCTGTAGACCAGGCTGGCCTCAGACTCAGAGATCCACCTGATTGTGCCTCCCAAGTGCTGGGATTAAAGGTGTGCACCACCACTGCCTGGCCTTTTTTCTAGTTATCTTAGCTAGGCTCCTGAAAACTTGTGTACAAAGAGATTTTTTTTTCCTTTAAACCTTCCTCACTGGGATTCTCTGATCCCAGATCCTACTGTGGGAGGTAGGTAAGCAATCCTTGTATATTTGGTAGACCTATGCAGAGTTTTCAAAGAGGAGACAGAGGATTTAGACTGGATTTTGGATTTTCAAAGCTTTGGTCCCTCTTTTTTTTTTTTAATACTAGGTCTCACTGTGTAGCCTTGGGTGTCATGGACTCCCCTCCCCCACAATGTAGACCAGTTTGGCTTTGAACTCATAGATCTGCCTGGTCCCTATTGCTGGGATTAAAGGTATACACCACTATATCAGGATTGGTCTTGCTTTTTTTTTAAGCAGTGAACCCTGTTGGTTGTCCAGCCTCAGAGAAGACTGGAATATTGTCAAGAGAAAGCGTGGAGCTTTTATAGCATGCTGTGCTCTAGTATGAGTGGGCTGATTGTACCATCCTTCCCCTGACTGATATCCTCCCACCTCTTTCTGTTCAGTTATTATCTGGCTGCGGCATTGTCTACTGCAGGACTAGAGAGGCTTGTGAGCAGCTGGCCATAGAGCTCAGCAGCAGGGGTGTGAATGCCAAAGCTTACCACGCAGGTAAGAGGTGCCAGACCTCTCTGTCCTCTTCACTGTGGCACACTTCTTAGCATTGTTCCTTACGGATCCTGAATGTCAGGTAGTCTGTTACCTATTTCTAAAGTGATTCACTTAAGCCCACTAAAAGGAGCCTGGAAACTCTGGAATTCTTTCTCCTCTCCTATGCCTACCCAGCAGCATACAAAGAGCTTTTGTTTCTATGTGTTTGGGTGTTTGCCTGCATGTTTGTCTGTCCCCATTTGGATGCCTATTGCCTGCAGAGACCAGAGGAGGGCATTGGATCCTTTGGCATTGGAGATACAGATAGTTGTGAACCGCCATGTGGATGCTGGGAATCAAACCCTGGTCCTCTGGAAGGGCAGCCATGCTCTTAACTGTTGAGCCATCTCTCCAGCTCCAGGTGATGGGTTTTGTGGTCCCAGGTATTATTTAAAAAAAAAAAAATCAAATCTAGACCACAGACTTTTAAGACCTGTGGATGTAAGTTCTTAGCTCTCATTTTAATTAAATATTCTGTACCACTCATGGGCTAAGGTTTTTGTTGTTGGTGGTGGTGGTGGTTGTTTGTATAACTTTTTCGAGACAGGGTTTCTCTGTGTAACATCCCTGGCTGTCCTGGACTCTCTTTGTAGACCAGGCTGGCCTCAAACTCACAGAGATCTACCTGCCTCTGCCTCCTGAGTGCTGGGATTAAAGGCATTCACCACTACCCACTGCTCAATTTTTTTTTTTTCAAGGCAGGGTTTCTCTTTGTAACAGTAATGGCTATCCTGGAACTCATTCTGTAGACAAGGCTGGGGTTTTTTGTTTTGTTTTGTTGTGGTTTTCTGAAACCAGGGTTTCACTATGTATCTCTGACTGTCCTGGAACTCACTATGTAGACCAGACTGGCTTTGAACTCACAGAAATCCTCCTGTCTCTGCTTTTCAAGTACTGGGATTAAAGGGGTGGGCCACCATGCCTGGCTGGCTAAGGTCTTTATTAGTTATGGTTTCATGAGGTTAAGTGCCTGGTCCGAGGTCGTATAGATAAGAAGTGATGGATTCAGGGTATAGGTTAATTATCTTGGACATTGTCAAACCCAAGATAATTCCCCATCACCTCAAAGATAAACCCATGAGAAATGTGAGTTCTCCTTGGCCAAGTTCTTCTCCTTTCAGGGCTGAAGGCTTCCAATAGAACACAGGTACAGAGTGAGTGGATGGAGGAGAAGGTCCCTGTAATTGTTGCAACGATCAGCTTTGGGATGGGAGTGGACAAAGCTAATGTCCGGTAAGCTCTGCTTCTTGCCTTATGTTCCCAATGGGGGGTTGGCTTATAGTGGATTGCCTAGTGGTGTGTACAGAGTCCCAAGTCCATGTGCATGCCTAGTGCCACTGAAGAGGGAGGCCACCAGGGTAGTCCCTAGGCCTCAACCCAAATGCTGACAGTTTCTGGGTGTCATGGTTCCCCCAGGGAACTGGCAGCATGCTATCAGGTTGTCCATTAACAGAGTCTGCTTCACCCCAACCTTTCAGAGAGAACTGCAGGCTTTGGAATAAGGAACTATTTCAACCTTTTCCCTATGAGAGGTCAGAGGCGAAGCTCTGATTACTCACATCCTTATTGCTGTTTATTGAGTGAGGGCTCATCCTCTGACTCTGGCAACTCCGGGGAAAGTTTGATACTTCTAGCCGTGGTCTGACTTTGGGAAAACTTTTAGACTACTGCCTGAAGCCCTTTGTCCTAATGCCAATAATAATGCCTTGTATGATTTGCAGAGGGCTTCTATATACATGCCATTAAGCCTCATCATGTCACTGGGTGGGAATTAGTCACTGTACTAACTGAAATTGTCCATTTCAAAAATCAGGACTTGAGTCCTGGTCAGCTATGGCTTGTTCAGAGCCAGCTTTGAAGTCAGAAGCCCTTAGGCTCCTGTCCTAGCTCTGTTCTTCCTTCGCTGGGTGTTCTTACACAGCTTTGTCTCTCCAGTCTCCTTTATCATCTGTGGAGTAGGCTGACCATGTGACGGTGACCAACAGATTGAGCAGATATAGTAACTGATACAAGCAGGTGTTTAATAAGTACCCCCTTTCTACCCACAGAAGTCAGAAATGTCAGATCTGGAGCTAGAGTCCTAGGTGCTTGTGAACCACTCAGCCTGGGTACTAATAATGAGACCTTGGGTCCTCGAAAGCAATTCTTAATGTCTCCGCTATCTCTCTGGCCTCTGATCTTTACTTATCGAGACAGGGTCTGACTGTGTATCCCTAACTAGCCTGGAACTCCCTTTGTAGACCAGGCTGACTTCAACCTTTCAGAGCCATGTGCCTCTGCCTCCTGAGTGCTCTGGTTAAAGGTGCGCACCAACATGCCCAGCCTGTACTTAAGTCTGGCCTCTGACTTTAAGGGTTTTGTTGTGTTTTATTTTCTGTGTATGGGCATTTTGCCTGCATGTATGTATGTTTGTGTGCCACGGGTGAGCCTGTTGCCTGCAGAGACCAAAAGAAGGGATTGGATCCCTGTACCTCGAGTTAGAGAAGGCTGTGAGCTGCCAGGTGGGTGCTGGGACTCAAGCCCTGACCTCTGGAAGAGCAGCCAGTGCTCTTACCACTGAACCATCCCTTCAGTCCTGCTGCGAGTTTTTTATTTTGCCATATTACTAGAATTTCTCTCATAACTTGTGCTGTGACCTCTAAGTTGGGCTGCTCTGTGGCAGAGAGGCCTGTCGATGAGCCACAGGCATGTCACCCAGCTGACTCGGACATACTCTGGGGTCTACCTCTTGTGTGTTAATTCCCCTGTACCTGGCCACAATGGAGTAGACTCCTCTGCCAGGATCACTCCTCCATAAGTACTCAGCTTTTCCATCCTATATCATGTTCTTTTGAATCCTACAGGTTTGTTGCCCACTGGAATATTGCCAAGTCCATGGCTGGCTACTACCAGGAGTCTGGTCGTGCTGGCAGGGATGGGAAACCATCTTGGTGCCGTCTCTATTACTCTAGAAATGACCGAGACCAAGTCAGCTTCCTCATCAGGAAGGAAATAGCCAAACTCCAGGTAAGTCCCGGGTAGTAGAAGCCCTTGTTGTCTGAACCCACCACTCCATTTCATAGCGCTCATTACTGAGCCCAGAGAGAGCTTCTGTAAACTTGAGGAGGATACCAAGAGGAAGTGGTGTGTGGGGTGAGCAGGCTGCTGGCGGCAAGCTGGGTTAAACTTTTCTTGTCAACATTTAGCTTATCTGAGTACCATCTTGTGTGTATGTGTGCTGGGCAATGCAGGCAGGGCCACTCTTGCCTTGTTGTTGTAGCGAGCTTTGTTCCATGAGTGTTTTCCCTAGCCACTTAATTTTTTACTGTTTGTACATTTGCAGAAAGCCCAAAGCAGACCCAAACTAGAAAGGAATATGATGTGAGATAGGTACATTATAAGTCACCAAGAAGAGGGGAGACTTGAATAGTCAGTGCTGGGAAGAAGATAAAATCAGGTTCCTACATGATATGTATATGAATTTCAGATGGGTTGACACTTCAAAAAAACTATGAAATTAAGGGTAAAATAGTTTATGTTCTTGGGAGAAGAAAGATCATCTCCATCTGTAACTCCAGAGGATCCAACCTCTTCTTCTGGCCTCCTTCGGCATATGTACACACACACACACACACACACACACACACACACACACACACACACACAC
>CAJQZJ010004796.1:4891816-4917648 GCA_907164525.1 Lophiomys imhausi | reverse complement strand
CACACACACACACACACACACACACACACACACACACACACACACACGAATATACCAAAAAAAGTTACAAATTGAACACAATTATTTCTGATCCCCACCCAAGTGATGAGTAGAGAAATAAAAAAAATAAACTCACAACAGTAAGAATGGGAGAGAGGACAATGGAAGGTAGAAATGTCAAGTAATAGCCTGGCATGGTGGCACACGCCTTTAATCCCAGCACTTGGAAGGCAAGAGGCAGGTGGATCTCTGTGAGTTCAAGGCCAGCCTGGTCTACAAAGTCCAGGACAGCCAGAACTAATACACAGAGAAACCCTGTCTCAAAAAAAAAAAAAAAAAAAAGAAGCCGACTAATGGTGAATTGGTAATCCTAGCACTCAGGAGGCTGACACAGGATTGCCGTAAGTTTCAGTCCAGCCTGTGATACACAGTGAGTTCAAGGCCAGTCTAGAAAGTCGAATGAAACTATATCTTACCAAACAAAAACAAAATAAACCAAGAGAAAAAGAAAAGGCAAAGGTCTGCATAGAAAACCTCTTTCGAGCCAGGCGGTGTGGCACACACCTATAATCCCAGCATTCGGGAGGCAGAGGCAGGTGGATCACTGTGAGTTCAAGGCCAGCCTAGTCTACAGAGTGAGTCCAGGACAGCCAGAGTTGTTACACAGAGAAACCCTGTCTTGAAAAAGCCAAAAAAAAAAAAAAAAAAAAAAAAAGAAAAGAAAAAGAAAACCTCAATCTACAAGAATTCTTTAAAAAACACAACCTGAAGGACTGGGCATGGTGGCGCATGCCTTTAATCCCAGCACTCAGGAGGCAGAGGCAGGCGGATCTCTGTGAGTTCAAGGCCAGCCTGGTCTACAAAGCAAGTCCAGGACAGCCAGGGCTGTTACACAGAGAAACCCTGTCTCAAAAAAACAAACAAAAACAACAACAACAACAACAACAAAATAAAATCCCACAACCTGGGGTGAGGGCCTTCAGAGATGGATCAGTCACTTTGGTCCCAAGGGATTCATTGCCCTCTTCTGGTCTCCTTGGGCACTGCATGCACATAGTACATAGAAATTAATGCAGGCAAAGCATCCTTACACGTTAAAAACAAAACAAAAGCAACGCTCGTAAATATAAACAAATACATATTTTTAAAAATGCACCCACACACACAAACCTGGGACTCAGAGATGGCCTCAGTAGTTGCTGCTCTTGCAGAGGCCTCGGGTTCAATACCCAGCACCCATGGCACTCACAGCCATCTTTAATGCCACTTCTAAAGGACCTGATGGCCTTTTCTGGCATCCATGGGCAGCAGGGATGCATGTGGTTCAGAGATACACACGCAGGGGAAACACTCATATACACAGAAAAGGTTAGGAAGCAATTTTCCCTGGGGAGATGGCTCAAAGGGGAAAGTGCTTGAGTGCAAATGTGAGGAAAAGCCAGAAAGGTAGATGGCGCTGGCCTGGAGCAAAGTCATAGATGCTACCGGAGGCCAAAGGCTCAAGTTTTTCAAAAATCAAGTGGACTTGACATCTTGGACTCTTGTTGAAATGAATTATTGGTTATGTCAAATATTTGTAGGTGAAGCTGGACATGATGGCAACGCCTTTGATTCTAGCACTCAGGAGGCCGAGGCAGGTGGATCTCTGTGAGTTTGAGGCCAGCCTGATTTACAAAACAAGTCCAGGACAGCCTGGGCTACACAAAGAAACACTGTGTTGAGAAAATAAAGAAAGAAAACAAAACAACATCAACAAACATGAGACTGTAGAGATAGCTCAGTTGTTAGGAGTACTGGATGCTCTTACGTAAGACTCGGGTTTGATTCCTGGCACCCACATGGCAGCTCCCAACTACTTGTAACTCCATAGTCAAGGGAACTGAAGCCTTCTTCTGGTCTCTGTGGGCACCAGGCACACAAGAGGTGCCCCGACAAACATGCAGGCAAAACACTCATACACATAGTTAAAAAGATAAAACTTTGCTATGTTTTAACTTACTGTTTTTATGTACATGTGTGTTTTGCCTGCATGAGTGTGTTTGGTCCTTTGCAGGCCAGAAGAAGGCATCAGATGTCTTGGAATTAAGAGTTACAGGTGGTTGTGAGACATCATTTGGGTGCTGGGAACTGGGCTTTGGGTCCTCTGCAGAAGAGCAGCCAGTGCTCTTATTGCCAAGCCATCTCTCTGGCCCTCTAATGCTTTTTTTTGAGATGAGCATACGGAGTAATGAGTTTCATTAGTGCCTCTTCACACATGCAGTCAGGAACTTTATTTTTATGCTCCTAGTGCTGTTCATTGTTGCCTGTCATGACAAAGTGCACTTTTTTGTGTGTTGGGGCATGAATGACTTAAAAGAAAAAAATCAATATTGTCTCAGATACCTATTTTCTGTATTTTTTTCCTTTGAGACTGGCTTTCTGTGTAGTCTTAGCAATATTGGAACTCAGAGATCCGCCTGCCTCTGCCTCCTGAGTGCTGGGATTAAAGGCGTGCACCACCACCACCTAGCCTGTTTTCTATATTTAAATTTTTTTAATTTTATTTGATATTCATGAGTGTTTACTTGCACGTATATACATGTACCACACATGTGCCTCATGTCCAAAAAGATCAGAAGAGGGGTGGATACCCTGGAACTAGGGTTGTAGATGGTTACAAGTCACTGTGTGGGTGCTGGAGCTAGAACCCGGTCCTCTGCAAGAGCGGCCAATGCTCTTACCCACTGAACCATCTTCTCTAGCCTCTCTAAGTTGAGATTTTTTTTTTTTTTATTTTTTTGGTTTTTCGAGATAGGGTTTCTCTGAATATCTCTGGCTGTCCTGGACTCGCTTTGTAGACCAGGCTGGCCTCGAACTCACAAAGATCCGCCTGCCTCTGCCTCCCAAATGCTGGGATTAAAGGCGTGCGCCACCACCGCCCGGCTGAGATTTTTTTTTTTTTTTTTTTTACATTTGTTGTGTGTGAGCACAAATGTGCACATGCCACTAACTGCATGTGGAAGTCAAAGAACTTGTTGGAATCAGTTCTCTCCTTCCACCATGTGAGTTCTGGGGTTTGAACTCAGGTCATCAGGCTTAGTAGCAAGTACCTTTACCCAGTAAGCTGTCTCTCTGACCCTTGTTGATAATTTTTTTTGTTTTGTTTTGTTTTGGGTTTTTGAGACAGAGTTTCTCCATGTAGCCCTGGCTGTCCTGGCCTCACTTTGTACACCAACTGGCCTTGAACTCACAGAGATCTGCCTGCCTCTACCTCCCGAGTGCTGGGATTAAAGGCGTGGGCCACCATGCCTGGCAATAATTTTTTGTTTTAAAGAAACTTTAATAGGAGAGGCCAATAATGTATAATCTTATCTGATGGGGCTAACAGTTTAGTCTATCTTCTGGTATGTACATTTATAAACTTTTAAACTCTATTAATAATTATTACCAGCCGGGCAGTGGTGGCGCACGCCTTTAATCCCAGCACTTGGGAGGCAGAGGCAGGCAGATCTTTGCGAGTTCGAGGCCAGCCTGGTCTACAAAGTGAGTCCAGGACAGCCAGGGCTACACAGAGAAACCCTGTCTCGAAAAACCAAAAAAAAAAAAATAATAATAATAATAATTATTACCACCTAACACCCCACCCAATGCTAAGAATTTTAGAAGGACACCAATCCTCAAGCACTGGTCCTTTGAGGGCCACTGGTCAGCTGTCGGTCTGCAGGAACAGTAGTCACTCCGTGGTCACCTGGCTCTGGTGTTGCTGTGGCAACTTCACTTCTGCTTGGGCTCGAGGCCTCCACTTTTTGGGGCAGCTGCTGCCCATAGGCCCATGTGGTCAGTCTGCCTCAGCCACTCAGCAGCTCTGCTGCAGCGGTCAGGGCAGGGCCAGCCAGCCGCTGCTGTCCTCAGGCTGGTGTTTGAACTAGCGGAACTCCCTCAGGGCAGCTGCTGTGCTGTGCAGCCTAGTCCTTGGCTTCGAGGCACTGCTGGGGCTCTTCGCTCGTCTGAGCCTTGCAACACCCTCATGTGACGGGTTACTCTCCTGCCTGTTTCGAAGTCTCCTCATGGGCCTATGGCCCGACGTAGGGTTCAGGTTCTATGCGATGCCTGTGCTTGCGCCTGAAGGTGCCGCTTCCTGTGTCCTTTCTCGACTTTACTGAGCTTGCCCATGGCAGGAACCTCTCTCTCAGACTCCGCCTCTCAGTTTATGTTCCAAAGCTTCTGTCTGCCCACTTTCTTACCACCTCAGGGTTAAGGCTGTTGTCAGGCGGGCTCTGCTTGAGGTCTACTTTTCAGTCAGCACGGCCTTGGCTTCCACACCTCCACCCATCATGCCTGGAACCTCTCTCTTGGACTTGGCTGCCAAGCCTAGGTAGGACCCTGCTCTCTAAGTAATTGGCGGCTAGAGGGCTTTCTCTCAGACCCTGTTCTCAAGGTCCATGCCTGGCCATGCCATTCAGCAGGGTGCTTTCCTCCTGGTTTCTGGGGCTTTGCACCCATGTGCTTCATCAGGGCACTGTGTCGAATCTCTCTGCAGCCACACCCCTCAGCAGGGCTCTGTCTTTGTGGTCTGTTCCGAGGCCTCAGTCCAATCTGGGCTCCGCCCACCTAGACCACAGTCTTTCAAAGTGTGGCAGTGTCCAACAGCTGAACAGTGTTGAGAAGCAATGCCCTTTCCAGGCCTTCCCTTTTTTTTTTTTTTTTTTTTAAGTTTTTTTGAGACAGGGTTTCTCTGTGTATCCTTGACTGTCTTGGACTCACTTTGTAGACCAGGCTGGCTTTGAACTCACAGAGATCCACCTACCTCTGCCTCCCGAGTGTTGGGATTAAAGGTGTGCGCCACCACACCCGGCCAGGCTTTCCTTCTTATACAGAGTGCCTTGTCATTGGTCACCCAGGACCACATGCTCTCTGCCAGGTGTTTCTCACAAGTCATCTGCCTCCTTTTAAGAGACTGTCCTTCACTAAAGAAATCTAACTCCCATTACATACATTAGCATATATGTTCATATATGTATGTAAGACCTAAAGCTTGTGTGTGTATTTGCTGCTTAGAACTTGGATAGGATCATAGCTTCCCAAATGTTATGAGAATCACCTGAGGATCTTTTTGGAAATGGCAGATCTCAAAAGCTCCCATCCAGAAAGTCCAACTCAGTAGTCTGGAGATGCTGATATGGCATCAGGCCTAAGGGCACTGCTTGGTAAATGGCTTCAGAGTTGTCCTTTCATATTTTCTCCTTCATTACCTATTGTGGCAGTACATTCTATGATTCTGAGGAAATAAGTGATTGTTTTCTTTCTCCAGGAGAAGAGAGGGAACAAAGCATCTGATAAAGCCACCCTCCTGGCCTTTGATGCCCTGGTGACATTCTGTGAAGAATTGGGGTAAGTGGGGCTAGGAGTGTGATGTAGCAGCTCAGTGGTGGAGCATTTTCTGGCAGGTGCAGGACCCTGTAATCAATCTCAGCATTGTCTCCCTGCTCCTCAAAGGGAAAGGGGAAAAGGGGCAGTGATTTATGTTAGATGTGGAACAGTGTCAGATCACTTCCTCTCCCAGAAATTGTTTACTTTTAACAGCTAACACAAGCTAGCCCTTGGGCCACCATGGGACCCGTGCTTGCAAAGCTCATATTTCAAGCAATATGGAAGTCAGGGCCCTTCCTTTTTTCTTCTGGAGGTCCACTGAAACTCTGGCTCTCATGTGTAGGATTTGTCCCACACTGGGGTAGTCTTCTGTTCCTCTGCTGACTCCGTGGCTGACTCCATGGCTGACTCCATGAGCAGTTCACTCCAGAGTAATATGGCCCACTCTCAACTACTCTGCTGGCTCTTGTGTCCACTTGACTCAGCTCATGTTGTTTTGTTTGCTTTTGAGGTGAGATCTCATGTAGCCTAGGCTGGCCTTTGACTCTGGTTATCCTGACTGCCTCCACCTCCCAAGTGTTAGGCATATGTCAGCACACCTGGTGAGCTGTTTTCACTCTTACACAAAGCTGACAGAAGCTTGGAGCCCACTCATCTCTGGTGGTAGGGGTGGGGTATCACATGTTTTGGATAAATCAACTTTTCTAACACAACACCAGCCTGCTTATGTGGAACCTACTTCCCTATTTTGTCTACATCTGTGGCAGTGGGTGGGAGCTATGAGCCAGCCATGTAAAGAGACTGTGACCTGCTCAATGATAGGTTGTGGCTGGGTATGTAGTCAGTAGAATCCTATGTGTAGGATCCCCAAGAGGAGTCAGTATATGTGGAAAAGTTCACTCATTCATCTATGTGGAGAAATCTCGAGAACTGACGAACAGCCCTAGACAGGTCACGGTCACGAAACTCATGACAGAAGCTTCCAAACTTGGGCTTCTTGATTATCACAGTGGGCACGCTCATTTCATGCATGTGCTGTCTTTGGGGAAGAGGGGATGTCTGTGTAGTGTTAAGGACTGAGCGAAGAATTTGCACGTTATACAAACACTACCGTCGAGTTACACTCCTCCCCTAACACTGTCATCTTGAAGCAGAGTGCTGATAACTAGGTACATGGTACTTGTGTGTACAAGATGTGTTTAGGCTCTCCTGCAAATGGGGGAGTGTGCGTGCTTATTTGGTGTCCTATATTTAGATTTTCGTCTCCCTCCTACTCGTTGATTGAAATATTCCTTCTGGAAATGGCATCTGTAATATGGTCTCTTTGGGAGGATCACATGCCAGAAGTACCAGCAGAGCCCTGTCCTGCCACTGGTACATGAATGTGCTAAATTCAGCTTCCTCAAGCTCTGAGCAGAGCTCTTTATGGTGAGGAATGAAAGGACCAAGTCTTTGTGCTAATTGTCAGTCTCCTCCACACAAAAAAATCTTAGTTTGTTCTTGCCTGGGACCGGAGTGCTAAGAGCTGCCAGGCCACAGAGCAGGTCCTATTTGGGGCCTCTTGCCTTTCCTTATTCTGGGTCTTCTCAGTGCCTCAATAGGCCAGTTGGGGGTGTATATCTGTGGGGCCAAGAGGTCTGTGTGATGTATCCTCAGTAGTCAGCTTCACATCTCCTATCTCGCTGGCTACAAGTGAAGTTCTGAAGCTCGGGATTCCCAGGTTTCTGATGGAGTAAACCTTGCTGGCACAGCTCTGTCGCCACTATTCTGTAAGTGAAAGAGAATGTTTATTGTGTGGACAGTATCTAGCATGAAGGAAGAAAGTCCCTTTCCACAGATCGTTGTTCCTTTTCTAAGAATAGTTCTGGTTTGAGGCCAAAGTTGAGGTGACTGTTCCCACCAGCATCCCTTAAGGCAAGCTCCTAGCAGAGAGGGATAAGAGCAGTAGGGTGAGCTCATCTGAGGTGGGTACATTGCTAAAAGGAAGCTGTTGTAGGAGTTGGGGTGTGTAGGGTGGGATATGGACAGTGGGCTAGGATTACCAGAAAACGTATTCAGGTTCATTCCAGATGAGGCCAGTGGTTTTTATCTTGTCTCTGCCATTCAGTCATTTTCTCTGACCTCAGCCACCAAACAGCCTACTCATGACAGGACGTTAACCTTGTAGTTATTAAGCTTGAAATAGCCTCTGGCCCTTGAAATAAATAAAGTGTGGACATTTTAAGATGGGAGAGGTGCTTTCGTTCTTTCCTGTGGGGTCTCTGGACGAAGAGATCTGCCGCTCAGTGTCACTCAGTCTCCCCACTCGTGCATTTATTTGTTCACTTGCCCTGTCCACTGAGAAGACACTGACAATCGGGCCTGTCTCATTGGGAACCATATAATTAATTATACATTTAAACATATGCAACTGCTCGTGAATGAGCTTTGAAGAAAAAGCACATGGCATTTCTTTGTTGTTTTTCCTTTTTTTCTTTTTATGTATGGATGTTTTGCCTGCATGTTTGTCGGGCAGCACATGTGTGCCTCGTGCCCACAGAAGCCAGAAGAGGGCATCAGTTCCCTTACAACTGGAGGCACAGATAGTGTGAGCCACCTGGGTGCTAGGGATTGAACCCAGGTCTTTCTTCTGCAAGAACCAGTGCTTTTAACTGCTGAGCCATCTCTCTAACCCTTTATGGTGTTGTTTTAAGAGTAACAGAGCTAGGTGTGGTGTTGCATACCTTTAATCCCAGCACTTGGGAGGCAGAGGCAGGGGAATCTCTGTGAGTTCGAGGCCAGCCTGGTCTACAGGGTGAGTTCCAGGACAGCCAGGGCTGTTACACAGAGAAACCCTGTCTCGAAAAACAAAACAAAACAACAACAACAAAAAAAAAGAGTAACAAAATGCTCTATCCCAGGTTCTGGGGTCAGAGTCTGGGACTGAGATCTGAAGGACAAGGAAGCACCACACAGGCCATGGGGAGAAGTGTGGTATGGAATGAAGTATCCTAGGCAAGGGCAGTATGTGCAAAAGCCTCAAGGCAGGAGCCGCAGAGCAGTGTGGGGACTGAAGGGTGTTGTGAACCGGGGCACATGTCAAGCCTCTCATGACACTGTTTGTGCTGCTTACGGGACGTGCATGCTTTAGTGAGGTTTGCCACAGAAGCTAGCTCAGAGAACCGTGTCTGTGTAGAGATGAGCTCACATTAGTGGATTTGAAAAGGAATTTTTACTTCATCTGACATTTTGTGTCTTTTTCCATCAAGGACTTGCAAAATTGCTGCCTGGGCAGGGACCCTCATTAAAGGACCTTGTTAGCCATTGCTGCTCTCTTCTGAGGGTAGAGCAGAGTTCTTCTCCATGTGTTTACAGTGGTGTTCAGCTGCTAGCAGGGTGGGAGAGCCAAAAATGGTATCAAACCAGCCTTCTCATCTTGCTACCTAAGCAATCCCTAAGCCAGATCCAGTGCTTCACACAGACTGCTTCTTGAGCCAGAGGGACTGGAGAGCCCACGGCTGGTACGGTCAGCAGGTCAGCCCGTCTTTCCCTGCTGCCTTCTAGTCCCCCGTTTATTCCTCTTCACACAGAATATTTTCCACCCACCCAAACACAGAAGCAAATATGACTAAGAAAAGGAACACGGAGGTGAATAAGCCAATCACTATCAGGCCCCCCACATCCCAGGGGTTCTTCCAGAAGTCCTCATTCTGGATGTTCCTTGGGATCACCATTTGGCCCAGGAAAGTCTGGAAGAGAGGAGACAGAGGCCCTGAGTGCAGAAAGCTCTGAAGACTTTGTCCCCAATGGTGCTCTCCATGCCACCTCCCTGGACCTCTGTGCAGTTGCATTGAACAGCTGGACACATCTGGCTAGCCAACACTAAGGGGGTGATGAGTCTTTGGACTCAAAGTCTCTAGCATTAGCAAATAGGATTTCCTGCTTGGAGCTGCTAGGGGCTACCTCCAGATCTCTGGTTCATTCCTAAACAACTCTGATATAAGCCAGAATGTCTCTCCTGCCCCTGTGGCCTTCCTAGCTAGAACCTAAAATGTACCCCTGTAGATCTCCCCCTACTTTTATTGTCCCAATTGCCAGCTGTTTAGGAGGCATTTTGAGAGATTGGTATAGCAGCCCAGCTGGGGATGACGATTCACTTAAGTCTCAGCACCCCAGAATTCCTGCTTGAGCCCAGGGATTCCAGGCCAGCTGGGAACAGCAAAATCCTAACTCAAAAAACAAACAAGCAAGCAAGCAAACAAAAAAATAGAGCTGAGAATCATGGCGCACACCTGTAATCCTAGCACTTGGAAAGCAGAGGCATGTGGAAGCAGAGGCAGCCTGGTCTAAAGTGAGTCTAGGACAGCCAAGACTACACAGAGAAACCCTGTCTCGAAACCACCACCCCCCCCCAAAAAAAAAAAGAAAAGAAAATAGGCGGGGCTGGAGAGATGGCTCAACACTTAAGAGCACTGGCTGTTCTTGCAGAGGATCCAAATTCAGTTCCCAGCACCCATGTAGCAGTTCCCAATCATCTACAATGCCAGTTCCAGGGCACCTGACACAATTTTAAGCCTCTGTGGGTACCAGGAATCCATGGGTGGGCATGCATACATGTAAGAAATCTTAAAAAAAAAAGAAAAACAGAAATGAAAGTGGTGGCAGTGAGTAGGTACAGCATGTGGGAGGCAGTCTGTGTCCTTGGAGACAGCTGAAAGCAGGAGGCCTAGCCATATTCTGGAAGTGGAGCTGGTGTCAGCCAGTTGAGAGAATACAGGGAAGGAGGAAAGACATCATTACCTCGGTCTTCTGCTAATAGTCTTGTGTCTTATGAAAGCAGGGCAAGTCAGGATTGTCCTTCAGGTGTCACACTTTGGGGTTCCTGGATGGAAGAGGCTGCCAGGTGACCACAGCTGTGTCCCAACTCAAAAAAAAAAAAAAATGACTATTGGCAACCCAGAGCATTGCCAAATAGCTCTGACCACACCTTTGCTGCTGCAACCAGAGCAAACAAAGGTGGGCTAGACTGGTTGCCTGGCAGCTTCCGCTCCCTTCCTCATTCCCTTAAGCAGTGTTCCACCCTTTTGTGATGACATTGTAGGGATGCTCAGGACACATTCTAAGGAGTTGTCCTTGAGAGAAGTCAAACTGGGTGAGGGTGAGAAGAGATTATTAGGTCTGTACCCCAGGCCACCTGCCCACCCACCTTTGTGAACTGGGTCTTAGTTCTGTCTAGATGCCTCTCAGAGCTTGTTTGGAAAGGCGTTCCTTCCTCCTGTGGTTTAGGTGAATGATTAACGGCAGTTCTGCCAGGAGCCTCCTGGGTGGGAGTGGAGTTCTTATCACTCTTGGAGCCGTTCCCCTCCTGCCTGCCTCGGGCATGGCCTCAGCTGTTCGTGTGGCTGGTTCCTATCCCTGGGTTAGAAAGGGAGTTAACCATACATGCCTCGCTTGAAACTTGATGCCCACTGTTGACTCCTTTTAAAGCTTAGACATGTGGGCATTGCCCTGCCAGGCTTTCCCATCGTAAGGTAAAGAGAGGCCTTTCCGTCCAGCCCACAGCTCATCAGTCCTGCTGTTAGAGTTTGGGACATGCCCACTTACATCACTTTCTGGGATGCCAGGGTATCTGTTGTTCCAATCCTCCCAGATGACTCTTCAGGTATATCCTGGAATGACTGACAGGTGATGAGCAAGTTCAGGAAAGCATTGTTCACTGTCGGGGGGCAGATTTGACCTGTTGCTTTCCATTTCCTTGTGTAAAACTTGCTGACTTCCTGGCCTGCCAGCTGCACACCGCCAGCAGGCTGCTCTGGCACACCCTGACTTTGGTGCCATCTGTTAAATCAGGCTTTTATCAAGAGTCACTTGTTTGTTCCCAAGCTGGTTTATGGTAGTTGTGCTTGTTTCTGTGATTACAAAACTGAATGTGCCATAGTATAAACAGATGAAGCAATGATGATGGCCACAACTCCAGTTTTACCGACAGAACACACATACAGAGGTTAAGCAACTGGAGGTTGTGCAGCTGGTGGCACTGGAGTTTGGAGCCAGGTGTACAGGCTGTACTCCCAGGCCCTGTACCTTAGAACACACAGACAAAGCTGTTGTCCCTATTAACACCTACTGACCATTTTGGAATCACTTCATACTCCCATCAAAAGAAATATAAACATAACTACATGTTGGGCACATTTTGTAAAACTCATGACATTAAAAATTTTATTATCTTTTTGGTTTTTCAAGGAAGTGTTTCTCCGTGTAATAGCCATGGCTGCCGTGGCTGTCTGGGACTCACTCTGTAGACCAGGCTGGCCTTGAACTCACAGAGATCCACCTGCCTCTGCCTCCGGAGTGTTGGGACTAAAGGCGTGCACCACCACACCTGGCCTGACATTAAAATTTTTTATACATTTTGTGTGTTTATACCACGGCATGTATGTGCAGGTTAGTGGGTTCCAGGGACTGAATTCAGGTCCTCAGGTTTGGTGGCAAGTGCTTTTACTGACCCATCTTGCTGGCCCCTCTCTCGTGTCATTTTACACTTGGTTTCTTTTGCAGGTGTGTTCAAATTCTTGTAATAAAACAAAAACTAAGATAAAGACTGGAGAAGAGGTAGTCAGTGGCTCATCCTCAGAGAGACCAGCGCACCCGAAAGGTGCACCTGTCTGTCCCCACCTCAGAGTTATGTAGCCTGGAGGGACAGTTCAGATGCTAGGAGCACTTGTTGCTTTTTCAGAAGACCCTGGTTCAGTGCCCAGCACTCATATCAGGTGGACACAACTGCCTATAATTCTAGTTTCAGGAGACCCAACCCCTTTGTTTGGACTCTGAAGGCACCAAGCACTCACACATATGCATAATAAATAATAAATCTTTAAAAATACAGAAGAAAACTCTGCTAGGCATGGTGGCACATACCTTTAATTCCAGAACTCAGGAGGCAGAAGCAAGGTGGGTGTCTGTGAATTTGAGGCCAGCCTGATATACATAGTGAATGCCAGGCCAACCAGAGATATTTACTGACACCCTGTCTTAAAACAGCCAAAAAATCAGACATGTAGAGAGAATGTATCATTCATAGGAAAGATGCTTTGTCTAGGGTGTTAAAATATTTTAATTTTAGCCGGGCTTTGGTGGCGCAAGCCTTTAATCCCAGCACTCGGGAGGCAGAGGCAGGCAGATTTCTGTGAGTTCGAGGCCAGCCTGGTCTACAAAGTGAGTCCAAGACAGCCAGAGATACACAGAGAAACCCTGTCTTGAAAAACCAAAAAAAAAAAAAAAAAATTTAATTTTATGTGCATGGGTGTTGTGTCTGTGTGTGTGTGTATGCATGTATGTGTGTATGTATGTATGCATATGTATATATGTATGTATGTGTGTGTGTATGTATGTATGTCTGCCTGCATGTCTGTGAGGGTGTCAGGGTCCCTGAAACAAGAGTTACAGCTGTGAGCTGCCAGGTGGGTGCTGGGAATTGAACCCGGGTCTGTTGGAAGAGTAGTTGGTGCTCTTAACCACTGAGCCACCTTGCCAGCCCTTGTCTGGTTTCAGTTAACTGTTGGACTAGTAGATCTCCTGTCTTAGTCTCTGTGAGGAATAGATCAGGACATGGAAGATGTTGCTGGCACTGTGCTCCATGTGCTGAGGTTCCCTGTGAGGAAATGACATGGAGCTATAAAGACTGGAGTACTGCAGCAGTTAAGACCCGGGTTCAAATCCCAGCACCCACATGGCAGTTAATAACTGTCTATAAATGCCGGACGTGGTGGCACACGCCTTTAATCCCAGCACTCAGGAGGCAGATGCAGGTGGATCTGTGTGAGTTCAAGGTCAGCCTGGTCTACAGAGTGAGTCCAGGACAGCCAGGGATACACAGAGACACCCTGTCTTGAAAAAAAAAAAAAAAAAGGACTGGCGCACTGGCTCCTTTTCCAGAGGACCCAGGTTCAATTTCCCCCCCCACACATGGTGGCTCACAACCTTCTGTAACCCCAGTGTAAGGGGATCTGACACCCTCTTTTGGTCTCCTTGAATACCAGGCATGCATGTGGTACACTTACATGTATGTAGCCAAACATACATGTAAAAACAAACAAATCTTTTTTAAAAAGACTTAAGGACAGTAATTCCATGGCATGGAACAGGGCCCAAAGAGGAGGAAAGTATTTTTAGGACAAAATTAATTTGTGGACATATGATATGAAATTTATAGTACTCATTTATGTCATTAGGATGATTTTTGTTATAAATTGCTTTGAAAATACTATTTCACAAAACTTGTCTTTGCTCTGCCAGATGATGTTGCTGCCATGATTCTTGCCTTGGTTTTGTAGTAAGGCATAAAATACAGGCAATGAAACGTGCAGACATGGTAGAACAGACATGGTAGAACAGAGGTGTGAGAGGGAAGGCCTTGAAGAGGCTGCTGAGACCCTGTGGTGGCCTCTGTGCACTGAAGTGCCTTGTTCTTGAATGACATAGGGTAGTTGGTCAGTTCCACCTTCCCTGAGTTCCACGCAGCCTGTTGTATGCCGCATTTGTGGTCACCAGCTGTCCTCTGACAGCCCAAGACAGCAGTGACTGTTTCTGTTCCTACAGTAAAAGACACCTGCTTCGCCAGCATTGTGGCACATGCCTTTAATCTGAGTACTCTGGAAGTAGAGGCAGCCTGGTCTCTGTGAGTTCGAGGCCAGCCTCGTCTACAAAAGGAGTCCAGGACAATCAAGGATACACAGAGAAACCCTGTCCCCCCCCAAAAAAAAAAAGTTGATATCTGCTTCCTCCCCAGCAAAGGTAAACTAGGTCTGCCCATCCCAGAGAATGTCAGGCCGCTCTTGGTTATTTTATAGGATGGGCTCCCTGTTCCCTAGCACAGAACAGGGAGGTATAAGCGAACTGGCTAGCTTGTGCTATGTCCAGGGTTGTCCATGGTGCCCACTGCTCTGCAGCTTGGCTAGGAACTGGTATCTCTTCTAGCCAAGACTGGGCCTCAGTCTTAGCCACCCTACAGGAAGGCTACTCCTGATGCTAATGAAATCCTGCTGAAGAAAGAGTCTGGAAGGAATTGGGCTGCTGTTCGGAACCAAGCATTTCCAGGGACCTCCAGCCAACAGTGCTGGGGGTGAAGAATGTGGCTTTTCAGTCCCTTCTCCTGTTCCTGGGGTTCTCTGATGCCTAGGTGAGCCCCATACAACCCTCAGGCGTTAGATTCCCTCCCACTGATACAGACACAATTTTGAGACCGAATTTGGGTGTGGGAGTTTGGGTGTAGGGTTGGTTGATGGACTCAGAACCTTCTGTTTTGTGTCCCAGAGGCCTGGAGCCTGTTGTGGCTCCAGCAGGGGCCCTGGAACCAGACAGGCTGGCTTTGCCACTTTTCAGCTGGCTGAACAAATTATCTAGTGTCACTCATACTGAACTTTTGTCTTGGGGACAGTAATGGTATCTACAGGGCAGGCAAAACACCAACTGTATGTTTTAAAAAATGTTTTATATATATTATATTATATGTAATATATGTAAATATATATTAAAATATATACACATACATACATATACACACACTTTAATCCCAGCGTTCGGGAGTCAGAGGCGAGCAGATCTCTGAGTTTGAGGCCAGCCTGATGTACATAGCTAGGGCTATGCAGAGAAACCCTGTCTGGAAAAAAAACCTAAATAAATAATAAAATAAAATAAAAAACAAAACAAAAGCCCAAGACGAGCTGGGCACATTACCTGTAACCCTCACACTTGAGAGGCATCATGAGTTGGAGCCTAGCTTAAGACGGCCTCCGGGGTCTGGGGATGCAGCTCACTGTAGAGCACTTGCCTAGTATGAACAATCCTCTGGGCTTCATTCCCAGCACCATAAAAAATCTTAAAGGAATGGACGAGACCTCTGAATGTTAGTTGTCTTTATTATTGTCATTCAGTTTTTGTTGTTGGTGGTTTTTTATTTTTTTGTTTTTGATAAAGAGTCTTATGTAGCCCTGGCCAATCTGGAACTCACAGAGGTCCACCTGTCTCTGAGTGCTGGGATTAAAGACATGTTTGACCCTGAATCCAAATTTTTAGGGGCCAAGGACAGGTGGATTCTTGATCTCTTTCCTTCACTTGGCAACACTTCCTTTCTGGGTCTTCAAGATCCCAAACCTGTCAGGCAAGTCTGTGGATACCAGGTAGTCAGATCAGCCAGTGACAACCCCTGTCACCTGTATCTGTCTGTACGGCCTGGATTGCCACCTAGAGGTGGCAGGGGCTGACTTCCCTCACTGTGACCTGTCTTCAAGGTTGGCAGAGCTCTGCTTCCACGCAAGCAGAATGTGTGCTGCACAGACTCAGGTGGCAGGAGCAAATTATCAGAGCCTTTGATGGCTAGAGAGCCCAGTCCTGGCCTGTTGACCTGTTTGGAGACCCACGTGTCTGTCCCCCTCCCCCATGTTTGGGTTTGTAGCTGTGTATCTGGGAGAAAGTAGCCTGCAGGGAAGGAGGTGTGGAAGCATTTCAACAGCACTGTTCTTTAAAATGGGCCCATTGTGCTCTGAGTTAGCCCGCCCCTTTAGAGGAGAAATAATGACAATTCATAATTACGGAGCTTCTACAGCATGTCCAGCACTGTGTTAGACTCAGGTCATCTCGGTTTATACTCCTAGCATATCCCAGGAAGCAGGTGCCACAATTAATCATCTCAGCGGAAGGAAACCTAGCTTAAGAGTATTGGCTCTTAAGCTGGCAAGTGTCAGCTGAGGGTGTGTGAGCTAAGTGCGGACCGTCAGCTCCCAAGTCGAGACAGGACCAAAGGGTCAGGGCACAGATGCGACAGACAACAGTAAGGGCCTTACCTTTCTTCAGCTGCAGAATTTTGGGAGGATCCGGTACCCTGAGGCTGCTATTGTGAGGTACACAGACAGAAGTTAGGATAGCAGGAAATGGTAAGAGGCATTCCTGGCCCTAGCCCCTGCCCTAGGGCAGCAGCCTCCATCACTCAACAGTGGGCCTCTGAAAGCCAGCACTTAAATGATGCAAAGTAGCAATGTTGCCACCGCCCTTCCCCTGGCTCCATGGCACTGATATCTGTGTAGCATTCCTCTGTGTGGTTTTCCAGTTCTCATGGACACAAGAGGAGCAGTTGCCTGGAAAGAACAGTCATTACCATGTGACTCAGGAGTGCCCTCCTGATGCAGAGCCCAGCCGCACCTCATAATCACATGACCAAAAAAGCTTTTACTTGGAAATAGGTAGACAAATTTCAACTAGAATACTGGCATGTTCCCCTCCCCCTCAGCAGAAGGCTTGGAGTCTAGTAAATTGCACAAAGTCCCTGATTAGTTTACTTCTCTTTGGCATAAGTCAGCAGAGCCCCAAGGGCCAGCTCCCCACAAGTGTGAGCTGTTCCCTATCAGAGTATGGGGCCCTAAAGGAGAGCTTTAGGAGAAGACCCAGGCAGCTTTCTGAGTGTGAAGCAATGGGCTCCAGCCAAGCACCGTGTCCACCAGCAGGTTGAGCAAGGCTTGTAATCTTGACAAGGCTCCAGATGCCTCTCCTGTCACCCGGTCATTGCCAGAACTGGGCCAGGTGATCTTTGGGGGAGTCGAGTGGCCGGATGACAGCTGTGTCAGAGCCAGAAGGCTCCTGTGCAGTTTCTCTTCGGCCATCTCACTGTTGTCCCTCATCTGGGTTTCCTGGGCTGCACTGGGATCTCAGAGAAGCAGTGAGAGCAGCAATAGCTGCATACTATCAGCAGCAGCAGCAGCAGGACAGTTCCTGAAGGGAGAGAAAAGCCCAGAGCTGACCAGCCAGAGGAGGAGGGGATGCCCACCCTCCTTCTGAAGAACCTCCCCCCAGCTCTGGTGTAGTGGTCAAAAAGACCTGAGAGGCCAACAGAGATCCTGTTGTCTCTTGCTCCACTGCCCTTGAGCTCCTTTTGACAACTTTCAGTTCCTGGTTGACAGCTGGTGGTATCCAGTTCCCAGCACTGCCTAGCAACTCAGGCAGTGTCAGAGGACATGGCAAATCCCTTAGCTTCCTCCAGGACTCTGCTTTTCCTACTTACTTGAAGGAGACTCACCAGCCTTCCAACTGGCACCATGGTTTGGTCTCACAGATACCAGGAAGAACCCGTGGGACACAGAGGGGACCGGGTTAAAGGGTCAGAGGAGAGGCGCCCCACTTGCCTATGAAAAGAACCATGATGGAGAAGGCCACTTTCTCCAGGGGCTCAGCCTGGGGCAGTCTGTGCAGCTTCAGCAGCAGCTTCTCTCCCACAGAGCGAATCTCCTCCAAAAAGTCTGTGGCTGCCATGTTGCCAGGGCTCCTGTGTTCTGTAAGGAGACCAAGCAACTTAGAGTCCCTGCCGAGCTGCTCACAGGATGGGAGGTAGCTCCAGTGACCAGCCTCTCCCACTATAGCCTGCAGAACAGGTTTGTCATCTCAACCCTGTACCACTGGTGGAGCCCAGGCAGAAGGAGGCAGGGAGTCTTAGAAGAATGCTCAGCTGTAGCCTCAGCCCACACCTGGCTGGAGCTGTCTTGGAAAAGGAAATCTTGTGATAAATGTGACCTAGAGGGCCTGCCTCTGAGGGGCTACCAGGAAATCTGCTGTGGGTGAAGGCTCTGACCATCACATGTCATGACTATACCACTATGTTCCTTTGTCTTGAGACACCACACCAGGTCTGGCTTGGGTGCCTCAGCTGACACAGCTCCCTGGCCCATCTCTGGCTTGTTCAGGATTTTGGTGCCTCCCCTAGAAGCCCTCAGGGTGGCAAGACAGGCTTCAGGATTCTGTGTGGGAGGAGAAACAGCTCCAAGAGCAGGTTCATGGGGACTCTAGCTGGGATCAGCTGTAGGTAAAAACTGAGGGAGAGAATGTCCCTTGAAGGATAAGAAGCTGAGTCCCCAAGAACTCCCCTCTCCTACCAGGCCGATTTCTTTACTCTATTACTGTCATGGAAGGAAGGAAGGACCACACACTGTTCCCTGAGGGTCTCATTTATTCAGATGGGAACAGGAGTTCCAGGACTGCCCTAGCCAATTCTTCCTCTCCTGGCTTGAACCTGTTCTATTGTAACCAAAAAAGCCTCTGTCTGCAGAGTAGTGACTGGTCAGGGTTCCTGAAGAGAGCCTAAGCAAAGCTCTCGGTCCAACTGTGTGTTGGGACCCATTGCCAGTCAGTGCACCTCCCCTTCCATCTCCTGTGAGTGAGAAGGAACTGGGACTGCCTGTGCCAGTGGATCCAAACTGGTTCTTCCTGAGCAATGGGGCAGGTGACCAAGGGCTGTGTCTTTGATGATTGCCACCTTGGCACTTGTCTCAACTGGGCAGGTGGTTCCCTGTGCTGTGGAATGTGAGACTGGTCACTCCTGCCTGGCACAAAGCAGGTCTAAAACTACCTGGAAGGTCATGAGATAGAGTCACCCTACATGTGGGCTGTCTGCCTGTGTGTTCTGCAGCCTCTGAAAATGAGAGACGTGCCTATAGCTGCCGACTGTAGAAGGCCAGGCCCTTAGCCACCTCCACTGAGTCCTACTTGGTCACTTGGGCCCTGGCTGGCTGTCCTTCTTCCCCTAACAGTTCATTCAGGAACTGGATCACAGCTGCCAAACATTTGAATTTCCTTTCTATAAAGTACATGGTACCTTCTCTGAATTTGTTGTTCATTTTGTTTTGTTTTCTTTTTTGTACTGGGGAATGGACTCCAGGGCCTTTCTTTTTTTTTGGTTTTTCGAGACAGGGTTTCTCTGTAGCCCTGGCTGTCCTGGACTCACTTTGTAGACCAGGCTGGCCTCGAACTCACAGTGATCCGCCTGCCTCTGCCTCCCAGGTGCTGGGATTAAAGGCGTGCGCCACCACTGCCCGGCTCCAGGGCCTTTCTTATGTTAGGCAAGTATTGTACCATGGAGTGACATCCCCAGCCCTGTGGCACCTTCTCTAACTTCATCGGTTCTCATAGAACTGTTTTATCTTGTCTCAACCCCTCCCTGTCTTGTGCCATGGGCGACTTTATCTCTCTGGTGCTTTGCAGATGAGAAGTCTTAGGGAGGCACCTGGCTGCGGGCACTTTCTCTGGGTGGGGCCTGATAGGGATGGACCCAGCCAGTGCCCCTCCTACCCCTGAGCTCTTGTTGGAGGCCTGCTTCTGCTCTAAGCTGCCACTTAAGGCAGCAGAATCGCCCTGAATCATGGCCATACGAGGCCTCTGTGTGAATTAGGCCGTAGCTCTTTGGAAGCCCCAGAGCTGAGCACACTCAATACCACCTCTTGTGGGACTGGGGTGTTGATTTTATCAGTTCTTCACCACCAGAGTGGGACACACCAGGCTTCTTGAGAACTCCGTGTGTTATTCATCACTAAATGGACAGATCTGTGTGTCCCAATTTGCATGTCAAAGCATTCCTTCTGGTCAGACCAAAGGAGATACTGCCTCTAGCCAGTTGGAGTGTGCTTGCAAAAGGACAGTGATCCATCCACTCTCCTATCCTGGGACCTCTGTAACCTTTCCACCCCAAAGAAATAAATGTGCTCATGGTTCAGAACCAGGGCTATTGTTTCTGACTCTCCCTCTCCATCTATGTTTGGTCTGGCTTGTTCAGCCTGACTGGCACTGTTCCCACATTGCCTCATGAGCCCAATGGAGACACTCCTTAAAAGCAGAAGTGGGCAGGAGGTTGGTGATCAGGAGAGCTTTCTCACTTGTGTGCCATACCCAAAAGCCTAGAGAGAGAGTGGTGGGGGAGGAAAGAGGCATCTGTTTGGCAGGGTTCGGCCCTAGGTCTAACTGCAAGGTCTAGCAATATCCGATTCCCAGAGCGTGGTTGAAGGCAGGAGACGGGCTGGCGCTGCTGTGCAGGGAAGCCAGAATTTGTTGATCAGGAGTTCCAGCCACCAGAGTCACTCACTCCCAGCTTCTCTCCTGCCCTTCCCCACTCTTCCCTGCACTCTGCGTGACTTGTGAAGTTGGAGAAGTGCAGACTTGTGCCCAGTACACCCGAGCTCTTCTGTGGAAGAGTGTGGACCACCTAGTGTGGACAGCCTCATAGATTTGTGCCCAGGGCTTCTATAGCAGCCTACTGAAAGCTAGGTGGGACTTTGCCTTTATGTCAGCTTTGGGATGTGACCCGGGGCTGCCTGCCAGGTCTTTACCAGCAGAAGCGGGGCTGTTGAGTATGGCTCTCTGCCTTCAAAGAACTAAAGAGGAGCCCTCTTTGCTTGGCAGTTAACATTTTGTTATTTTAAGCTCTGACCCAACAGAACAAGCACATGACAGAGAGGGAGCAAAGGGGTCTTGTTCTCCAAAGAGGAAAGAGGCATATTCCAGCAGGTCCCCAGGCATCTTCCTGGTGGGCTATTTAAAACGGAGCCAACAGACACCTAGGTCCCAATATAACCAGTGGTTTTCAGGTGACCTTGTTCCCCAGCTGAGGTCAGGGCCCGTGTTGACGGGGTACCCCACTAGATTTGGGGGAAGCCAGGCAGAGCTGCTAGTAATTCTGTTTCTTGGGCTATCACAGGTTCACCCAGTTCTTTCTAAACCATATTTTATGCCCAAGAACTAAGGGAAGTAGATAGAGTCTCTAAATGCCACATTCAGTAGAGCAAGGGGTAGCTTCCCGTGGTCCGGCAAGAGAGAACAGGCTTGGCTGCCCCCGAGGCTCACCTGTTGCCCGGGCTGCCTGCACAGCAGTCGGGGCCTTCTGAGGGTGCCCCCGGCTGGGGTCCAGGTTGTAGTCAGGGAGAGCTAGCACAACAGAGAAGGAAACTTGCCGAGCTGGGGGACTGTTTGGTGTTCCTGATGTGGCAGGTGGCATGGAGGTTCTTGCTGTAGAGTAAGTGTCTGAAGAAGACATCTGCAACTTGGTACCACAGCTTCTCTGCTTCCTCTTTGTAAACCTGATAGTCCAACTCCAGCTCTCCACGTGGACAGGGCCAGGCAGTGTGTGTGTGCCTGATAAGCAATGTCGCTGATAGCTTGCGGCCCCAAAGGACATCTTGCTGTACCTTGTTCTTTTGTCATGATGGCTCTTGGCCACTTTTGTCCTGCAGCATATTGTCTTGCTTGAAAGCATTTTTTTTTTTTTTTTGGTTTTTTTCAAGACAGGGTTTCTCTGTGTATCCTTTAACTGTTCTGGACTCACTTTGTATACCAGGCCTTGAACTCACAGAGGTCTGCCTGCCTCTGCCTCCTGAGTACTGGGATTAAAGGTGTGCACCACCACGCCCGGCAATTAGACAGCTGTGAACTGCCATGTGGTTGCTGGGATTTCAACCCGGGTCCTTTGGAAGAGCAGCCATTGCTCTTAACTGCGGAGCCATCTCTCCAGCCCGTTTGAAAGCATCTTGAATGATCCCTAGCCAACTGATGTGAGAGCCCTGAGGGGTCCAGAGACCTGACCAGCAGGGCGGAGATGCCCACTGTGTGCCATGCTGAGCGACTCCATCTCCGCCAGGGCTCCACTGGGTGCTTGAAGCCTTGCTGGCTCTGCTGCCCTGACTCTCAGGCTTCCCAGAACTGAGAGAGAGCTTCCTACTCTGGTGGCCATTAGAAACTAAGCAAGCTCCTCGCCCGCAACCATTGAAGCTTGGCTTCTCTCTCAGCTCAGGAACTGTCTGAGCCTGTGTGTTGTGGGTGCAGGGCGCCCTCCTGCATCTGAGGTCCTGTGGGTAGCAGCTCTCTGCCATGCCACTCCTTCACCTACCCCATCTGCTATCCCAATGGTGGCTCAGCTCCAGTCCAGTCCCCTCTGAGCTGCACTGTCCGTGTTACCTCAGCAGTTAGTTCTCTGGCCCCGCATAAGCCGAAGCCCTCTCCCTCTACTGAACCAAGGACACTGGGCCTTCTTGGTTCCCAGCCCTGAATGATACTTTGCTTCCTTTCTTTCTGGATAACAGCTTGTTTGTTTTGAAAGGAACATCTCAGGGGGAGTTGAATCCCAGTGTGAAACAGGAGGCAGGAGGGGTGAGCAGCCTTTCCTGGTGAGGCCCTGCCCAGGAAGGTTGTGCTTGTGCTGCCCCAGGAATGAACCAAAGAACTGTCTTGGGGTCACCATTATGGTGGTGTAGCATTTCGGAAAATACTGGGGTCTCTCCCCATCCTCACCCATGTAGTCACCACTTCCCTGCAACCCCGGGTTTAGAATCAGGTTTGCATGTCCTGGTTCAGTTTTCAGAGATCGTAGACAAAGGAGGGTCAAGGGGGTCCTAGGAATCTCTGTGGGTGCAGAAATTCCTCCCCTGGCTGAGCCTGAGCTGAAAACACATGGCAATGAGCAGGTCAGAACTCACAGAAGACATGGAAGCTGCTGCTTTTGTCTGGCATCCAGTAGACTGTTCTGCTGTGGGATCTACTAGATTCTGGGGCCCCTGGGGCCAGTGAGCTTTTGGGGCATACCTTGTCCTGAGTCTTGCTGAGAAACAGGGAGGGCTCGGTCCTAATCCTTGGGGAAATGGAGGCTCAGCAGGCATGTGGGCCCTATTTTAAGCTCACTGAATAGAAAAGCCTAAATTGATGTGCCAAGTCAGCAGGCCTCCAGCCCCTCTGCTGCACAGCAAGTGGCAGTACAGTCCCTCTTGTCTCGTAGTGTCCCAGGGATCCCAGGGGAAGAGAGCTCAGGTGTGCCCTGTAGGAGAGTGGTCTAATGTATCCCCCAAGACAGTCCTCTCCGAGTTTGTGGTAAGTGTATTTCCTCACCCTGAGCTATGAGACCCTGGCTGCTCTCCCTCCTTCCCCATCCTCTTACCTTTACTCAGTGTCACTCACCTGAGTTCAGATATTGGGGAGCCAAGAAGAAGTGCCCAATATGGAGCCTTTATGTGCCTCCTCTTGGTCTTTTGGCTACACCTTTGACTTCCTTCACCAGCGCTGCCACTTTCCTGCCCTGCAGGGCGCCTGCTGCTTACCCAGGCACCTCCCCGTGCAGGCTCTTGGCCGCTGACAACCAGCTGCTGTCCAGCTTCAGCTTTTTTGTTGTTAGTTGTCCTGGAGATCTGCGTGTCAAATTACCATTGTGAGGCGGAGCCAGAGGGTACCCTCCCTTCAGCTTGTTCTAAGCTTCACACCCAGTTCCTTTGCCTGCTTTGGAGGTTTAGTGTACTCTCCAGACCCCCAAACCCTACGCCCTCTGTTACTCTTCCTCCTGCTCTGCGCTCCTCCCACCTGTGGGCCAGGCTGTAGGCTGAGGGCTGGGGCTGGGCTAATGACAGAAATGGTTGGCTGTGGTTCCCTGAGGAAGTAACCCCAGGGGGCTTAGTCTGAGGTAGCTGGGGGAAGAGGATGGAGCAGTTCCCTCTTGAGCTCCCCACCACTCTCTGCATGGCCTTTTTGGCTTGTGTCCCTGACCACCCAGGCCTGTCTGTTGGGCCACTCTCTGGCTGCTCCCTCTGGCCTCTCCCAGAAGAAAAACAGGACTTACAGGACCACCCATGGAAGTCAGCAAGCTTTCAAGAAGCCCTCTGGTGTGGTACCTCTGCCACTCAGCACCCAGAGGCCTCTTGAGGGGAACGTGAGGATCCTAGATATCTTAAAAGTAGCCTGCTTGTTTTGGTGAGGAGCCTTGTAGTCTTTCTTAAGAGAAAGGACTGTGCTGGTCTCATCCTGCTCGGCTGTCTCCACTCTCCTGGCCCTGTTAACCAGTGGCCATGCCCACTAACGTTTGACTCTGCCTTTACCACCCAGCAGACCAGGCTGCAGAGGGAGAAACTGACCTCAGCCCTGCAGTCAATGGAGCCCTTTGAATCTGAGCACAAAACCTCAGTGAGTCAGAGCTTGGGGGCAGGGTGTAGACAAGCATATGGCCACAGTGCCTAGATGCCAAAGCTTCTCAGAGACTGGACAGGCCACCACTGTACAGGCAACGGTCTTGAGCAGAGGGAACACTTGTCATATATAGTCGGTGTTAGCGGGAGCAGTCTGCAAGAGCGCCCCCAGTGGCTATGGTCTCCTGCTGCTTCCGTCCAGTTTTAGGACAGTGTTCTTTACGTTGGTGGAGGGACCCTACTTCTTTTTTGTTTTTGTTTTTGGGGACAGGGTTTCTCTGTGTAACCCTGGCTATCCTGGACTCACTTTGTAGACCAGGTTGGCCTCAAATTCACAGAAAGCCACTTGCCTCTGCCTCCCAAGTGTTGGGATTAAAGGAGTGCGCCACCATGCCTGGCTTGGGATCCTTCTTCTTTAGAGAGTTGTGTTATTATTTTCTTTCATGACAATAGACTGCTCTTTGGTGTAAGATCCCCAAGCAGTACTTACATTGAGATGACCTGTTTAGAAGTGATTAGTGCCAGCTATTCTTGTCTCAAGACTGTCTGCTCGAACTGCCCTGCCTTTGGTGTCTTTTCTCTGCTTCCCTGACCCGGTACCACATTTAAGGCAGAAAAAAAAAATGCCTGAATGGACTGTGATAGAACAGTGGGCTCTCCCAGGGCCTCAGCCCTGGGGATCAGAAAAGAGACTGTGCAGGTTGGAGAGATGGCTCAGTGGTTAAGAGCATGGACTGCTCTTCCAGAGGACCCAGGTTCAAAT
Source organism: Lophiomys imhausi (assembly GCA_907164525.1). NCBI lineage: Eukaryota > Metazoa > Chordata > Mammalia > Rodentia > Muridae > Lophiomys > Lophiomys imhausi. The sequence continues at coordinate 4,892,805 of CAJQZJ010004796.1, read as the reverse complement.
CCCAGCACCCACATGGCAGCTCACAACTGTCTGTAACTCTAAGATCTGGCACCCTCACAGAAACATACATGCAGGCAAAACACCAATGCACATAAAATAAAAATAAATTATTAAGAGAGAGAAAAAGAAAAAAGCTGGGCAGTGGTGGCGCACACCTTTAATCCCAGCACTTGGGAGGCAGAGGCAGGTGGATCTTTGTGAGTTCGAGGCCAGCCTGGTCTATAAAGTGAGTCCAGGACAGCCAGGGCTACACAGAAAAACCTTGTCTCGAAAAACCAAAAAAAAAAAAAAGAGAGAGAGAAAAGGGACCGTGCCCCCGTATCAGGTACAGGCTTCCTGCCACCAGCCTGGGCAGAGAATATTATCCCCAGGGGAACATCTGGAATTAGAAGATGAAGAGGAAACTCTATGAGGCTGAATCTCCCTGGCTCAATGGGTTCACCAGTTAGTAGCCATTATGGTGGCTCTCAGAACTGCTGTCTCTCTAGGACGGTGGTTCTCAACCTTCTAATGCCGTGACCCTTTAGTGCAGTTCCTCATGTTGTTGTGACCCACAACCATAAAATTATTTTTGTTACTACTTCATAACTGTAATTTTGCTACTGTTGTAAATTGTAAACTGTTTTCGGATGGTCTTAGGTGACCCCTGTAAAAGGGTCATTCAGTCCCCAAAGGGGTTGAGACCCACAGGTTGAGAATCAGCTGCTCTAAGGAGCCATGCCATGTGCAGCCCTCAGCCTAGGTCAAAAAAGTTCCTGGTAGGGGCCAGGGGGAGCTAGAGGAAAGATCAAGAGAAAATGAAAATTGGCTGTGGGAGCTCATGACTGCAATCCCAGGACTCAGGGATCTGAAGTGGGGGACTTATGAGTTGAAGGCCACCCTGAGCTGTAATGAGACTATCTTAAAAACAAAAGCCAGACAAGATGGCACATACCTTTAATTCCAGCACTTGGGAGGCAGAGGCAGGTGGATCTCTGTGAGTTCGAGGC
>CAJQZJ010004796.1:4839038-4891806 GCA_907164525.1 Lophiomys imhausi | reverse complement strand
GAGAAACCCTGTCTCTAAAAACCAAAAAAGCAAATAACAAAACAAAAAAAAAAAAAACTAGATGTGGTTGCACACACCTTTAATCCCAGCACTTGGGAGGCAGAAGCAGCTTTCTGAGTTCTGAGGCTATCCCAGTCTATGGGGATGAGTCCTCAGTGACTTCTGGGCCAGTCTCAGCTACATAGTGAGACCCCGTTTCTAAATAAATAATTGGAAAGAAAGAGTCAAGCAGACAGAGTACTGAAGACAGGGTAGGCTCTCCTGTTCTTCCGTCCCCTCCCACAGTGAGGACTGTCCCTGTAGAACATTTCATCTTGCTCACAGCCTGACATGGCGACCATCATGCTCCATTGTGCCCCACTAGCAGCATGAGTGGAGAGGCCGTGGAGTTCAGAGGTGAAACGTGTTACTGACGTCACCTTGGTGGCAGAGCCTCAACTCTCCAGGACATCCCACCACTGTGATGGAAGAGCAAGGCCCTAGAGTTCACAGGTCACCAAACAATGAGGTTTACACCCCGGATCCCAGCCACCCAGTGTGTTATATGACTGTAGGAGGGCTGCCTCATCTTACTGGCCTCAACTCTGCGATGGGCAGCACCAGATGATACTTCACAATCCCCTGTGAGTTAACAGGAAACAGGACAGGGACTGGAGAGATGGTTCAAAGGTTAGGACCATATACTGTATTTGCAGGGAACCCAGGTTCGGTTCTTAACACCCTATAGTGGCTCACAACCATCCATAACAAGTTCCAAGTTATCTGATGCTCTCCCAATGTCTGGGCTGGGGTTACTGATACACATAAATCTTAAAAAAATTTTTTATTTTTTTAAGTACAAGACATCAGCTGTGGAGCTGGATAGTGAGTCAGCCAGTGTTTGGAGACTGGGTGGGCAAACATCGGCCTGCCTCCATCCTCATCCCATTGGTACTGCCCGCTCTAGGTGTCGCCACGCTGCCATTGCTAAGTACTTTGGGGATGCACCGCCCGCCTGCACCAAAGGCTGTGACCACTGCCAGAACCCTGCAGCCATAAGGAAGATGCTCGATGCCTTGGAGCACAGCAGCAGCTGCAGCAGGACCTACATCAGGCCCTTCTCGGGGAACAGCTTCGATCCCGAGCTGTACGAGGGAGGCCGCAGGGGCTACGGGGGCTTCAGCAGGTGAGGGGCCATGAGATGTATAGTCATCCCGTTGCTACTACCCAGGCCAAAGATAGCCCTCCTGCAGTGGGGTACATGACCCTTCGGGGGGCCTGGGCTGTCATGTTGTCCCAGAACATCCCTGTCCCATCAAATGGTATCAGTGGAGAAGACCAGAGCCCTGGCCTTGGCTGCTCACACCCAGCCTCTCCTCCAGGTATGATGAAGGTTCTGGAGGCAGTGGTGACGAGGGCAGAGACGAGGCCCACAAGCGGGAGTGGAACCTTTTCTATCAGAAGCAGATGAGCCTGCGCAAGGTAATGGGACACAGGCCTTGATGGGGCTCACTGGCTCTATTTGGTTTCTATTGCTGTGACAGAGCACCATGTATGACCATGGGAGAAAAGCAACATGGGAAGGAAAGGGTTTATTTGCTGACATGTCCACATCACAGTCCAGCATCAGGGGAAGTCGGGGACAGAGCTAAGGGCAGGAGCCTGGAGGCAGAACTGAAGTAAACACCATGAAAGAATGCCCTTACTTGCTTGACCTGCATTTTACATAACCCAGGAGCACTTGCCCGGGAACAGCGCAAGCGCAGACCACAGTTTTCTGGGCCCTCTGACATTGATTAAGAAAATGCCTCCCAGACCAGTCTGCTAGAGGCAGTTCCTCAGTTGAGGTTCCCTCTTCCCATATGAATGTAGTTTCTTTCAAGTTAACAAAAAAAAAAATCTAAGCCAGCATAGTGGCACATGGCTTTAATCCCAGCATTTAGGAGGTAGAGGCAGGTGGATCTGAGTACAAGACCAGATATTGACTAAGTAGTGAAAACCAAGTCTCAAATGCTCCACCCCCCTAAAAAATAAAATTAAGCAGGGCGTAGGGGCACATGCCTTTAATCCCAGTACTCAGGAGGCAGAGGCTGGTGGATCTCTGTGAGTTCAAGCTCAGCCTGGTCTACAGAGTGAGTTCCAGGACAACCAGAGCTGTTACACAGAGAAACCCTGTCTCGAAAAAATAAAACAAAACAAAAAATAAATAAATTAAGCCAGGCATGGTGGTACACACCTTTAATCCTAGCACTTGGGAGGCAGAGGCAGGTGGATGTCTGTGAGTTCAAGGCCAGCCTGGTCTACAAAGTGAGTCCAGGACAGTCAAGGATACACAGAGAAACCCTGTCTTGAAAAACCTAAAAATATTTAAAAAATTAAAAAACCAGCATACGGGCTGGAGAGATGGCTCAGTGGTTAAGAGCAGTTGCTGTTCTTCCAAAGGACCCTGGTTCAAATCCCAGCATCCAGATGGCAGTTCACAGCTGTCTGTAATGGCCGGGCGTGGTGGTACACACCTTTAATCCCAGCACTTGGGAGGCAGAGGCAGGTGGATCTCTGTGAGTTCAAGGCCAGCCTGGTCTACAGAGTGAGTTCCAGGACAGCCAGGGCTGTTACACAGAGAAACCCTGTCTGTGTAAACCATACAGTGGCCCATGCAAGATCTTGGATGGTGGCCTGTTTACCACCTTTTAGTGCCTTCTCTAGCCCTGCAGCACTCTAGGATGTCTCATGGTCCCTCATGCTGTCTGTCTTCCAGGGCAAAGAGCCTAAGATAGAAGAATTCATACCCCCAGGTTGGTACAGAAATGTCCCCAGGGGCTTGGGTGTTGTGCCCGGCTGTAAGCAATGAATGGCTTGGTGAGGGTGGGAGGACTCCAGAGAGCTGGTCAGGCGGAAAGCCCTTCCTATCCTCGTTCCAGATGAAGACTGTCCCCTGAGAGAGGCTTCAAGCAGGAAGATCCCTAAGCTCACAGTGAAGGTAAGAGAAGGGCAGTTCTTCACTCGTCCTTGGGGGCCCTCCCTGACCCTGAGAATAGGTGACCAAGATGTCACTCTCCTCATAGGCCCGAGAGCACTGCCTGAGACTTCTGGAGGAGGCTCTGAGCAGCAATCACCAGGCTGCAGGCTCCACTTCTGGGTGAGTCCTGAGATCACAGGGGTGGGCGGGGGGGGGGTGGGCGGACCCAGGCTTATTCCTCCAGCGGATGCCTCTCTGCAGGTCATGGCCCATCCTATTCCATGAGTCCTGGTCCCTACAGCCCTACTGGGTGTGCACCAGAGACTGCCAGAGGCTACTGAAGGACAGTAAGCCACAGGGCGCCTAGAGAATCCTCATCAGAGTCCCTGTGGCCATCCTCACCAGACCCCGAAGCTAGCCCATGGTCCACTCCCTGAAGAGAAACCAGCCAGACTACAAGGAGAGAACTCAGACCCGCCTGTTCTCTTGTTCTCATTCCTCCCACAGAGCTGGCCTGCAGGCCAAGGCTGTGGAACTGGAGCACGAGACATTCTGCAATGCCAAGATGGTCAATCTGTACAAGGCCAGTGTTCTGAAGAAGGTAGGCCTAGGACCAAAGGGCAGGCGGGGTAGAGATGCTCATGGGCTTTCCATATTTAGAGGTCATCTGCCAACCTGCTGGCCCTGGAGCCACTGACACCAGCAAAGCGTATCCTTGGCTGACTGGAGTTCCCAGAGAGAACTCGCACTTTGCCAGCAACCACGCCCCTGCTACATACAGCAGAACTGGAAGATCTGGATTAGGGCCAACCAGTAGCCTGTGGGTGCCATGATCTCCCTACCTGTCCCTCTTTAGGTGGCTAAGATCCACAAAGCCTCCAAGGATGGTCAGCTCTATGACGTGGAAGGTGGCACCAAGAGTTGCAGTGCCGTGGCCGAGCTCTCAGAGCCCAATGACTATGACATCCCACCGACCTCACACGTGTACTCGGTGAGCAGTGTCCAGATACCCACGACCAACCTAGCTTCAGGGAAGCTCCACTTCCCCATTGCCCTTAGGTGGGACAGACTTACCCTCTCTTGGCATCACAGCCCTGCCTAATCCAGATGTCAGGAAACATCACAGAACATGTCTGCCCTGCCTGCTGCCTGCCTGTCAGCTGTGGCCTCTCCCAGCTGTGTCTGTTCAGCTCTCCTCACACATCCCTGAGAACCTCTCCAGGCAGCCATAGCTGCCCTTGCGGAGGTCTGGGGTTCTGAGCCTTGTGACTTCCTCTTTCTCCTCACAGCTCAAACCCAAGAGAATAGGAGCTGGCTTCCCCAAAGGCTGCTTCCCATTCCAGACAGCCACGGAACTGTTGGGGAAATCTCAGCCCCACAAGCAAGCCCCTGAGGCTGTGCTGGAGGGTGAACAGGAGCCCCCAGGCTGCGGCCGTAACCTTCAAGATGAAGACAGGAGCAAGCCCTGCTCTGGGTACCCAGAAGAGGCTTCTGGAAGTAGTGTTAAATCTGGGGGTCCCTCGCCTGAGAAGGGAACAAAAGACTCTTCCCAGGGCAGTGCCAAGGCGAGAACCAGCAAGAAGCAACAGCTCCTGGCTGCGGCAGCCCTGAAGGATTCCCAGAGCATCACTCGATTCCTCTGTCAAAGAACAGAAAGTCTATCTTTCCCTGCTTCAGTCCCAGCAGCAGCAAAAGACACCAGCCCTTCCGGTGGGGCGGTGCCAGAGAGATGCACAGAAGAGGTTGGAGCCCAGGGACACTTGGTTGCTGTCCTTCAGACTGCGTGTCTCAGGGAGGGACCACGGTAAGAGTTCAGGAGTCAGAGAATCCTCATGCTTACGGCAGCATCTGACCCCCTGCCTCTGAAGTGGGAAGCTCATTCCACATGTGGGTCCTGCTGGGCTGCCTGTGTTGAGAGCACAGCTAGACCCAGGCAGCCTCTGATGCTGTCTTCTTCCCTCTGGCCAGCACCTGCTCACCCAGACACCAGAGCTCCCCTGAAGGTCAGCCTAGCCCTCTAAAGGAAACCCAGCCAGGCAAGCGGCCCAGGCCCCAGCAGGTACTGTAGGGCTGGGAGCTTAGGAGAAGGAGGAGGGTGGTGGGGAAGTAGGGAGCTGCCCTGCCCTGGTCCAGGGTTCAGGGAAATTCACTCCTCATACCCTGGCAGCAGGTGGGATGGGCTAGAGGAAGGCACCTGGTGCAAAGGTGCAGGTTTCCTTCCAGAAGAGCAGGAAGAGCCACTAAAGGGCGGCCCAAAGTGACCCCACATGCTGTGGCCTTATCCAGGGGAACTCAGAGACAAGGGCTCAGAAGAGGTTTCGCCCTGCAACTGAGTCCTCCATCTTGGCTGAGGCCAAAGGCAGCACCTTAGCCAGTGATCACAGTACTGAGAAGGAAGTGGCTCGAAAACCCTGCCAGCTATCAGCCCGTGGCGTCACCCTGAAAGAGGCTGCGGACATTGTGGTCAGGTGCCTGACCCCCTTGTACAAGGAGGGCAGGTTTATATCCAAGGTAGGTGACTAGGCCTGGGGTACTTGGGTCAATAGAGGGGGTGGCAAGGACTGTGCACTCTGAATGAAATAAGGCAGAGCAGGCCAGGCCTTGGCTGAGAGCAGCTTCTGCCGGTTCTGTCGGCCGTTGGTGGCTCCAGGGCCCCTTTCTCTTCCAATTGTCGTGTAGGACTTGTTTAAAGGCTTTGCCCGCCACATCTCACATTTGCTGGCTCAGAAGCTCTCTCCTGGAAGGACTGGTGAGTGCCAGCTTGGCCAGGGTCAGAAGGCCCCGTGGAGGAGGGGAGGGGATGCTCCCAAGAGACTACTGGTCCTCACCTTCTCTTGTGTCCCTTCCCCAAATCTCCAGTGAAGGAAGAGGCCCAGGGCCTCATCAAGCAGTTTTTCCATGATCGCACCCGGTGTGAGAGTGAAGCCGACTGGCATGACCTGCGTGGCCCGCAGAGATGACCTGCTGCTGGCTGAACAGGGTTGGCATCCTCCCTCCCCCGCCCATGTGCAGGCCCATGCCAGAGGCACCAACTTCCTCAAGGTCTTTCCACCCTGACAAAACTTCACTTTGGAGGTATAACTAGACACCCAAATCAAGTGGAAGGTCAGAGGCAGCCCACCTTCCTGCTTAAAACCTCCATGGTCCTTTCTCACACCTGCTTCTCCTGGCCAGATCCCCAGATTAGAAGGTTCAGATAGTATGACTGCTGCCAAAGGTGGGAAAGAACAGTGGTCCTCCTGTCTTGTACTTAAGTTCTCTGTTGGGTGAGGCCATTGCAGTCCTCCACCACCCTGATCTCTGCTGGTCAGGAAGGCCAGGCCCAACTGAGATGTTTGTGAGAATAAAGTCCTACTTGTGGAGACTTGTGCTCACAAACACAAGACCTTTTTCTTGGGTGTTTTATTTGTGCAAAAGCTGCTTCCTCCAGGCCTGAGCTGGCTTTAGAGCTGGTTCAGCACTTTCCCCAGGCTGGATGTCAGATGTCCATGACAAGTTCCTACAGCCCCAACCCTTGGTTCAGTCCACCTTGGAGGGAATGTGTCTGCTTACTCTCGCGTGGCATTCACAACCCCTGCCTAATGACCTCTGTGTGGGGTTGTGCTGCAGGAAGTTTCAGAGCAAGCCCAGGCAGCAAAGACCAAGGCTGATGGCACAGGGACACTCCTCAGATGAGGCCTGGCCACTGAGTGGACCCGCTGCCCTCCAGCAGGAAGACAATGGTGTGCTGCAGCTCCTGGGCCTGCAGGGCGGAGATGATTCAGTGAAGCTCTCCCCACCTCCACCACCCACACTGCCCCTGCTACACACCGAGACTGAGTAGACATGCTTCCTTCTAGGTACTACAGAAAGAAGCCTTGGCTACTCACCTGCGGCAGCTCCAACCAGATGGTCTGGGGGTTGTCAGCAGATCCGTAATTGAGTTCCAGGCCAGGGGACCCATCCTCTCCCAGGGGGCTCAGCAGATGGAGCCGCTGCAGGTCTCTTAGGGTGATGGAGCAGCAGACTTTCTGGGGTACCAAAATACAGCAGAGATTGGTGCTGGGGTGCAGAGGGTAGTAATGAATGGTGCCAGGAATGACCTGGGGTCCCAGCCAGCACGGGAATACGAATGCTACCTACCTGAGAGCTGGGGTCCATGAGGACAAGGTGTTGGCGGTTGAGCCCCAGGAGGACCGGTCCAGGAAAGATCATCTTGCTCACTCTCAGCACCACATACACAGTGTAGCCAAAGAGGGGCAGTTGGCTGGTGGCCTCTGTGGGTAGAGGGACAGGCCAAGACTCTTGGGTGGGTCTCTGGAATCTGCTCACTTTGCTCCACAGGGAAAGTGAAGGGTGAGTGGGCATAGAGGTCTCCACACCTTCCCACCCTCACAACCAGCAGGCCCTTGAGGCAGACCTACCGATGAAGCCAATCTGTGCTTTCTGCTTGCTGTACCCTTGCGTCTGCCTCAGCTCCTGGCCCACCAAGCTCGTTATGTTGGCTATGTTCACTTGCCATTGCAGCGGCTTGGGAACATAAGACAGCAGCTCTTCCCTAGGGTGCACAGCCAGGTCGTTAGGGCCTGTGCCCACAGGCCACTTGCTGCTGGTGGAGCATGTGGCACCACATAACTGAACTGGCGCCTACTGGGATGAGGATCCTAGGGACAAGCTCAGGAGCAGATTGGGGAGGGACAGAGAAGAGGAAGGTATCTACTACTCCAGCCCAGTCTAGTCAGTGCCAGGATAGGCTAAATGGAGTGGCCTTGACCTTGGAGGAGGCAGGAGAGGACCTCAAGTTTGGGGGAGGGGATGGCAGGAGGGGCTGAGCTGAGTTCACGCACTGTGATGGGAGGCCCGCGCCGGCTCTGCTGAGGTGCTGGAAGACAGCCAGCCGGGCGAGTTGAGTCTCAGCCTGGGCGCTGACTATCAGCTTCCCTTGCAGGTAGTCCCGTAGCACCTGATGGGAAGAACTGTGTCACAACCTCCCCAGCAGCCAGTGGCTTTAGAGACTCAGGCTTGTTCTTGCCAACATCCCTTCCAGCTGCCACAGAGCAGCAGCACTGTGGAGTTGGGGGCTAGAGATTTCCTGGACGGGACCTCCATGCTCTTAGGAGCAGCACTGCATAGCAGTTTCTCCGGGACTGACCTGGCCATAGTGGGTTTCAATGTAGGTGGGGTGATCGAAGTGCAGTGGGGTCTCCCAGCCTAGCCGCCGGCTGTGCAGGCTCACATCCCGGTCTGTCACCACATTGTTGAGGTACTCGTGGGACAACAGCGGCCGAACCAGCTCGCCTGTATAGGGGACCCGTGCCAACCCTGACCACAGACTGCCCCAGCACAGAATCTATGTGCCTGTGGAGTAGGCAGTGGCCAGGGCAGGAGAGGCTGCCCGTCCCTGGTCTCACCTTCCCCTTTGATGAGGAAGAGAGCGAATTCCTGCACCTCCTGTGAGTCTGTGACTCCCATCTGTCCACACAGTTCCTCGAGCACTTCTCCTGCCACCTGGGCACATGGACAGGCCATGGTGATGGAGACCAGAGTCCCAGAGTACAGTCACATAGCCCACTTTCCTTGGCAGCCTCCACCCCACCCACCCCCTCACCTCCCGCCCTCTCACCCCACGTCCCGCTCACCATGAATGTGTGCCCATTTGTCCTGTAGTCCACACCCCCAGGCAGGTGAATTAGAAGCAAACGAACTGCTTGCCCTTTCTGTCAGGTAAGTTGTAGGGTTAGTCTCCAGCAATCCAAGGTCCCTGCTGTCCCGTCTGCACTGCCACTCCTCCCCACCCGCCCTGTTACAACAGGAGAGTCCCGAAAGGCACATCTGTCTATGCCTAGTACCAGAAAAGCATGCATTTCACCAGGTGGCGGCAGCTGCTGGCGCCCCCCATATTTCACTGTGCGCTGGAGGTTCTCCTGGCTGCTCCGGGCCAGCTCTGCAGAGAGTCAGAACGATGGAGGTCAAGGTTGTATCCAATCCCCTTAACTGGCAGGGCATCCTCAGCCCTGGACGCCCCTTTCCCCATCCCAGGCACCTTGGCTAGGGCTGGAATCCTGCAGGAACTTGGTCACATAGGGCATCAGAGTGCTGGACGGTGCGAAGAAGCCAGTGAAGAGGCTAAGCACACTCCAGCCCAGAGCACAGTGCTTCCTGCAGGGCAGAGTTGGGTTTCAGGCTGGCCAGACCCAAGAGCTGTTCCCACCGAGTCCCCGATCTCTCAAGCCCCACTCACGGCTGGGGGTGTCCTGTGACTTGCTTGATGACCTGGCAGTACATCTCATCCCTGAGGTCCTCTTGGCACAGCTGTGGGAACAGGAAGGGTGAGTGGGTAAGAGGCAGGGACAGGACAGTAGAGCTAAGGGGGCTGCTGTGAGTGTGGCTGGCCAGGGCCCGAACGAAGGTGACATCCCAGAAGTTACCTCTTCTCTTTGCCCCCAGAAGCTGCCAGCCTTTTGTTTTTATACCACATTGGAGATGGAACCCCTCAGGGTGCTAGACAGTAGGGCTATAGAGAAGGCCCAGTTGTTAAGAGCTTTTGCTGCTCCTGTTCCATTCCCAACACACACACCTGGCAGCTCACAGCCACCTAGAACTCAAGCTCCAGGGGACCTAACACCCTCTTCTAGCCTCTGCACTCGCCTGCACATGTGCGTACTCATAAATCCATGATTTAATCTTAGAGAATGCTACACAGGGAGCTGGCAAAATAGCTCAGTGGGTATGAGGACATCCCTGACCAAGTCCTGTCCCAGTAATTCACGTGGTGGAAGGAGAGAGAACACGCTGCCTCAGGTTGGCCTTTAGCCTTGGAGCTCGCACACAGAATGAACAAGTGTAAAATCAAATTTAACAGCGCAAAACAATTGCTGTCCACCATGGTGGAGGAAGAGCCAGGAGTGACTGCTGCCTTTTAACCTACTCTGAGCTGTCTTGTTATCTCTGCTGACTCCCTGTCTCTGTGGCACACTTTTGGCCTCTCTACAACTCTCCCATGTGGTTTGATTCCTGCTTCCAGCCTAGAGTGTCTCTTGGATCCCAAGGCTACCCCGTTCAGAAAGCATGGAATTTAGACCCCCAGGGTCTAAAACAGATCTGCCTGCTGAGACCTGCTCATTAAGGCCTGTCTCTGCTCTGGGTTCCCACCCAAGCCCTGTGACCAAGCCCCCCCACCACTCTCCCCCTCTTTGCTGCCTCTGGGCCTAGGCCTGCACCCTCCTTCACCTGGGGTCATCACAGTAACTTTCTTTTGTCTTTAAGTCCCTAGAGTATCAAGCAACCTCCAGGGAGACCATGTGAAATATGAGTAGTGATTCCCATCAACAAATCACAGGTCTGACTGGAAAAATCAAAACCTGACCCCATGTACACAAGGCTATTTCTTCCTCCTCCAGAGCTCTGGCACAAAACTCCCCACCTCAGCAGCAGCTGCCACCTCGCCCTCTGCCTCTCCTGTGAGATCGTACCCTGCAAGGACTCAGCCTCCCCACGTTATAGGTGGCTAATGAATGCTGTGAGAGTATAGAAGGAATAATGTAACTGTAGGGCTGGTAAGATGGCTCAGTGGGTGAGGACACTTGCCACCAAGCCCGATGACTAAGTTCCATGCCCAAGACCCACCTGATAGGAGCAGATCACCTCCTGCAAGTTACCCCGTCACCTCTACAGGCATGCTGTGCGCGTGCACATGCACTCTTGTACGTATGAAATGTACAAAGCAGAGGTGGCACAGAGGCAACAACATGAAGGCTTGGAAGCTAGGAACCACATTAGTCTGTGTTGCTATAGAAACTAGTTGAATATTGGCTTTTATATGGACTTTAGTTTCCAGGCACACTAACTAAAGAGTGCATCCCTTGGCTCTTAGGCAAGCATTTGTAGTTTGTATAATAGCAGAACGGCCCAAAACACAGTGCCATGAGCCATTTTGAAGATAAAGTATTTTGAAACAACTGAGAAACTGGGGATGGGGAGGAGTCCCATTCAGGCCCAGGGAGGAGGGCAGCAAGGGTCTTAGCACACACACAGCTCCCGCCTACCTTCAGCAGCTCGTAGAGCAGAGCCAGCTCATCCTTACCCCGGGGCTTAGGCTGGTCCCCCATAAACTGCATCAGAGCTGTAGGCAGAGTGTGGAACACAGTAAGCAGGGCCTGGCCTGACACCTGAAGCCTTACTCTCCAAACATACACACCAGGTAGGACAGTCGTCTCTAACTTTGTTGAAGAGGAAATAGGCTCAGGGAAATCCCAGGGATGCCATTGTCAGCTGAACCCATCAACTGCCCCAGATGCCACACAGCCCACAGCCCGTGGGTGGAAACACAAGTTGGTGGAGCAAGCTTCCTATACTGGCAGATGGGCAGATCCAAGGAGAGCTCAAAGAGAGAGGGGAACCAGGTGCCCAGGTCCAAAGCACTGTGCACATGGGGACCAAGGTGGCCTGCAGCCACTCACCCTTGAAGCCAGCCACAGCTTTCCCGTTTATGTCCTCATTGTCGAAGCTGATGAGGGATTCCTGGATAGGCTCCTGTGGCCAAAGAGCCTTAGCTGTGAATCTAGGGCCATGGGGATCAGGAGGCAGATCCTAGGGCAGACTCCTCCCCCAGATGGCCCCTTGCCTTAGTGTACTGGATCAGGTTGATGGCAGCCTTCTCCTTGGCGCCTCCACCTGTCTGGGTCAGCCTGTAGAGGGCAGAGGAAAAGCCAGCCCTGCTTGCTTGGCCCTCCTGCCCTTGTCCCAGGCCGTGAAGCCCCCCTGGAGACTCTGTTGGGCTCGGAGAAGGCTGAGAACAGATAGACACACGGATTGGTTCGGGGCACTCACAAGGTAAGAGGCTTCCGGAAGTAGCGCAGAGCAAATTCCTGCATGGTGTAGTTGTGGGAGTCAGCAGACAGAGAGCTGTAGGCTGTGAAGGAGGTGGCCTCCGAGCCTTCACTGGGTTCTTGGTTTCTGGGGTGGGTGGGGCGCTGGGAGCACAGGAAACTTGGTACCACCCCAGTACCCACCATCTAGCCCAGAGGCCCTGTTTCCACTCTTACCCCTGGTCCCTGTACTCATTAAACCCAGGAGGAGTGCCAGGAAAGAAAGCCAAGCTTCCTCTATGGGGGCCCTGAGCTCAGTACCATGGAGTCAGAGGGTTAGGTATGGTTAACAGAGCTGCTGGGGAGACATGGCAAGAAGTCGGGATGGTAGAGGACAGAAACACACCGAAGATTGCCCACCAGGCCACAGAAAGTGGGCAGCACCCGAGGCAACCCTAATCTTCCTTCTGAGACTCCTGGGTAGGCCTTCCTCACGTCACCGGTTCTGTCTCCTCACCTCCTGAGCTGACCCAGGCTGCTGGAGCTGCTGTGGCTCACTCCTGCGCTGCCAGATGTTTCTCTGTCCCAGGGAAAAGGCGAGGTCGGGAGCAGCAGCTGGCTGCACCATGCCAGCAGGAAAGAGTCCGGAGCGGCCCCCAGCAGAGCCGAACTGCCAGCCTAGAAGGCATTCCCAAACGATGACTCACTGCCTTGCCCCTCTGCCCCTTTGCAGCCACCCTCTGCCAGCCCTGGGGATACCTGGCTCCCGAGTGGCCACTGGCAGTAACTTAATGAGGTCCCCACGGTGGAAGCTGAGGAGGCTGTGGTCATCGGTGATGTAGCTTCGCAGGGCGATAACGTACCCAGAGTCCTGCAAGCAAGGAGGGTGAACTACTGCCTGCCTGGGCGTCCTCCCACCCGGGACCCAGGAGGGCCAGGGGCTGTGACTTAAACTCATCCACCCAGGGAAGCCAGGCAGGGTAAGACAGCCTGCACTTGCCTTCTTGAGCTCACTCAGGAACTGTTCCACCATGGCCTTGATGGCCCCTGCCCAGGCTGTGTGCAGTACCAGCTGCTCGTTCTTCAGCGATAGCTCCAGAGTGGAGCTGCCACTGCACTGCACAGCCAGCACCTCAGCGTAACTGTGTATAGAGCCAGGGTGTGAGCTACAGACCAGTCGGGCGCCCCGCTCCAGGCTCTGGACCAGCTCACCTGTAGGAGCACAGTGTCTTCAGCCGGTCCAGGTGGAAGCTAGGGCCTCGAGTCACCTTCAGCAGTCTCAGTCCCCGGTGAGACACACCCAGCAGCTGTACGTCACTGCCACTCTCACCCTGTCAGGGAGGCAATGGGTCAGTCGTGCTCCTGGCCCTGCCCAGGTGCCTAGAGTTCCAGAGCTGAGCTGTGTCCCATTCCCTGCACCCAGCACCGCTGACCGAGACCGGGAAGATACGTGAGAAGTAATTGGCCCAGTTGTCTCGAGCAGCCACCACGATGCGCTTTTTGATGCTGTCTTCGGTGGTGTCAAGGGAGTCCAGGCCCACCTCCAAGTCACCTGTGGGAGAAGGGGCCCATGATACCTCTGTTCCTGTGACACTTCCCCTCAAGGGCAGTGCCCACACCCCAGCGCCCTGGACCCATACCCAGCAGCTCTTTCATTTTGTGTCGCTCATCCTGGGAAATCCTGGTGCAGGACTCTGCAAAGGTGTCCCGCAGGATCTGAGGCAGGGCAAAGGGGTCAGCACCAGGTCCTGAGACCAGAGCTCACCCACAGCAGCTGTGGCTGTGTATCGCAGAGGGGCCCAGTGGTGGCACCTATGTACCCGGCAGTGCTGGCCTGGTCCCGCTAGGTGGGGCAGGGCGGAGGGGTGAAGGTGGAGGACAACACAGAAGGCTCCCAGAGCCCAGGGTCATGTCCAAACCTATGGCTCTCCCCTCCCCATCCCACATCCACTCCACTCCTTTCTTTGGCAGCACGGTCTGCTGCTGTCGGCATAGTGTTTCAGCCAAGATCCACTCCCCCACCAAACATGACCAGGTAACAACCTTCATTTGTGAAGCACCTAGTGTGTGCGCCGCCCACGAACACTCTGCTTGGGCCCTCTACTTTGTAAAGCCAAGTTGATCACTGTCCCCATTTTGTACGGACCCCTAGAGGGAGGGCTGTGCACACAGACTCTTGCCCTATGAGTGCCAGCCGTTACTATCCTCCTCACAGGCTGTTAACCAGGCCCAGGTTTGAGCAAGGGTCCCTGGATGCAGTCTGTGCGTGGATGTGGCAGGTTGGTGGGAGGGCCAGGCTCTTACCTGCTGGCAGAGAAGAGTGAGGCAATAGGGATGGCTGAAGTTCTCCCGGGGGTAGAACAACTAGGGCAGAGTTGGAAGGGCCGAGATCATGTCAGGCCGTCTCCTCCCATGTCTACCCCTGTCCTCCCAGGCCCAACCTGGAAAACCAGCCTTGAAACAGTGGTTCATGTGGAGCTTTGGGATGTGCTGGGGTTCTGGGCTAGGATCTCACACAGCCTGCCACTCCCCTGCCAGCCCCAAAACGCTGAGGCCCCACCTCCATGCCCACCTCCTTGCGCAAGAACAACTTCCAGGGTGCATTGGCATAGGAGAAACACACGCTACCAGAGGGCACAAGGAGCTGTGTGGAGATGCCCTTGTCCTCCATGGGCTCTGTCAAGGCTAGCAGGAGAGTGAAGAAGACCAGGGATGAAGGAGCTGGGACTGGGACTGGGATGCTAGAGACCCTCACACTCGCCTGTTTTTCTCAGCCTCCAACCCTGTCAACTGTCACTCCAGGCACCATCTCCTGCCTTCATTTATGGCCCTGAGTTTTTCCTAATGTCCCTGACCGGATTAGCTGCAGCCACTAAGTCCCCCTCCCTCCAAAAAATAACCACACCTGTCATGTGTACATCAGGGACAACACCCTACAAAGGTCAGTCCCTTCCTTAGTGCCAGACAGGCTCTGAGGTGCCTCAGCCCTACCCTGGATAGGAATGAGGAATCCGGGACTCCAAGACTCCAAAGTCCAGAAGCCCAAACAGCTGGCCTCAGCCAAATGGGGATGGATGACTTTTGCCATAGGTCCCAAGAGGCTGTCATGAGTGCCGTCACCAACCCAAAGAGGCTCAACACTGGAAACGTAGATTCCTCACCACAAGACTCTACTGAATGGGTCTTGGGTTCCTCAGGCAGAGGCGATGGGAGTGCTGGTGGAGGTGGGGGTGCTGGTGGTGTGGGGGGGTGTGGGCTGCATGGGCCAAACAAGTCCCGAAGGGGTCCCTGTTTTTCCCGGATGGATATGGAGGGCTCAAGTCGGGGTCGGGCCTTGGGTCGAGGAGCCACAACTGGAGGAGAGCTGTTCCTTATGTTAGGCAACATCATCTGCAGGAGAAGGCACAAAAGCCTGTGGTCAAGGCCAAGTTTACCCTGAAAGACCAGGACTCCTGAGCAGATCAGCCCATGCCCGGGGGAGGACGGCTGGGGGAGGATGGCGGGGGAGGGGGAGAGGCTCACCGGTGGTGGCGAGTGGCCGCCATTTATTCCTAACTTAGCCAAAGCCTCATCCTTAGGGTCATTTTTCTTCTGAAAAGTTTTAACGGGCCTCACAGAAGAAAGAGAAAGTTACTAGCACACCGGACACTCCAGAGGAGAGAGTCAGCTTTGGCCACAAGCCCCCAGGACCCACCTGGTGGGTTGTACAGGCACAGGCAGAGGGCCTGGGCGGCTCTGGTACATTCTGATGATGTTGCGGATTTCCCTGCTGGGTTTTGGGCGCTGAGGTGTGGCATCGGAGCTGCGCACTGTGGGTGCCCTGCTGGGTTGGGGGCTCTGAGGTGTGGCGTCAGAGCTGCACACTGTGGGTGCCCTGCCCTGGGTGGGCCTTTCCTCCTCTGCTGGTCCTGCTTCATCCTCCTTTACAGCTTTGGTCCTACTTTGTTTCAGTGGCTTCTTTACAACTGGAGGAGGAGAAGGGGGAGGGGACGACTCTGCCAGGAAGAAAGAGGACAACTGAACACTGTACCTACCTATGACAGGAACCACAGGAGCCATGGCCCACCACACCTACCAGCTCTTGTCTCCTCATCCTCTTCTGTCTCCTCCTGGGGGATCTGAACCTTGGCTGGAGGCTTCACTGTCTTCACCTTGATGGGTTCTTGCCCTGTAAATGCCACGGGGGTGGCCTCCTGTGTCACCTGTGTTTGTCCAGCCTGCCATCCTGGCAGGGGAGGAGAGTATGGCCGCCCCTCCCCAGGCTGTAGGCATAGGTTGAATTTCCACATGGCTGCTGCCCTGAGCACTCTCACCCATCTTCTGGAAGTAGTCCCGTTTCTGTTGGAAGCTCCTGGGGCGCCGAGGCCTGCCTTCAACCTCCTCTGGAGGGTCCTCCTGGCAGAAGGAAGAGATGAAGAGCAGCCACAGCCAGCTACATCCTCATCCTCCCAACATCCCCTTCTGATGGCTTCTCGGACCCATCCTGCCTACCTTCCCAGTGTCTCATTTTGTTAGGTCTGGTACTTATCTGCCACCCACCAAACCAGACCAGACCCAGAGCCCTGCCTGGTCTTGGCTCCTTACTCTAAAGCAAGCATCCAAAGGTTCTGGGTCACTCTCTGACTTTTCTTGGGGGGCAGGAGGAGGCTTCTTGGGCTTGGGAGCAGTGGCTGAAGGCGGATCCTGGGAGGCAGCCCCAGAGGCCTGAGCTTGGTGCTGGCGTCTCTGGTTCTGTTGCTCCAGGGACAGGCTCATGGCCTGGGTGGTCATCTGCTGGGCCTTAGGAAAATGAGTGACAAGCCCAATAAGAACCTCTGCTGGCCCGGCCCCATGCCCACCCCCCACCCCCAGGGGCAGGTCACAGCTCTTACCAGGATCATCGCCTGTTGGTTGATGAAGTTTTGCTGCTGTACTGCCAGCTGCCTCGAGTCCAAACTGGGCAGCAGAGGCTGTGGCTGGGGTGGTACCATCACAGCTGTGAAGAGCAGCAGGCAAGCACCATGGCCACTTTCAAATCTTTTGATCCCAGGTGCCATCTCAGCTCCCAGCAGGAACCTCCCCCAACCTTCAGCCCTGACAACTTCCCTCCTGGTGCCCTTAACCCAGCCTCACCTGACATGGTTGGAACTGTGCCCATTGCTGGCATCATGGGTATAGGTGCGGGCATCATAGCTGGTTGGTAGCTGGGTGCCTGCACCATACCTGGGTACACTAAGGGAATGGGGTCTCTCAGCTCCATTCCTATTTGGCCCCATATACCTCCCCTTCTCCCTCTAGCCCCAGGCAAAGAGAAAAGCACTGGCCATTGAGGTACTGGCCAGAGCTCCCATCTCAGCTACCTGTGGAGATTCCTAGTACCCTTGCCTGTGCTGTTGGGTCTGGGAGGCCCTAGAGAAACACCATCTCTACTCACCCATGGGGTAGCCCTGCTGGGTGGGCCCGATAGAACCCCCTCCCTTCATGCGGCTGCTCAGGGCCCAGCCTTGCTCCAGATCCTAAAAGGACAAATGTTTAGTGTCAGAGCTAGAGCCTGGGAGAAACAGGAGTGGCCAGGCCCAGGCTCTGCCCCAGCCCCAGCGCAATGGGGATAGAGGGTAGGCCACTCACACTGAAGCCTGGGGACAGGACTGGCTCAAAGATGTGGTCCAAGAAACCATACAGGTTTCCTGGCTTCCTGGCCTCACCTGTTGGGCAAGAGTAAGTTGCTGCATCTACGGGGGTGAGAGGCCACCTCTGAGCCCAATCCTGGCACTCCGCCACCCTCAGTGTGCCTTACCTGGAAGGTCGCTGCTGGGCAGTGCTGGGGCTGGACCTGGAGGGAGTCCTGGGGGCAGGGAAGGAGCCTGGACACCAGGGGCTGGAGGGATGGTCTTAGCTCTGCAGAAAACAGTGGGCCTAGTTAAGAGGGCTGCTGCGGGAGCCACCTCTAAGAGGAACACAGACAGACGGTTAGGTGGGAGGACTAGGCCTTCAACATCCATGCACCACGTGATGGCGGGATGGCTGTGGGGTAGGTAACCTGCTGGGGAAAGGGCAGATGGGTGGTACATACAAACCAAGAGGAGTGATGGGGTAGTTGCAGGGACCAGCTGGGTCTCCCAAGTCCTCAGTCTGGCCTATCAGGTCCAACACAAAGTCACAGCCAGGCAAGTCCTGCCAGGCATCACCAGAATGCAGTGACACAGACCAGCCACGAGGGGGCGCCTCTAGGCCTCTGGGTGGGAGGAGAGTGAAAAAACGAAGGTGTTCAGGGCCAGGGATAGGCAGATGACAACCCTTCAGGAGCAGAGGGTAGTTCCAGGTCGAGTGTCTGAGGGGAGGAGCCCTTCCCAATGACGTCCCCGCCCCAGGTGTGAGCCCCCAGGTGTGAGCCAGGAGCTCAGCCTCACTCCGAAGTCTCAGACTGCACTCCTATTTGTACCTCAAAGTCCTTCTGGTTGTCTCCGGGCCCTAAAACTCTCATTTGCTTGCCTATGGAGTAAGGATCTGGGCCTTACACTGTCACACAGCCCCTCATCTGTTCTCTCTCTGGAACCTACAGTTGGAGCCTAAAAACCCTAAAACCCTTGCTATTCACTGAGGAACACAGTGCATCCCTGGGCCCTGGGGTACATTCAGTGGGGGAGTAGGCTGGGAGGATGAGAATGGGACTGCGTTGTCCCATCCAGAGCTCCCCATACCTGCTTTGTAGGATCCACCCTGCAAACTGCTCTCCTGTGGTCCAGGACTCCACTTCTGCAGAGTACTTTTCCTCTGGAGGCAGAGGGTTAGAGGGAGGTTGAGGGAGACAAGGCTCTACAGTGACGGTAAGTGGCTGCTTGATGGGGCACCGGAGGGACAGGGAGACATGAGGGTCACAGGGCAGGTCAGTGGGATGGCTGAGGCAAGGAGGAGACCAGGGATTCAGGGCAGGGCTCTCCCCTGGCTGAGGGAAGCAGGCCTCACCATTGAACGTGAACACATCCAGTGCCATGCGGCCCCGCCGCAATCCAGCCTTCCACTCAAGCTGCGTGGGTGGGTGGGCCCTCGAGGCCATGGGAGCCAGTGGTGCCTGCTCCAGGGCACCCAACAGCTTGTGCTGGCACAATGCTGCCATGCCCCTGGGGGCCTGGTCAGACACAAATCTGTGGGGACAACACAGGGCTGCTGCAAGCTTGATGGGGCACCTGGATCCCACTCACAGGGTCCTACCCGATGGGCTTCTTACTTAAGCAATGGCTTCTGCAGGGCAGGCGTAGGGGGGAAGGAGCTAAGCAGGACTGCCATTAGGGCCCAGCCACGCTGACACTGCTGCTCATCTGGGTTGTGCCACAGCTGGCCCACTAACTGGCTGAAGAGCTCATCTCGAAGTCCCGGCCGGCGCTGTGCCTGCTGCACCAGGAAGGTGCCCATGGTCTGTTCTTGCCAGGGCTGCAGGGATCCCTCCCGCAAGAGCCGCAGCATCTGTTGACACAAAAGCCAGGGTAGGGCAGGAAGCACAGGCCCCCCCACCTACCTTACGGTCCTTACAGTGGTCACCCTGTCCCTCCTCGATGTGTCTGTCACTCACCACTCTGTTGATCTCCAGAGCCCGCTGAGCGTTCTCGCCATCCAGCCGGGTCAGGGGCTCATCCAGTGGCTGCCCTGGTCTAGGCACAAATGGCTTCTGGAGGGAAGGAAGGAGAGTGACATATAGTGTTTGTCCTCTGAGTTGACCAGAGAAGTCATTCCTCAGGGAACTCCCCAGGAGCATGTACCCTGGAAGGAGAAAAGATAGGAATGTGTGTGTGTGTGTATGTGTGTTACATGGACACGCATGTGTAAGCATGTACCAGAGGAGGATATCGGGCATCTTTCTTATTTGCCTTGAGATAGGGTCTGTCCCTGAACTGTTGCCATTCTGGCCAGGCAGCAGTGGTGGGCATGCCTTCAATCCCAGCACTCAGGAGGCAGACACAGGCAAGGCAGTCTACAGCCTGGTCTAAAGAATAAGTTCCAGGACAGCCAAGGCTACACAGAGAAAGAAACTCTATCTTGGAAAACAACAACAAAATTTCAGTAGCTGGGCATGATGGTGCATGTCTCTTGTGAGTTTGAGGCCAGCCTGGTGTACATAGTGAGTTCTAGGACAACAGGGCTACAGAGTGAGACAGGTGTCTCAATCAATAAAATAAATTAATTAAAAATAAATCAATTGGTAATTAAACTAATACAGGGGTCTTCTTGTACATGCAGTTGCGACTCCTGTTTTTGTATTTAATCCTCCGGCCTGGAACACTTCCTCCATTGTCAAACCTTTGCTAAGGACACAACATTAAGGTAGAACAATACCTCAAGTACAGTAAAGGTGTGGCCGAAATAATAAATAAGCCTGTGTCTGACTTCTGTGTAACAACTGTTTTCCAAGCAGCTCCGGTGGCCACAGGGGAAGGCAGGGAGAAGGCAGAGGCCTGCTTTGGCCCGGCAGGTATTACATTGGACTCCTGAAAGCTGGGAACTGAGGGACCTCACCTGGAAGCTGGTAGACACAAAGCTGGAGAAGGGAAACCGGTCAATGTCTGGAGGGAGGGTCAGGCTGGGCCGGGCGGGAACCTCAGGTGGCAGGGACTCTGTGATGCTCCCAGCCAGGGTGGCCTGGTGGCCTGGGAAGGAACACAAAAGGCAGCCTAGGACATTGCAGATCCCCACTTTCCCTGTTAGGCCACCAACCACCATGGACAGAGTGCCCATGGTGGCTCAGGGAAAGAGACAGATCCGGGCCAGCGAAGCAGAATGAGGGACTCAGGCCCTACGCTGAAATGACTCACCTTCTGCTGTCTCCAGCAGAGCGGCCAGCTGGGCCGGGATCTCCAAGTGCCCCAGGTCCTGGTGGAAAGAACCAATTATCAGGAACTGAAAGACATCTGGATGCACCCCCCTTCCCCAAATCTCCAGAATCATAAGCGTCCCTAAAGAACAAAGACACATCCTGGAAACAAAAGATCAGGTCTCCAGAGCCTCTGAGGAAAGCCAAGAGAGTCCCACACTTCTGCTCAGGTAGCATGTGAAGGACAGAACCCCTGATGACCCCCTATATACCATACCCTCCCCTAGGCTATTCCCACTCAGGGGTTCAAGTACCACACAGGATGACCCCGCTTCCAAAACCACTCACCATACTCGACATTTTTCCCCAGGCTTCCACGTTGTGTGGGCCGCGGGACTGCTGTGGGAGAGACCCAGCAAGAGTTGATGCCCCAGCACTGCCAGCAACCCATCCCCAGCTCAGCAGCTTAGTGTCATTCCACCCCACCCTACCCCTGACCCCCAGGAGACCTTAATGGTAACAAAAGAATGTCTTAGACCCTAAGGGGTACAACTGCCTGACCTCACCCACCCTTAACCCCTCTCCGAGCTCACTGTCTCCAGTCTGTGGACGTGGACGTCACTGCCTATCTGCTAGGGCACCGGGAAGAGGTAAGGAAGGAGGGAATAAATGGTCCCAGGGGACAAAGTTCAGCTAGGGAGGAGACAGGGAGGGGGCAGAATGTGGGCACTGACCTTTGAGCGGCTTTATAGCCCTCAAATTGGAGTCATCAGGCAATAGGGAGAGCAGACGGGGACCCATGGGGGGCGTAGAGGGAATAGAAGAAACTGAGATAAAAAGGGGAACCAAGGGGAGCCAGGCCTGGAGGTCCGGGGGGGGGGGGTGGTTGGCAAGACCAAGTAAGCCAATAGTTACCATGGCTCAGCCTGCCTCAGCCAGACCAGGAAATGGAGGCAGTCAGCAAGCAGTGGTGAGTTCAGGCTGCCAGGCTTCTACGGGCTTGGGCAGCCAAGGTCACCTGGCTTCTATCCTGAGCATCCCTGCAATCCAGAAGCCCCCCCCCATCCTCAAACCCTCTTACCTGTAACCTCTGTCGACTCTGGAGCAGGGGCCGAACCACTAGAAGGATAGCGTTCAGCTGTCCCAGAGCTGACCTCCGCCGAAGGTACCGATTCCTGGAAACCATAGGAGTGATGAGGAGGAGGATCAGAGCCTTGAAACGTATGCTTCTTCCCTGGTACCCGAACCCTCTTCTAAACCTAGACATTAATGTAAAAAGAGACTCCAGATCAGCGAATCCCCCCCGGATGTTTAACAGAAGCAACAGTAAAGAACAGAATGAATGCTGTGGTAAACAGGAACTGTTTTGTCCCGAGACTGTCACTATGTAGACCAGGCCAGCCTTGAACCTGCTTCTGCTTCCTGAGTATAGGCATGGGCCAAAACTTCCAAATTTAGGATTTTTATCTTTATTTATGCATATGTGCATGTATGTGTGGGTATGTGCATATGAGTGCAAGAGTCATAGGTGGCCAGAGAGGGCATCAGATCCTCTGGTGTTGGAGTTACAGGCAGTTATGAGTCACCTGACATAGGAGCTGGGAACTGGACTCTGGTCCTCTGTAAGAGCAACAAATGCTCTTAATCACTGAGCCATGTCTCCCCACCCTTAGGTTTATTTTTTAAATATTGATCCTGTTCAGGACTCCTCCTTTGATGAGCCTGGTCTTCTCCTAGCTGGGAAATTCTCAAAGATATTCTATTTGCATATTCTTTCTTCTGGGCTCCAAGGGCGTCAGGCACACATGTGGTGGACAGACATACGTACAGAGCACTCACACACATACAAGAAATAAGTGGAAGGGAAAGAGGATGACTTAGCTGGCAAGGTGCTGGCTCCACAAACACGAGGAGCCGAGTTCCATTCAGCATCCACACATGTAAAACTCAGATAAAGCAGCATGTGTTTGTAACCTCAGTGCCGAGGAGGTAGAGATAGAACATGCTTGAGCTCACTGACTACCCAGACTAGCTGAATCACCCAGTTCTAGGTTCATTCTCACCAAATAAAATAAAATAAAAAGGCATGGCATCGGGGTCATGCCTTTCATCCCAGAACTTGCAGGGAGAGGCAGGAGGATCAAGGCTAACATGGTCTACAATATGAATTATATGGACAACCAGGGCCACGTAGCAAGACCCTGCCTCAAATAGGTAAGTAAGTAAATAAATAAATAAGGTTGAGAAGAAATAACTAGGAAAGAGACTCAATTGTCATCTCTGGTCTCCACATGCATGTGCACACACGGGTACCCATGCTAGCAGTCACATTTCCACATTCACATATGCACACATACACACAAACATGTGCACACACAGACATCTATAGGATTGGAAGTGGGGCAGAGCTCACTTGCAGAGCGCTTTCCTAGCATGGTCAACTCCTTGGCTTTGATGATCCTAGCACAAAAATTCAACCCATTGATCAAACACCCCAGCAATCAATCCACAACTTTCATGCATCAGAGGACAGTACAAAGAAGGTAAGACAATGCATACAGAATAGAAAACCATCAAGTTGGTCGGGTGTGGCGGTGCACGCCTTTAATACCAGCATTCGGGAGGCAGTGCCAGGCAGATCTCTGAGTTCAAGGCCAGACTGGTCTACAAAGCTAGTCCAGGACAGCCAGGGCTACACAGAGAAATCCTGTCTCGTAAAAGAAAAGAAAAGAAAAGAAAACCATCAAGTCACATACTTAATGGAAGCCTAATATCCAGAAAATATGGAGAACTCATGCCACGTATGAATAGAGCCAGGGAAAGGAGCAGGAGACGTGACCCAATGGTTAAGAGAACCTGTTGTTTTTACAGAGGACCAGGGTTCAGTCCCAGAACCCACATAATGGTTCACATCTATCCAGAACTCTGGTATGAGGGAAGCTGATGCCCTCTTTTGAAGTCTGTGGGCACGAGGTATACACACAGAACATATATATATATATATACACACGCATATATACATACATATATATACATGCAGGCAACATTCATACACGTAAAATAAAATAATCAGTAAGAGAGTTGGGTGTGGTAGATGTCCATAATTCCAGTGCTCAGGAGACTAAGACAGGAGGATGGTTGTGAGTCCATGGCCAGCCTAGGCAACACGGCAAGACCCTGTCTCAAAACCACCAAACAAGAGCCTGCAGAACACTTGCTGCATTTACAGAGAGCCTGGGTCTGCAGATCTCACATCCATCTGTAACTCCGGTTCCAGGGGATCTGACACCTTCTGACCTCGAGAACACTGTGTACCTGTGCTGCACAAACATGCAGGAAAAGCACCCATAACACACAAAACACATTTTTTTCCCAAAAGGCCAATGAAATAGAAAAGTAGGCAGTGGACTAGAGTAGACACTTCCACAAATGCGTGGGAAGCGCATGAAAACACGCTCAGCATCGCTAGTCATTGGAGAAATCAAGTCCCAAACAACACGAACCAGGCTTGGAGATACACATCTTTAATTAATCCCCGCACTCAGGAGGCAGAGGTAGGCAGGTCTGTGAGTTTGAAGCTAGTCTGGTCGAGAGACTGAGTTCCAGGCCAGTAGAAGTTACATAGTGAAACTGTCTCAAAAAAACAAAACAAAAACAAAACAGCAAGGATGTGTGGAACCATTTTCACTGTCAGGTGTAACTCAACCGGACACAAACTCTGGGAGCACCAGTGAGCCAGGTCCTCAAAGAGCTCCTGGGTACAGACCCAGCACCTAAAACCAGAAAGCAGAACAGATGCTTCTAACAGCCATGTTCATAAGGAATAGAAGTAACCCCCACGTCCATCAGCAACAAGTTGTGAATCTAAACTGTGGAACATTATTCAGTTACAAAAAAAATAAAAATAAAAATGAAAGAAATTATGACTCACACTTTGACATAAACTCTGAAAGTATTAAAAGCTGAATAAATTAGGCCAGGCATAAAAGGAACAGGAACGGAAGACAGTTTACAGGAAGTACTCAGACTAGGCAAATCTAGAGACAGAAAACACACTGGGAGTTCCTAGGAGCAGGTGGTGGTGTGGAGAGTGGGGAGTGGAGTTACTGCTTCATGGGCACTGTACCTCAGTTTATGAGGTGAGAGTTTTGGGCACAGATAGTGCTGGGTGGTGGTGGCGCACGCCTTTAATCCCAGCACTTGGGAGGCAGAGGCAGGCAGATCTCTGTGAGTTCAAGGCCAGCCTGGTCTACAGAGTGAGTCCAGGACAGCTAGAGATACACAGAGAAACCCCATCTCAAAAAGAAAGAAAGAAAAAAGATAGCAGTGATGGTTGCCTGTGATGGTGTTCCTCACCATGACACTGTCTCAGCCCTCAAGTCACCCTTGGTCAGTGGCAGCTTTACTTTGAGAATCTGACCCCTCCCCCGTGGCTACCAGGAGGCCTCGTCTCTGCTGCTTTTGCCTAGTGTCTCCAGCATCTGGCCAAGGTGGACAGAGTGGTGCTGGAGGAATGAAATAGAATGCCAGGTGTGCAGGTAGATGAATGTAATCCCAGACCCAGAAGGCTGGGGCAGGAGGATCGTGCGTTTGAAGCCAGCCTGGGCTACATAGCAAGACTATCTAAGGAAAACAAAGCACCCTGGAGAACAGACTAGGAAAGACAGGAGTCATGCCATCAGATTCAAGTGGCCCCAGCAGCCATGAGCCTCCTAACTCTTGGGAAGGTATTCAAGCAGGCTACCTGGGTTGCTGTCAGAGTCCAGGATCAAAGGAATGACTCTGGGACAGGTCATCTTGTCCCCCACAGCTTCCCAACTCTGCTACCATCTTGAGGAGTTTCCCCACAGCCTCACCCTGACCCCCACTTTGGTCCTGGCTCCAGGGCCTGCTCACCTGGCCTGGAGTCCACGCACACGAGCCTGCATCCGGGGCAGGAAACAGAGGCGCTGCCGGGTGATACAGGCTCTGAGGCCACGGTGTAGAGTGAGCAGGGCCTGAGCGCGCCGTTGAGCCCACAGCTGTTCTAGCTGCTGCCAGCCATGCTCCTGTAGTAGCACCTGTGGGCGGAGGCATGCCACAGGGTTGGGATGGTATGGGGGAAGCAGAAAGGGGCATGCCTTTCCTCTCCTCTGGCCTCAGCCTTCCCACATCTGGTCGCACAATCTGTTATAGGGGCCCTGGGTAGCCTGCGGTCAGCCCCACTCCACCTGCCCACACTGAGAAGGGCCACCCCGTGCATGGCTTATTCGTGTTTAGCCTGGCAGAGATCTTTTCTTTTCAACAAGTTTGTCGCCGCTGCACTCACACATACACCCACCTGGGTGGCTCCAAGATGATAGAACGGTGACTCTGCCCCTAGCATTTGGCAGAGGATGGCACCACACCTCTCTCGGTCAGGGATGGCTTTCTGTCTCCCTGACCCCAGGGCCCGGAACCTGTCCCAAGGGCACAAAGATGAGGTCGGAAAAGCAAGGACCTTATTAGACACTTGATTGACAGCTGAACCCATTGATAATTACTCAGTTTCTGAATCAGCGAACAACTTGGGAAACCCTGTGTTTCTGTGAAGGAACACTCGGAGAGGAAGCAGCTGGGGGTGGGGGAGAGGGGTTTATCTGGTTTACAATTCTGGTTATAGTCCACCAGTGCAAGGAATCAAAGCAGGAACCTGAAGTGTCTAGTCATAATAACCACAGTCAAGAGCGGAGAACAAGGGATGCTTCCACTCAAGTAGCAAGTCCCCTCTCTCACTCAGTTCAGGACTGCCTGCCTTGGGAATGGCATTGCCACAACAGGAGCTAGGTCTTCCTAAATCAGTCAGCAACTAAGACAGTCTTCCACAGACATCCCCACAAGGCCATTGCGATCTGGACAGTTTCTCGTTAAGATTGTCTTCCAGCTGGGTGATGGCACCACACACACCTTTAATCCCAGCAGAGGCAGGCCAATCTCTGAGTTCAAGTCCAGCCTGGTCTACAAAATGAGTTCTGGAAGAGCCAAGGCTACACAGAGGAAACCCTGTCTCGGAAAATGACTATCTTCTAGAGCTGGAGAGATGGTTCAGTGGTTAGGAGCATTTGCTGCTCTCGAAGAGGGGACCAGGTTCAGTTTCCAGCACCCATGACAACCAGCTTACAATTGCCTATAACTGGGGCTGGAGAGATGACTTAGCAGTTAAGAGCACTGGCTGGTCTTCCAAAGGACCCGGGTTCAAATCCCAGCACCCACATGGCAGTTCACAGCTGTCTGTAATTGCCAGACCTGGTGGTGCACGCCTTGAATCCCAGCACTCAGGAGGCAGAGGCAGGTGGATCTCTGTGAGTTCAAGACTATCCTGGTCTACAAAGTGAGCCCAGGACAGCCAGGGATACACAGAGAAATCCTGTCTCAAAAAAACAATAAATAAATAAATATAATAAATAAATAACTAGCACAGCTGGCTAGAGCCAGGCAGTGTGCTGACTGGGCAGAGAATAGTCAGCTGAGATCACTGCTGAAGAGGAGGGGGGTTGTCAACCAGAAGGGATGGTGCGGTTAGGCCAGGCAAGGCTACAGGAGGAACAGGATGTGACCCTGTGGCTTCGCCTCTCGGTCTTTCCAGGGTGCCTAACACACCCCAACACAGTGGAGCTCAACATGAGGGCAGAGGGCAGGGCAGAGCTGCACAGCACCTCCCAGCCAATGCTGGGAAGACAATGCACTCCAAGAACACCTTAGCAGAGCTCTGAGCTTCCTGGAAGAGGTGACAAACACTGACTTGGCACGTGTCCCAGGGCAAGGATGGGACCTTCTCACCTGTCGTCATTCTCCATTCTCAAGGCCATGCACATGCATCTACTGCCTGCTTTAGGCTCCGCCCCTCAGCCAGAGTCTTAAGGTGTAGCCTCAGGGGTTGGTCAAAAAGACACAACACTGTCAGTCACTGACCCTCCTCACATCTTCGGAGCTCTCCCTCAAAAGCTGCAGCACCCTCACCACGAAACTCTACCTTGCCAGGAAGACTTGGAAGGGCACTCGCACAGGAAAGTGGGTGCTTCGGGTGCCTATGACCTCCAGGATGCCAGCCTGGCGCAGCTGCTCAGCCACATGTCCCACGTCAAAGAGGCCTGGGAGCTGGCAGCCAGAGACACAGCCAAAGAGAGCTGGAGTCAGGGGACTAGCACTGGGAGGAGAGGGTCTCAGCGGAGGGGAGGGGCGAGGTTGGGGAAAGGGAACTCACCTTTCCAGGAGTGGGGTTGAGACAGTGGATGACAAAGACATGGCTCCTGCCAAGCAGAAGGGGGACAGTCAAGGACAAAGCTAGTGTCCACCCAGCTGGCTGGGGTCCAGTGGAAGGGCCCAGTTCTCACCT
The DNA here is from genome assembly GCA_907164525.1 of Lophiomys imhausi. Lineage (NCBI taxonomy): Eukaryota > Metazoa > Chordata > Mammalia > Rodentia > Muridae > Lophiomys > Lophiomys imhausi. The sequence goes on along the minus strand of CAJQZJ010004796.1, from coordinate 4,863,943 downwards.
GCCTAGCCGAGCTAGCAGATCCCCCAGGGACTGCTGGAATCGAGAGGCCAGTGTGGGTTTGCTATGCTCAGTTCCAGCATGGGGTTCTGCTTCCTGGAACAGGCTACCCACAAGCTGTGAGGCGAGATGTGTCTTGGCGGTCTCCATCCTGGGCCTGTCTTCCTGCCACACAGCCCCCGGGGAGCCAGGGCAGGCAGCCCTCAACACTAGATGATCCTTGCTGTGCCCACCCAACGACCGTGCTTATTCTTCCATCTGGGGTGTCCAGGGCTAGCCTCCCCTCCGTGGGTTGATGGGAGATAAGCTATGTGGGCACCCGAAAGGAATGCTAGGTACCTGCAGCTGACTCTGCCCAAGCATCTCCACCATGGCGGAGTCCAGGTGGTCCCTGTTTCTGTTTATGAACTTGTGGACCTGCAAGAGAGGAGGCCGGTGGTGGAACAGCCCTGCAGGAGGCTGGGTGTGCAGGAGGCTGGGTGTGCACCAGCCTCAGAAACAGGCAGGCCGCCTCAGCTCTGCATAGTCCTGCTGGCTCCAGGCCCTTCTAGGTCATCCTACTGATGGGTTCACGTTTTAGCAAAGCAATCCTCTTCCAGGTCATGTGTAGTAGAACAGTTTCCTATCCAGAGAAAAACATCCTCTGCCCTCTGCCTCTGTATTCTCACGAATTTCTTCTCCACATAAAACTCAGATTTTTTTTTTTTTTTTTTTTTTGGTTTTTCGAGACAGGGTTTCTCTGAATATCTCTGGCTGTCCTGGACTCGCTTTGTAGACCAGGCTGGCCTCGAACTCACAAAGATCCGCCTGCCTCTACCTCCCAAGTGCTGGGATTAAAGGCGTGCGCCACCACCGCCCGGCTTTTTTTTTTTTTTTTTTTTTTTTAATTTTTCAAGGCAGGTTTTTTCTGTGTGGCCCTGGCTGTCCCAGAACTTCCTCTGTAGACCAGGCCGTCCTCGAACTCAGAGATCCACCTGCCTCTGCCTGCCAAGTACTGGGATTAAACATGTGCGCCACAATGCCTGGGCACATTTTTTTTTTTTCCAATCAAAACTCAATTTCAGTGACAGGGCTGTAGCTCAGCTGGAGGAGCCTCTGCCTACACACCGAGCTCCAGGTTCTGAGTCCCAGTGCCTCCTAAACAGGGTGTGTGTGTTGTACACCTACAATCCCAGCACTTCAGGACTGGAGGTAAAGGTCAGGAATTTAAGGTCATCCCTGGCTACAAAAAAAAGTTAAAGGCCAGATGAGGCAATATAAGACCCTGTCTCAAAAAAAAAAAAAAAAACAGAACAGCCGGGCGTGGTGGCGCACGCCTTTAATCCCAGCACTTGGGAGGCAGAGGCAGGTGGATCTCTGTGAGTTCGAGGCCAGCCTGGTCTACAAAGCAAGTCCAGGACAGCCAGGGCTGTTACACAGAGAAACCCTGTCTCGAAAAACCAAAAAAAAAAAAACAAAAACAAAACAACAACAACAAAAAAACAGAACAAACAGGACAAAACAGACCCAAACCCATTCCTTTCCCTCCTACAGGAATTCACCAGAGTCTTGACAAGGCCAGCGTTACTTTTCCAGATTCACTAAGCAAACTGACACTAGGAAGAGGTCTGAGTTGGCTAGTCGTTGTCATCAGCGTGACACAAACTGAAGTCATCTGGGAAGAACCTCAACTAAGAAAAGGCCTCCATCAGATTGGCCCGTGGACAAGTTTGTGGACCATCTTCTTGCTTAATGGTTGATGTGGGAGGGCCCAGCCCACGTGAACAGTGCCTGGGTTTCATAAGAAAACTTGATGAGCCGGGTGTGATGGAGCCCATCTTTAATCCCAGCACTCAGAAGGCAGAGGCAGGTGAATCTCTGTGAGTCCAAGGCCAGTCTGATCTCCATTAGTAAGACCCTGTCCCCAAAACAACAACTATAAAACATCAAGACATGGTTGACTGAGTGTGGTGGCACACACCTTTAATCCTAGCACTCGGGAGGCAGAGGCAGGCGGATCTCTGTGAGTTCAAGTCCAACCTGGTCTACAAAGCAAGTCTAGGACAGCTCGTACTGCTACATAGAGAAACCTTGCCTTGAAAAAAAAAAAACAAAACAAAACCATCAAGACATTAAAAAAAAAATGACTTGGGGCTGCAGAGATGACTCAGCAGTTAAGAGTACTGCTTGTTCTAGCCGGGCGGTGGTGGCGCACGCCTTTAATCCCAGCACTTGGGAGGCAGAGGCAGGCGGATCTTTGTGAGTTCGAGGCCAGCCTGGTCTACAAAGCGAGTCCAGGACAGCCAGAGATATTCAGAGAAACCCTGTCTCGAAAAAAACCAAAAAAAAAAAAAAAAGAGTACTGCTTGTTCTTTTGGAGGCTCCAGGTTTGATTCCCAGTACCCACATGGCAGCTCACAACCAATTGTAATCACAGCCTGAGAGGATCTGATGCCCTCATATGACTTCTGAGGGCACCAGGCACACTCATGATATTCAGACGCATGTAGGCAAAACATTCACACACAAAGTAAAACTTTTCAAAAGACATGTGCGCGTGTGCGTGTGCGTGGTAAGGGACAGGAGAGATGGCTCAGTGGTTAAGATAGCAAACTGCCTCATAAGCTGGGCCAGCAAGACACCCACTGCTGACTCAGGACCCAAGTTCAACCCCAGGCATTCACACTGTGGAAGGAGAAACCAACTTCCAGAAGTTGTCCTCTGACCTCCACATGTGTGCTATAGCATACACACCCTCCCACACACATTAATTAAAAACAAATGTAAAAAAAAAAAAAAAAGCCGGGCGGTGGTGGTGCACGCCTTTAGTCCCAGCACTCGGGAGGCAGAGGCAGGCGGATCTCTGTGAGTTCGAGGCCAGCCTGGTCTACAAAGCGAGTCCAGGACAGCCAGGGCTGTTACACAGAGAAACCCTGTCTCGAAAAACCAAAAAAAAAAAAAAAAAAAAAATCCAGCATGAATGGGAGGGGCTCACAGGCCCCACCCCTAGCTCAGAACTGGGTGTGGCCCGAGGCTCAGGAAGAGATTCACTGCCGCATCTTGGAAGTTGTTGCTGTGGTAGTCACCTGGTAGGTGACTCAGCTTGGGAGGGGCAGCCACTAAGGTGACATGGCCCTTACTGATTCACCCTGGAGTGTGTGTCCAAGAACAGATAACCTGGTAGGTGACGAATACCTGGTAGGTGACGAATACCTGGTAGGTGACAGTCCCGGCATAGTGGCACACTGTGAAGATGGGCAAGGGCAGCTGAGGCTTGGCGTAGCTCGGGTGACCACCATGGTGATAGTGGAACTTCTGGAGAAAAGTGTGGTCTGTGGCCTGGTAAAGAAGGAGTCACAGTTTCCTCAGGCTTTGCACACTCTTGCCGGCAGTTCACTGCCTGGAGAAGGTGCTGTTTGCCCCTTGCTCCCTCCTGAAGACCCCAGCACTAACACAACCTAAGCACAGGGAGATTTGTCTCCCCAGGCTTCTTTCTCAAATAGGGAGAGTCTATTTAATCTCCAGCCGAGTCCCTATAGAGTGTACCCCCTTTCTTGATGACTTTGTTTTTGAAAAACCAGGTACTATTTGAGAAAGTCAGGGTCACCTCGAGCCCAGAAGCCACCTCTGCTAGCCCCAGAGGTGACATTTCTGAGACAGCCTCAAGGATTTAAAAGGAAATAGAGTTGGGGTCTTTGGCACAGATGTCAAAACAATTCCAGGCAAATCCCATAGCTGCACCTTCTCAACAAGTCGTTACAGGTTACTTTATATAACCTAAGGGCTGGCAAGATGGCTCAGCGGGTAAGAGCACTGGTTGCCCTGCCACAGAACCTGGGTTCAATTCCCAGCTCTTTAAAAATATTTTATTTATTTTATGTATATATGTGCTTTAGCTAACATGTATGCCTGCATGCCAGAAGAGGGCATCAGATTCCAGTATAGATGGTTGTGAGCCACCATGTGGTTATGGGAATTGAACTCAGGATGTCTGGAAGAGCGGACAGTGCTCTAAAATGCTGAGCCTTCTCTCCAGCCCTAATTCCCAGCTCTTAAATGGATGGTGGCTCCCAGTTGTAACTCCAGTCCTAGTTCGAGGGGATTCAGTGAGCTTTCCGACTTCCCCAGGACGGGGTACACACATGGTGCTCAGACAGAATCAAAAGACCCATACACATAATACAGATTCAAAACAACAAAAAACCAACAATAACAACAACAAAATGACCCTGGGACTTCAGAAACACCTGTGATAAGGTTTCTTTGATTTTGTTTGTTTGGGGGACAGTTCCCTGTGTAGACCAGACTGGGTTTGAATTCACATTGTTCTACCTGCCTCTGCCTCCAGAATGCTGGGGATTAAAGGTTGGATTAAAGATGTGCACCTCTAGGCCTGGTTGTTTTGCTTTGTATGACATGTAGTCTTCTGTATGCCAGGCTAGCCCCCAACCCACTGTGCAGCTGACCATGACCCTCCTTGCCTCTACCCCTAGAATGCTGGGACCATAGGTGTGCACCTTTTGTCAAATCCCTTATCGAGGGAGGAGTGGACAATGTCTGCGCCCTCTCCTGAGGTCCCAGTGAGAAACCAAGGTGTGATACGAGTCCACCAAAGCTCATTCTGGGGAGCCACTTTTTTCTACCAGGCCCACTTGAGATCACAGGAGAGGGGTTACTTACTGCAGTGTGTTTTTTCCTCCGAAGATTCTCCTATACCTGCATAAATGAACCCCTCACTCCTAGTCTTCCCTGGCCTATAAATGCTAGCCTTTCCCCAGGCCACGTGCAGCACATACAACAGGCGGCAAGACAAGGCTGGATACTCAGGTGAGGGTCTTCTGGCCCTCCCAATCCCTCTGTGAGGAAAAGTTAACAGCTAACAGTCCACCTGGGATGATCTTTTGCAAGGAGGCACAGCTGAGCTCCCCAAGATGGTGATTATTTGCCTCAGATTGTTCTGTAGAACAGCACCACCACACCCAACATGCTGGGGATCAAACCCAGGGCTGTGCCTGCTGGGCAAGCCCTTCTCCAACTGAGCCATATTGCCAGCCCAGAATCACTTTATCTTTGGTGTCTACCCTCCAGCCTCAGTTCCTAAAGGTCTGGGTCCCACACATGTTCCTGTGAATCCACAAATCTTGCCACCCCAGCCATACATCTGGGATTCTTATTTATTGTGGGAAATAGAGTCTCATACACCAGATTAGCCTGGAATGTGCTGCCTAGCCCAGCCTGGCTTTTCTTTCTTTCTTTTTTAATTACATCATGCTGTGCTGGCTTCAAACTTGCATTCCTCCTGCTTCTGCCTTGTGAGTGCTGACAGACAGGTGTTCATCACCACCCAAGGTCAGATCGAGTTTATATTATAATCTAGAAATTGAATCCTTTTATTTTTTTATTTTCAGTTTTTCGAGACAGGATTTCTCTATGTTGCCCTGGCTGTCCTGGAACTCACTTTGTAGACCAGGCTGGCCTGGAACTCAGAGATCTGCCTGCTCTTGGATTGAAGGCACCACTGCCCAGCTTGAATCTACTACCTTACACACAGCAGGCAAGAGCTCTATGGTCTACCATTGAACTACACACAGACACACACACACTCCTTCCCCTTTCTTCCTTCCTTTCTTTTTTGGTTTTTTGAGACACAGTTTCTCTATGTAGCCCTGCTGTTCTGGAACTCACTCTTGTAGACCAGTCTGGCCTCGAACTCACAGAGATCCACCTGCCTCTGCCTCCCGAGTGCTGGGATTAAAGGCAAGCACCACCATGCCCGGCAGTTTATTACTTTTTAATATGTGTGTTTGCTTTGTTTGCATGTCTGTATGTGTCCCACATGTGTGCCTGGTGCCCATGGAGGTCAGAAGAGGGCATCAGATCTCCTGAAACTGGAGTTATATTGATGGCTATGAGCCACCACGTGGATACTGGGAACTGAACTCAGGTTTTCTGTAAGAGCAACAAGTGCTCTTAGCCTCGGAGCCATCTCTCCAGCCCTTGACATTTCTTTCCCACTCTCCTGGGCTCCAGGAAGGGAAGAACCGAATCTTTTGTCTCTGACCTTTTCCCTTAGAATAATCCCTGCACACAAATCCATCGTCCTCCCCCCAGTGCCAGTGAACCACCGGTAGAATAAGAGTCTTTCAGAGACCCAGCAGGCCTGCAGCCCAGTCTCGCGCAAAGGAGAGATAAACCACCCTGACTGCACTTGACAATCAAGGGTGTCTGCTCTGCCCAGGAGTTCAGACAGGAGGAGGCAGAGGCTGATATGTAGAGTTCGCATCCACACAGGATAGCCCGCTACTAACACAAGAAGCATTTTGTAGTATGCCTTTGGTGGTGCATGTCTGTAATCCCAGCCACTTGGGGTGTGGAGGTATAAGGATCTGGAGTTCAAGGCCAGCCTAGACGACATACATAACTTCCTGTCTCAAAAACAAAACAAAAGGGCTGGAGAGATAGCTCAGTGGTGGTTAGGAGCACTGGCTGCTCTTCCAGAGGACCCAGGTTCTGCTCCCGGCACCCACATGGCACCTTACCGTCATCCTGAACCCAGTTCCAGGGGATCCAACATCCTCTTTTGATTTCCACGGTACCAGGCATGCACATGGTACACACACATACATGTAGGCAAAACACCCAGACACACTAAAAATAAATGTTCTAAAAGCACTCAGTGGGCCAGGTGTGGTGGCGCACGTCTTTAATCCCAGCACTTGGGAGGTAGAAGCAAGCGGATCTCTGTGAGTTTGAGGCCAGCCTGGGCCACAGAATGAGTTCCAGGACAGCCAGTATTGTTACACAGAGAAACCCTGTCTGGAAAAACCTTAAAAACAAAAACAAAAAGTGTGAGTCCAGGATCATTCTCCTTGAATGCTTCCTCCCAGACTATGCAGACCGTCTGTGTCTCTGGACCCTATAGCCTGCTTATCTCCGAGGAAGCCCTGCTGACTTTATCTTGGGTGCCTATGGCCCCCCATTCCTTGTCCCTGACCCTGAGTGTCACTGACTGCTCTCACCTGGGATAGCCACGTCTGGGCGTCCAGGATGCTGAGGAGGCTATGGGGCTGGCCCACGAGGAGGTCCAGGCAGGACTCCCTTGGAGGCTGGGGAATGGGCACCCAGCTCAGCAGCTCCCGCTGGCACTCCTCCTGGGAACAACCAGTATTTGATAACTAACAGCCCACATTTGTTGGGGAGGGCCAGATCACACTGCTGCACAAGACAGTATCCTCCTTTTATATATGTTAAATGGAGGTTAAAAAGGACTGAGCCCTTCCCACCCATCTTGGAAAGGGGGCTTTGGGGTGGAGCTTCCTGTGAACTACTTAGGCCTCTGTGCAGGGGCAGTGCTCTGTGTCTCCTACAAGACCATAGGCCAGCTCCCTACCTCCTCCTGGGCCAGCAGCCTCTGGCTGGAGAAGAGCTGCAGACGCTCGCTGGCCAGATTGCTGCATAGCTGCTCTAAGCCATTCACCCGCAGCACCTAGGACATGGGAACACGGAAGGGAATCTGTACAGGAGGTAGGGGCAGGACAAGTGGGGCTGCTGTCCTTCCCTTCTCCCCAGGGCTCTAGAAGGAGTGGTTTCCCAGAGCTGAGGCTGAAGCTGAGAGGGACAAGTCCAAAGGACCTGGAGCAGTCTATAGGGCCACCATGGACCTGCCTCAGCCATGCATCTCCTACAGTGCTATGCAGCTCCATAGCCATCTTGAGAGGGCCTAATATCTAGCTTGATGGCCCTCAGAATCCCCTAGGCTCATCAGTAGGTCCCCCTAGCTGCCACCTCCACTTCCAGCCTTCCTCCCCGGTGCTTTCCTCTGCAGCCTCAGCATGAAACCAAAAGCCCAGCAGGACACTCACTACTTCAGCATAGCTGTGCATATCTGCAAACAAGAGCACACAAGCATACAACCCTTCCCATCTAGGGCAGAGTGGTCACCGAGGACATTCTAAGGAGGGCAAGACACACAGGGCAATGCCCATCCAGGAACTGATAGGGGGGGGGTATCTCCTCCTTTCTCCAAGCCCGGTTATTGCTAGCCTTCTCCCACAAAAGGAGGCAATCCTTTTGTTGTTGTTGTTCGAGACAGGGTTTCTCTGTGTAACAGCCCTAGCTGTCCCGGACTTGCTTTGCAGACCAGGCTGACCTCAAACTCACAGAGATCTGCCTGCCTCTGCCTCCTGAGTGCTGTGATTAAAAGCGTGTCCCATCACGCATGACTAGGAGGCAACACTTTAGGAAAGGGGTGAGGTGCACAGGCTGTGACCGTTCTGGAAGATTTGAGAGGCTGTACTTCTTTCCTCCTTGGTATGTAGGAGGTGACAGACCCCAGCATGGGGTGGTCATGTGTATCTACAAAGCCAAGCAGGACAAAACTTTGCAGAAGCGATGCCAGAACATGCAGGGACAATTTTGGTTTTTTTAGATGCAGAAATATTATAAGAGTATGTTTTCGTTTTAATCCCAGCTGTGGGGACATGGGGCTGCTTCGCAGCGGCTGACTGTGATCTGCCCCGTGCTCTAGCAGGGGCGTGGTTTTTCCAGCTGCAGACAGTTTCTGAGATTGTGTGACATTTGGAATTCTGGGAACTTTTCAGAGGGTACATAAATGCTAGAGCCCTGCTAGACGGATAGAAGAAGAAAGAAATTAGCTTTAGGGATCTCTGTCTTCCTCACCCCATCCTTCTTTCTCTCCTATCTAGTGACAGAGGATGAAACTGGAGTGGGGTGGATAAAGGGTGGTGAAAAGAAGAAGCTACAAAGTACCAATGACTACCTACAAGAACAAGACAGACCACGAGGGCAGGATTCCATCTGTAGAGAGCAAAGCCGGCTAATGCCTGCTTTACTGCTAGGGACACTGACCTCAGAAAGGCTTATTATCTGTGTAAGGTCACATAGCCAGCAGTGGGCAGGACAATAGGCAGATAACTCTGGGGTTTGTGGTGGGCTCCAGCCCCTCCCAGGGGGAAACCAGGAGGGCTTCCAGCCCCAGCTGTGAAAGGCACCTGCAGTGGGAGTCATCCTCCTCCCAGGATCGTGCAGGTGGAGGTAAACGGATGGTGAGCCCCAAGATTCCCTGCCAGCCTCAACCGGACTAAAGACCCAAGAGGCAAGACCTGTTCCCTTTCCAACCTGGTGCCTCCTTATCCCTACCCAGGGACACTCAACCAAGACTCCACTCAGTAGCCCCAGAAGGAGCCAGTAAAGGCATGGGTCAGACAGGTAAGTCACATAGGTAGGAGCTGGAATGAGATGGGCACCACCTGCCCTGCCCCTCCCAAGGGGTGACCTCAAAACCGTAAGCGTCCACAACAGCGATGGTGCCCACACTGTCTGCCTCCCTCGGCGGAGCCAGCTGCACATTGATCTTCTTCAGAAGCCAGTTGAAGAGCCTTGTGTACAGGGTCTTGGCCAGGGCATCCCTGCAGACACCGTAAGTGAGCCTTGCCCAGTAGAGGGTGACACCTGGCTCCACTCTCAGATCCCCAGGGTTACCTGGCATCAATGGCACCTTCCAGTGGCAGAGATCTGGAGACCGGGCCATAGGGTGTGTCCTGGAGACCAAAGAAATAAACACTCGCATGTGCTCAAGGTTGCTACCCGCACCTTCCCAGCATCCTTTGGGCTCACCATGACCTTCTTGGTGACTGCCCCCTCAAGGCGCTCTGGTGGCACCTGTAGCAGCCGGGCTGCCAAGTGGATCTCAGCCCAGCTGGACACAGCAGCCACCTCTTGGGACTCCCGCTAGCAGAAGAGGGACAGAAAGAGGTTTGCTTACGCGATGGCAATGGTCTTCAGATAGGGCCAGGCAGGGCCAAGCAGGGCCTTGCTTTATCTAGCCAGCTGCCCCCATTACTCAAAGGGCTAACAGCAGCCAGCTGTGGTGGTGCACACTTTTAATCCCAGCACTTGGGAAGCAGAGGCAGGTGGATCTCTGTGAGTTTGAGGCCAGCCTGATCTACAGAGTAAAACTCTGTCTCAAAAGAAATAAAGGGCCTCTCCCCCATAAAAAAGAAAAAGAAAAGAAAGGGCCAACAGCACTGGAGGCGCTCTGAACTGCAGTGAGCCAGGCTGTCTCTGTAGTAGCTGGGCAGTTCTAGCCAGTCCCTTTCTCTCTCTCTGCTGCTTACTGTCAGAGGGAAAACAATACCCCTTAGGGCACAGTGCAGCATTGACAATGAAGTCTCTTTTAAAAAGTGTTCTAGGGTCTTCCCTGTACTCATCAGGTGGTAGCTTCTTGGTTAGCCAGAGACGATCTTCTTAAGGGTGACAGCTGAGCACAAAAGCACACCAGGAGGGCACAGAAGAAGGGCAGGACCAGGGCTCTCTTTCTTTCTTTCTTTCTCTCTCTCTCTCTCTCTCTTTTGGTTTTTCGAGACAAGGTTTCTCTGTGTAGCCCTGGCTGTCCTGGACTCACTTTGTAGACGAGGCTGGCTTCCAACTCACAAAGATCCACCTGCCCCTGCCTCCCAAGTGCTGGGATTAAAGGTATACACCACCACTCCCGGCTTCTTTCTCTTCCTTTCTTTCTTCCTTCCTTTCTTTTTTTTTTGCAACAGTGTTTCTCTGTGTAGTCCTGGCTGTCCTAGAACTCACTATGTAGACCAGGCTGGCCTGGAACTCAGAGATCTACCTGCCAATGCCTCCTGAGTATTGGGATAAAGGCGTGCGCCACCACCAGGCAGGCTCACTGTCTTATCTATGTGATAGGGGTCTGCCTGCCTCAGAGGCAGCCCAAGGCTCTGTGATTTTCCACACACAGTGACTTGGCATCTTCACTGCCCTTATTGGGCAAGCCGTCCCTCCCATCCTGTGTTTTCAGTGGGTCCTGCCCACCGGTGAGCCCACCTCTGAAGAAGAGAAGCAGATGTTTCCCAGATGCAGGATGGTGGCTAGCACAGCCCAGACTTCAGTCAGCTCTTCTGCACACAAGCCCAGCACCCGCAGGGACTTCATCAACCCTTTGAAGTCCTGGGCATCCTCCTTGCCCTGGAGCCTGCAGGCTCGGCCCTGCAGAATAAAGCAGGCTTATGGTGGGGCAGTGCCTAGCATCCCACATCATCCTGAAAGCTGTGGACCGAGAATAGGCATACCATCCATGACAGCCTTGCCCCTACCTGGTTGAGGTAGTAGTAGGCCTCGGGTCCCTGCAGAGAGAGCTGCTCACGTTCCATGGGGTCCAACCCTTCCAGCAGCTCATAGAAAATGTGGAAGCTTCGTTCAACCTGGGCCTTGGGTAGAGAAACTGGCTTGGTGGGGAGCAGGGCTTGAGGGCTGTGGCCTCTCCTCCTTTCCCACTTTCAGAGCTGGGGAGGGGTGAGCAAGAGGCTGGTCCTTACCTGAAATACTACTCTGGAGGTCTCAAGCAGATAGTGGGACACAGAGGCTCCTACAATGACACCCCTATGGGTGAAAGAGATAGAGTAGGCACGCCTGGGGGCACTGTTCAGAAGGGGCAATCCAGGGGCTGAGGCCAAAGGCAGTATCCCTGCTCCCAAGCACCATAACACATCATGGTGTCTTTGTGCTCACTGGACCCCCATCACTCACTGCTGTAGACAGAGGCATAACTCCTGGCCAAAGCGGCTGGCATTGGCATTGAGGACGGTCTTGGCATGGCCAAAGCTGCTGAGTACGGGCAGTATGTCTTCTAGCTGTATGAGGGTTTGGGACACTCATGTATACCCAAGATGGCAGTAGCACCCACCACCCACTGAGAGTTCTCTATCCCACTGGTTGTGTGGACCCTCTAGGTGTCAGTCTCACCAGAACTTCCTGCCAAAAGAAAATTGTTTAGGGGGCTGAAGAGATGGTTCAGCCATTAAAAGCACTGGCTGCTCTTCCAGAGGACCTGGGTTCAATCCCCAGCACCCACGTGGCGGCTCACAGCTGTTTGTAGCCCCTGTTCCAGAGGATCTGAACCCTCACACAGACATACATGCAGTCAAAACACCAATGTACATAAAATGGAAATGAATGAGTTTTAAAGGGCTGAGGGTCTAGCTCAATTTGTATAGTGCTCATATTTTTCCGAGGCTCTGGGCTCAATCCCCAGTACCACATAAAACTGGATGTGATGGTGCACACCACAATCCTAGCACTCAAGAGGTACAGGCAGGAGATTCAGAGTTCAGGTTCCAGGCCGTCCTGGGCTACACTTGACCCTGGTTTTTCTTTTGTTTTGGTTTGGGGTTTTTAGGGGGGGCTTTTTGTTGTTGTTTGTTTGAGACAGGGTTTCTCTACGTGGCCCTGACTGGCCTGGACTTGCTTTGTAGACCAGACTAGTCTCAAACTCAGAGATCCACCTTCCTCTGCCTCCCCAGTGCTGGGATTAAAGGCGTGTGCCACCATGCCTGGCTGAGACCGATTTTAAAAAATAAAAATAGCCAGTCATGGGGCTGGAGAGATGGCTCAGCGGTTAAGAGCACTAGGTGCTCTTCCAAAGGATCTGGGTTCAAATCCTAGCATCCACATGGCAGTTCACAGCTGTCTGTAATTCCTGGGCATGGTGGTACAAGCCTTTAATCCCAGCACTTGGGAGGCAGAGGCAGAGGCAGACTGATCTCTGTGAGTTTGAGGCCAGCCTGGTTTGCAAAATGAGTTCTGGGACAGCCAAGGATGTTACACAGAGAAACCCTGTCTCAAAAAACAAACAAATAAACAAAAGAGCCAGTCATGGTGGCACATGCATTTAATCCCAGCACTTGGTAAGTAGAGAAAAGTAGATCTGAGTTTGAGGTCAGCCTGGTCTACAAAGCAAGTCCAGGACAGCCAGGGCTACACAGAGAAACCCTGTCTCGAAAAAACAAAACCAACAATAAAAAACAATAAATAAATGAAAAGGCCTACACCCACCCCCTTGCATCAGGGAAACCTTGGGGGGCTGACCCATGAGAAGCCACAGGCTTGGGGCAATGTCCTGAGAAATGACCAGTTGCTTCCAGCCAGACCTCACCTGAGTTCTATTGGCCTCCATCTCCTTCTGCCCCAGGCTGCTTAGAAGCTCCACAATCTTCTTGGCAGCCTCTGTCTTGCCTGAGCCACTGTGTCCCCTGCGGGAGGGAGGGGCTGAGGATGGGAGGGAGCAGGCAGGACTGCTCCACTGAGGCCAGGCAGTGGGGATACCATATGGAAGTCACTCCTCCCATGTATAGAGAGGTTAGACCTGGTTTGTGGAAGGGCTACGCGGGGGTGCTCAGGATGGCCTCAAGGACAGGCCTGAGGATGTCTTCCTGAATGGCTGCTCCTCCATCCATGGGACCAATAGTTAGGGTGGCCTGTGGGTCCAGGCAAGCAAGGCAGCCAGGACTCACCCCAAGAGGATGCAGGGGTCCTGTCCAGGGCTCTGAGACAGGTTGTAGGCTGCTACCCCGACAGCAAAGATGTGTCTGGGAGGGGGAAGAGAACAGCAGGGGCATGAGAAGTCACCAGAGATGGTTGTCTGGGGCCTCCTAGGAGTAAGCACTGTGCCCACAGGGCCTGGCACTCACTCAGCAAGATGCACATGCAGGGAGTTAGGCAAAATCACATACGGCGTGGTGTTTGGTGCCTTCCTGGGATGGTAGCTGGCCAAGACCTCTGGTGAGAAGAGAGGCAGGGGCTGATGGGGGTTCAGAGCAAGCAGAAGGGGCCCCCCAAAAGTCTGGTGAAGAAAGCAGAGGCCCTCATGAGAAAGGGGCAGGGGGATACAAATGGCTCTGATGAACCCCAGACCAGCCGCTCATGCATGTGTCGTGAGACCCAGGTAGAGCTGGCTTTACACCCAGTCTGGGCATGAAGAGATGCCAGGATGCTCCCTGTCCACAGAGGAAAGGGAATACAGCCCACATCTCCTCCCTGTGGTTCCCCCTTACATAGATGCGGCCCAGGTGGAACCTCTTCTTGAGGCACAGCAGCACAGAGCTGTCACACACCAGCCTGTAGGGACAGCAGAGCAGAGGGTGAAGCTGCTGGGAGGAGGTCCTGGGCTAGCTCTGCCACTTAGCTTTAGGGAAACCCTAAGCAAGCTGTGCAACTTCCAGGGGGCTCTTCAGCAGCTACCCATTCCCTGGGGGTGGGGTGGGGTGGGGTGGGGGTGGGGGTCTGATGACCAAGAGAGGTGCTCTTTGAGCTAGCCAGGAATGGAAGTCCCTTGCCTGTCCTAATGGCATGGGCCTGTAATTCCAAAGACTTGGAAGGCTGAGGCAAGAGTATCACACAAGTTCAGCTCCTGCGTGGGCAACCTGGTGCGATTCTCTGACAAACTAAAAGGTAAAAACAGGCTTGTGGAGGGCAGCAAGAAGCCTAGGAGGGTACAGGTGCTGGCTGCAAAGCCTGACAACCTGGATGTCCCCAGGAACTACAGGTGAGCCAGTCAATGTCTGCAAGTTGTCTGACCTCTGTATGTGTATGTGGCGCTTAAGAGTTTCCCCCCACCACCACCATTAAAAATAAAAATAAAAAAGTCCGGGTGGTGGTGGCGCATGCCTTTTCATCCCAGCACTCGGGAGGCAAAGGCAGGCAGGCAGATCTCTGTGAGTTCAAGGCCAGCCTGGTCTACAGAGCTAGTTCCAGGACAGCCAGGGGTATTACACAAAGAAACTCTGTCAAGAAAGGAAGAAAGAGAGAGAGAGAGAGAGAAAGAGAGAGAGAGAGAGAGAGAGAAGGAAAGAAAGTATAGATCAGTACCAACATGCAGGAGACCCTGGGTTCAATCAATAGGAAGGTCTGCAGATTTGAAGGAACCTTTCATTGCAAATCTGCCTCTTTTTTTTTTTTTTTTTTGAAACAAAAATCCTGTGTTGATTCAGTAAGGGTTCACACGATTTTCAAAGGTCTGAGGGCGGGATGAAATATAAAGAACTATGAGCCAGGGGCGGCCGGTTTGGCATTGTGCCCCTCACCGCAGCTGGGCGAGGTCCTCAATGTCCTCCAGGCTCTCTGGGAGACTCCTGGTCTTAGCACTGGGGAAGGGTGGCATCGCTAGGTCCCTCCGGAGGCTCCGCTCCAGATCCCTTTCCAGCGCTGCCTCAGCGTCATCCTCTGGCTCCCACCGCTCCCTTGGGGACCTGCAGGGGATATTCTGCCGCAGGCGAGTCTCCAAGGTGAGTTCAGGCAGCAGATTATCGGCGCCAAGCCCAGGGTCTTCGCAGGGAGTAGACCCCTGTGCCCAGTGCACCGGAGTCTCGGCTTCCAAGGTTCTGCTGGGCTCTGCTTCGCTCTGGTTCTCGTCCGGTGGGGTTCCATTGGGGACAGGCAGAGAAAAGGAGGGAGCCTGAAGGGACCTGATCACCCCTTCTCCATTAGCCCCTCGCTCCTCCCTGTCCTCTGCAGCCCCTGCAGGAGATGAAACGCAGCCTTCCACGGAGGGGACGTCCGTGGATGCTCCTGGGCTGCTGCTACCCGACCTCTTCCCCTCACTACAGATACGCGGATAGACCACCGCGAATTTGGGGTCTGGAGCTGGATCTCCGTCGTCGGCTGGGGCACCATCAGAGACTGAGCTACTCAGCGCCTGCGGAGGGCTCGGGCCGCCGCCAGGGGGAGCCCGCGGCGGTCCCCGGAGCCTCAGCAGCCGACAGGCCAGGCGTAAAGCCCGCCAGCGCCGCGGCCGGGGCGCGCCGCCCTGCGCCTCGAGCGCCCCCTCGCGGCCGCGCTTCCGCGGGCTCGCCGCGCGCTCCTCGCCCCGACCGCGCTCCGCCCGCAGTCGCAGCCAGCGCAGGAGTCCCAGGGCCCGCGCCACGCTCTGCAGCCTCGCCTTGAGGCCCATTCGGACGCCACCCGCGAGTTGGGGAGGCGCGCCAGCTGGGGGCCTCGCGCGCGGCCCGCGGAGCACCACGAGGGCGACCAGAGGCGCCGCGTCCCGGGGTCCTCGGGGCCCCGCACCTGCCGGCTCTCTGACTCCCGCGTCGCTCTCTCCCGCAGCCACCTGCGCCTTCCGCGCCGCCTCTCCGACCTGGAGGCGCTGAGCCCCGGAGGCCTTCGCCGGCTCGGGCTCAGTGCCCTGCAGCTCAGCCCTTGGCTGCGCCCCGACGTCATTGGTGTCTGCGATCGCTCTAGAGTCCCGAGGACTCTGAGAACCCTTAGGGACGCCCGCGCGGCCACTCTCGAGGGAGCTGGAGGCTGCAGTTTCCCTGCCCACCTCGTCATACTGGGACTCAGGGGTGCCGCCTGAGGTTCCTGGGATCTTCTGGGGGTAACCTCTGTCCCCAGCCCACCCGGCGTTCGAGTCTGTATCTGTCCGGGAATCACCGCTCCCTCCCTGGGGCCCTGTCCCCGACGGCCCTTCCCTGCCCTGGAGCTCCAAGGCGTGTCTGTCGCTGCCTGGGGCCTCGCCCTGCACCAGAGTTGATCCGGGTCCTGTGATTTGGACACCTTCTGAGCCGGTATCCGAAGGCTCCATCTTGGTTGGCCGCTCCGGGGCTCCACCGCCCAGGCTGCTGCTGCTGTCCTGGGCCTCGCGGGCTTCACTGTCCAGGCAGGAGCTGCCCCCATCCCCGCCCGACGTGTCCCCATCCCTGCCCGGAGTCTCCCCGTGGCCTCGCCGCCGAGTCGAAGGTCCCCTCTCCTTTCTCCTGCGGTGGTCGCGCTTGACTGTCCTGACTGTCCTTTCTTCTTCTCCGGGGAGTCTCTGCTCCTCGGGGTGCTCCCCACAACTGTCCCCGAGCTCACGACTCTCCATGGGGCCGCGTCCCGGACGCTGCGAGCTGCCCTGTCTCTCCTGTGATGTCCCCATCCCTGCACTGCTGCAGCGGTGGTTCCCCTCTTCCGTGGGCTTCCTGTGGTGGCCTCCAGCGGTCCCCTTGCCTCCGGTGGCGTCGGGCTCTGTAGCCGATTTGGCCTTGCGGGCTTTGGCGCGGGCAGGCCTGTGGTCCGGGCTTGGGGCGCCATCAGCGCTGGCGGACCCCGACTCCCCCTCGGCTGAAGCTGGTCTCCCGGGTCGAGCCCGGCGCTGGGGCGCTTTGCCCTTGCTTCTGCCCATGACTGCCTTCCCGATGTCCTGATCCTTTGCCTTTTGACTTGAATGCCCACGGATGCCCTGAGGTCTCTCTGTTGCTAGACGCTCTCTGGTCCGGCCGGGCTATGGGCTCAATTTGTCCGGAGAGTCTCCCCTACTGGGCAGCACATCAATAATCCAGAAGGCAGCGGGTCCTGACCCCCTTGACCAACAATGGAGTGCAGGTAGAGGAAACAGGAGACGTTTCGTTTCAGCGTTTCAGCTGTGGACAAAGGCCGTGGACAGGGCAACGGCGCAGGGACTCCCTATTAGGCAGGTCAGCCTGGCACTAGGCCAGACTGAGGAGCTCCATCTCTTCTTCAGCCTCATTACCCTCCTGCCAAGAGGGGCAGAGTGAAGCTCTTCTACCTGGGAGCAGGGATCCTGGCTATGGGAGCGTGCAGGGGACATTCGGGCGTTCTAGTCCTTTCTATTGTGAAACACAATTTACTGGAAAGTGCCTAGGATAGGAGTGTACATTTTGAAGTGGGGTAAAGCCTGTGCACCCCTTTGGAATCATGGGACTAGACTCATGGGTGATAGGAATCAAATCCCAATCCCCTGGAAAAGCAGCCGGTCTCTCCCGCCCTCTTTGTGAATCTTTTTTAAAACCAGGCTGAGGAGGGCCCTGTGGATTCCAGGGAAATCCTCTGCTAACTGAGCAACACGATCAGTCCTCCCCACTGCTTTTTTCAGTTAGCAATAATCAACAATAATCATTTCTCAGATAAACTTCATTGGCTTCCACTGCTTATTTCACGGAGGTTTTAATTTAATTTTGTTTTGTTTTATTTTATTTTGATTTTCTGAAACAGGGTTTCTCTGTGTAGCCTTTGCTGTCCTGGAACTTGCTCTGTAGACCAGGCAGCTTCAAACTCAGAGATCCACCTGCCTCTGTCACCTGAGTGCTGGGATTAAAGGCTTGCGACACCACCACCACTGGGTTGATAGATTTTGAAATTGTACTATGCGTGTGTGTGTGTGTGTGTGCGCACACGCGCGCGCATGTTTGCGCATGCGCGCACACACCACAGTCCTTGTGTGGGGTCAGAGAGCAGACAACTTGAAGAAGTCATTTCTCTCCTTCCACCCTGTGGGTCTTGGGGATTGAACCCAGACTGTCAGGCTTGGTGGCAAATTAGCAAAAGAGCTAATTTGTAGGCTCTTTCATGGATATGTTTTTACTTTACTTTTATTTTCTCTCTCTCTCTTTTTTTTTTTTTTTTGGTTTTTTGAGACAGGGTTTCTCTGTGTATCCTTGGCTGTCCTGGACTCACTTTGTAGACCAGGCTGGCCTCGAACTCAAAGATCTGCCTGCCTCTGCCTCCCAAGTGCTGAGATTAAAGGCGTGCACCACCACCGCCCGGCTTATTTTCTCTTTTTTTAAAATTTATTTTACATTCCAATCACCATCCCCCTCCCTCCCCTCCTCCCAGTCCCACCTTCCCACCCACTTTCCCAAGACTCCCCGACATACACCCAGTACCAACCCACTCTGACACATCTAACTGCATCAGGACTAAGTGCCTCCTCTTCCACTGAGGCAAGACAAGGCAGCTCTGCTAGGAAAATGAACTCCAGAGGGAGGCAATATTGTCTAAGTCCTGCTCCAATTGTTAGGATTAAGAATGGTTCTCTCGGGGCTGGAGAGATGGCTCAGAGGTTAAGAGCACTGGCTGCTCTTCCACAGGTTCTGAGTTCAATTCCCAGCAACCACATGGTGGCTCATAAACATCTGTAATGAGATCTGGTGCCCTCTTCTGGCTGGAGGTATACATGCAGATAGAACACTATACATAAATAAATAAGGTGGTTTTTTTTTTAAAGGTCTTTCTGCATAGCACTGGCTGGCATACATGCACACAGAACACTACATACATAATAAATGAATAAATAAATAAATAAATAAACAAACAAATAAATAAATAAAATGTTTAACAAAAAAACCAAAAAAAAAACAAAGACAGGGTCTCTCTGCATAGCCCTGGCTGTCCTGGGATTCACAGAGAGCCACCTGCCTCTACCTCCCAAGTGAATGCTTGGATTAAAGGTGTGTGCCACCAACCTAATTCTGGTGGAATTTTTTTGTTTTGTTTTTTTGAGACAGGGTTTCTCTGTGTCCTGGACTCACTTTGTAGACCAGGCTAGCTTTGAACTCACAGAGATTCACCTTCCTCTGCCTCCTGAGCGCTGGGATTAAAGGTGTGCCCCACCATGTCTGGTGGAATTTTTTTTTAACTGAAGTTTCTGGGCTGTCCTGGTACACGCCTTTAATTCCAGCACTTACTTGGGAGGAAGAGGCAAGCAGATCTCTAAGTTCTAGGCCAGCCTGATCTATAGAGTGAGTTACAGGACAGCCAGGGCTACCCAGAAAAACCATGCCTCAAAAAACAAAATAAGCCGGGCGTGGTGACGCACACCTTTAACCCCAGCACTTGGAGGCAGAGGCAGGCGGATCTCTGTGAGTTCAAGGCCAGTTTCGTCTACAAAGTGAGTCCAGGACAGCCAGGGCCACACAGAGAAACCCTGTCTGGGGAAAAAAAAAAAATGTCTTGTAAACCAAATGGTGAGTGAAAGCAGCCAGGTACGAAAGGGCAATTAGCATGGGATTCTATTGATAAACAAGGCAAATACCCAAAGCATGTGTCTGCAGCAGGGCCCCGGGGTTCACTTGTGGGGATGTATCCAGTTGATGCCTGTGACCTATGTAAGATTACTATAAATTTTATAAAGATAATATGGAGAAAGAGTCCTCGGCAAACAACAGCAAATCTCACCCATGACTTTCTGTTTACAACACTTTGCTGTGAACTCACTGAATCCTTGAATGCTCCTTAAATGGTAAGTACTGCAAAGATGCACCCTGCGGATGAGGCCTCAAAGGCACACAGTTTATGCTAACCTGGGATGCCATCCTAGTTTGGCTGGAAGAATGGCTGTGAGGTATTGCCATCACCAACCAATGGTACTCTAGTTTTTTGTTGGCCCCATTACAGCCATGTCCTGTGAGCTCTTGAAACAAACTGTAAAAGTAACTTTTATCCTCCTGATGTAATTGTCATCTTGGAGGCTTATGGCCTCCGTCTGGTAACCTAGCCCTGGAAGCTTTTGGCCTCCACAGAATCTAATCTAAGCAAGCGCTCTACCAACTGGGCTACACCCCCAGCCCTTTGATGCTTCTATTTCAGCGTTGTCACCTCTCCCACAGACTGCTGGAGAGATGGCTCATCGATTAAGAGCACTGGCTGCTGTTCCAAAGGACCCAGGTTCAAATTCCAGCACACCCACATGGCAGTTCAAAACTGTCTGTAATGGCTGGGCATGGTGGCATGGGCCTTTAACCCAGCACTCCGGAGGCAGAGGCAGGCGGATCCAGAGGCACTGAGTTCCAAGATAGCCGGGGCTACGCGGTTTCTCTATCCTGTCTAGAAAAACAAACAAACAAAATAATAATAATAAAAAAGCGATGTTGATGGGCTGGAGAGATGGCTCAGCAGTTAAGAGCACTGCCTAGTGCTCTTCCAAAGGTCCTGAGTTCAATTCCCAGCAACCACATGGTGGCTCACAACCATCCACAATGTGATCTGGTGTCCTCTTCTGGAATGCAGGTGTACATGCAGATAGAGCACACATATGCATAAAATAAATAAAATAAATCTTTAAAAAAAAAAAAAAAAGCGATGTTGCTTCACAGGAGCACCAGCTCTACCACTCTAACCAAAACCACTGAGAAACTCAGGTCCTCGGGTTGTTCCAGTGAAGACACAACACGATGTTTATTAAAAACTCAGTTTTACTCAGAGGCAGTTAAAATTTATAATTTAAAACCCAGCCCACTACAAAAGGGGGTGGAAACAAAAACTGTGCAACATTGACAAAAGAATCAAGACAGATGAGGCCCAGGAGGGGCAGCCCAGGGTGGGGCTCTCCTTTCCAAAGGCCAGGAGCAGCAACAGGATGGTGACCAGGGTACTGGCCAGCCCTGGCCGGGCTCGGGCTGGAAAGACCCTCAGTAGTGTGTGTTCATCTCACAGCCTGGATGCTGTCCTATTCACTCCTCTGTGGAAGGACATGAGAGGACAGTAGGTCAGAATCATCCTGGGCAGGAAAGGGTACCTTAGTCACCCACCCGAGTCCCCAATACCATTCTTCTTGTCCCACCTGGGCAGCAGGCCCTCCTCTCCTCTGGAAGACCCACAGCCTTACCTTCCCCATTGCTGAGGCTACATCCCACAGCCACTTGGTGAGAACGCCAGTTGCCATAGCTCCTGAGGTGGCAAAGAAAGGGAATCAGCCTCCACGGGTGGCCTCATTCTCCATGTCCCCACATTTTCACAGCACTGCAGTGACTTACCCCCGGTCCCCCTCCAGTGTGCTCTGGATTTCCTTTAGGACGCCTGCTGGGTAAGAGAGACCCAGTGAGGAGGCCTTCAGGGGTGAGACCAGATACTCTTTCTCTTTTACCAATAGGGTGCCAGACAGGCTTGTCCCCTGGCCCAGAAAGCATGCCTGGCTTCCTCTGGCCTTCCAAACTTTGCCTGTACAAAGCCCAAGACATGCTTCCCCTCCCCTCATGTGAGCCTCACCAACCCCCACACTGACTCACACTCATCATTGAGCAGTGCGTGCTCCATCACTGGACCAGGCTTCTTCTCTGGAAGGCAGAATGGTCATGCGGGCCTGTCCCTCGGCCCAGCCCCCTCATCACAGGAGTTAAGAGAGCGCATGCTGGGAACCGGAGCCTCAGATGCAGGAAATCACTCCAGCCTGAGCTCTTCCCTCTCATTTACCCCCAGTCCATTCTCTCTCCCTTTACTGCAGTCTAACCAGCTGTGCCCAGCTGTGCCCCACAGAGCAGTCTGAGAGGCCTTACCTTCTCCATCACTCTGGCTCCTTGAGTTCCTGTGGAGAGGCAGATAGTGAGGCTACGGACCACTAGGCTCTGAAAATCCTGGTCCAGTGAGAAATGGGTGAGAGGCCAAGCTGCTTGACTAGGTCTGATCAGGCAGCGGTGGAGGAGGTCTGGACAGGCAGCTTGCACGGGAAGGAGGGTGTCTTGGCCAGTCAGCAGACACCTCAGAAAGAGCAAGGCCGTGGAAAGCCCTCTGGGTCCTTGTCCTCACCTGACTTGGCCTGAAGTCCTTTTGGGGCCTGTGCCATTGCCATTACTGGGGTGGTTGTGGCTCTTGGTTCTGGTTGCATCCACCAAGCACCGGGGCTCAACCAGCCACTTGGTGGAGAGAGAAAAGCGCTCGAACTCCGAGGGTGATATCAGGTAGAAACCTGAGGAGAAGCAGAGAAGCCCTGAGTAGAGCCAGCTGAGGACTCCTGGGCCCTGTGGCTGTGACAGGGCCTCCCTCCTAGGGGAATGGGGACAGAGCTTCCTTTGACGCTTTTCACTCAGGCCAGAGCTCTACTTCTGAGCTGCTCTTGCCTCTTCATCCCCTGACAGTGCCTGAGAGACCCTCTCCTCCAACTCCTTGAGGCTCTTGTCCATGTCTGCACACCTTGGCCATATTTGGTGAAGACGCAGGAGGCAATGCCACTGACGTCCTCCCGGCGGATGCAGCTGTATCGCACCTGGGGCTTGAGCAGGGGCATCGAGACCACCTGGATGTCACCCAGGTTAGTGAGCACCGCCAGGTGGTGCTCTCCGTAGTCCTCAGTCCTGCAGCTGCCAAAGTGGGCAACACCAACTCGTCGTACCCGTGAGCCCTCCAGGGCTGTCAGCTTCAGTTTCAGCTTGGCACTCACCTTGGGCAACGTGAATACCTGGGCACACATGGCAGCTGGACGTGAGACACATCATAACGAGATTATGGTTCTCCTACCCATCACTACCACTGGGACCCTGTCCTCTGCAAGATACCTCCTGGTGTGCAGCAAGCTCATCTGGGTCTTAATGCCCCCAGCTATCAGATGCAGATCTTGGATCAGGAGGATGCAAGGCCACTGACATACAGTCTGGGTATTGTGCACCTCCCAGACTCAGGTCCTGCCTCAGTGTCCCCACCTCTGACCTTTGGGTCTAAGGCTGACACACACAAGATCCCTTCTGGCTTTCCTGTGACCCTGTAGTCCTTACTCCAACTCCACCCCAGCTATCATTATTTGTGTCCAGGGACTGAACTCTACCCAGGTCCTAGGGACATCCATGTGGCATGTGGCACCTTGAATTGCTCCTCTGACACCACAAGCAACTGGTGACTCCCTTGCATGTCCGGGCTCTTCGACAGGTCATGGGCTACTTCCAGGGGCTCGGGAAGGGGTACGCTGTGTCCGTCAAGTACCAGGATGCCCACTACGGGTGCACGATGCATTAGCTGGATCTCCTTGGCTAAAAGGAGGCAAGTTGGGGGAGAGGCAGGTTGGGGACAGGGCTATGATGGGTGGCTTGGTGACACCACACACCCCAACCCAAGTAGGTCAGGCTGTCTGTGTTTTTCTCATTTACCACTCACCCTGTTCTGCCCGAACTGGCTCATCCGTTCTTCTTTCTGCAGGAGGCACTCGCAAAGAAAAGGCATAGATGGTACCTCCGTTGGTGCCAGCCCACAGTGAGGGACAGTGGCGGGAGCCTGCCAGAACAGTAAAGGTTTAGGTATCTAACCCGTACCTCTGGGAGTTGAGTGGGGCTGACAACCTAGGCTTCCACCCTTGCCTTGCTACTGAAACCTAAAGTCAAGTTGGCAAGCTTCTTTAAGCTCCTGTTCCCCCTCTGTGAAATGGATGTGCCGTGGGCCTCACTGGCCTCGTGGGAAAGAGCTCCCACAGTCTCATGAGGCTCCCCACCTGGATGATCCTGAACCTAGGACAACTCTGTCCTTGCAGGGACACAGCAGTCCCCACTCATGTTCACTAGGGAAGAATCAGCCAGGGATTTAACACTTCCACATGGCCACCTGGGTGACAACCATGCTACTACCGCTCCACCCCCAGCCCCCATGGAGGTAGAAGACAGCATTCCCCTGTTTTACATAAGAGGAAGCTGAGGGCCGGAAAGGTTAGGTGATGTGTCCAAGGCTATACTTCTAGAGGGCAGTGGGGCAAGGCTATCAAAGCAGGCAGCGTGACTGGCAAGTCCAGGAGGAGTGAAATAAGCAGGCGTTGGCTCTGGTTTCTGTCTGTACAAAGGAATGAAGAGCCCTCCGAGGGTTCCGGGCAGGCAGCACTGCCTACGTGACTTCACACTGGGGGCACCCATCCACTCACTCCCTCACACCAGAGAGTGCATTCATCCATGCCCTCATGCTAGGGGTGTCTGCCACCAGGGAATGTGTTCTACACCCCCCACCTCAGCTTAGCTACTCACTGTCCCTCAGGTAGGTGTCAGCAAAATAAAGGGTCCGAACAAAGCCAGTGAAAGAGTCCTCTGCTGAGCGGGCCTCAATCTTGCGCTGCACAGGTGCCAACTCCATGTTCTGCAGACCTGTCCGCTCGGCCTTGGTACTCACAGCCTGAGCCTGCACCTGCAGCAAGTTGGGCTGGGCCTGAGGGTGGGCTCTGGCCTCTGTTTCTCAGCACACTGACAATGCTAGTCCTTCTGGGGAAGGGCTGGCCTGAGCCATGCCAACCACCTGACTGCTTGGGCCCAGAAGGACTTTGTCCAAGAAAGGGGTTCTCTGAGGAGAACTTGCCTGACTTTTCAGCATTTCATGGATAGAAAGGGACAGAAAAATATTAAGACAATTGTGCTGGCTAATTTCATGTCAACTTAACTCAGGCTGGAGTCATCTGAGAGGAGGGAACCCAGTTGATAAAATGCCTCCATAAGAATGATCTGTAAGGCCGGGTGTGGTGGCGCATGCCTTTAATCCCAGCACTTGGGAGGCAGAGGCAGGCGGATCTCTGTGTGTTAGAGTTTGAGGCCAGCCTGGTCTACAAAGCAAGTCCAGGACAGCCAGGGCTATTATTACACAGAGAAACCCTGTCTCAAAAAAAAAAAAAA
>CAJQZJ010004796.1:4773792-4838938 GCA_907164525.1 Lophiomys imhausi | reverse complement strand
TTTTTTTTTTTGGTTTTCCGAGACAGGGTTTCTCTATGTAACAGAGCCCTGACTGTCCTGGACTCATTTTGTAGACCAGGCTGGCCTTGAGCTCACAGAGATCTGCCTGTCTCTACCTCCCGAGTGCTGGGATTAGAAAATTTTCTTAGTGATCGACAGGGGAGGGTTCAGCCCATTATGGGTGGTGCCATCCTTGGGCTGGTGGTCCTGGGTTCTTCTATAACAAAGCAGGCTGAGCAAGCCATGAGGAGCAAGCCAGTAAGCAGCACCCCTCCATGGCCTCTGCATCAGCTCCTGCCCTGCTTGAGTTCCTGTCCTGACTTCTTTCAAAGATGAACAGTCACGTGGACAGTGTAAGCAAAATGAACCCTCTCCTCCCCAACTTGCTTTTGGTCACAGTGTTTCATCACAGCAACAGCAACCCTGACCAAGACAGCAATCATGAGTATTTACTCAGGACTGGCCTCTAAGTATCTTGGCACGGCTATTGCTTTCTGGATGTGGGGAAGCTGAGCCACCAAGGCAGTGTGGCATACATGAGGCCACTTGGTAGTGAGCGGTGAACGGACTAGGTATGGATTCAGATCCTTACAGATGAGGGAGGGACAGCTGTACGGTCCTGTAGACAGCTGCTCTGAACCTTGGGCCTTACCTCTCCTGTGGGGCCGCCAGGCCGCCGTTTATGGCTGGACACTCTGCTGCGGCGCATTCGGCGGAATGACTGGCGCAGAGACTTCTTGAGGGACTTCACTCGAGACAGTGGGCCCTCCAAGGCCAGCTGATCACTGGGATGCAGCGTGCACCTTGAGGGAGGGGGAAGCCACATCAGACCGTCCAGACTTCAGGGCCTGGAGGTTCTTACACGGTCCTAGTCCCGAGCCCAGATGCCCCACTCACTTGACAAAGACCTGCCGCCGCTGCTGGTGATCAAAGAGGCCAAAGCCATGACTAGTGCCGAAGGCTACAAGCCGCCACTCAGAGTGCAGAGCCAAGGAGGTGACCACAGCTGGGGGCTGGCACTGTACCAATACAAAGGGCTGAAAGCCCGGCTCAAAGCACACGGGCCCTGGGCGGGCAGCGAGGCGCTCATGGCCCTTCCAGCGGTAGCCCTCCTGGTCCTGCAGCAGGTCAGCCTCCACCTGTTCCACGGCATGTTCCGCCGCTTCATCGTTCAGCTCCAGCACCAGCACCTGAGGTGGGGGGTGGGGGTGGCAGATAGCTCAGCAGGGACACCACCACACAGCACAGGACTCAGGAGCCAAGCCAAAGTCCAAGGCCCCTGCCTGACTCCAGCCCAATTTGTCATTTCTGGAGGTGGAGCAGAAGTCACTTGGGGTCACTCATTACTGGAATCAAACATCCTGCACCTGCTGGGAAAAGCTGCAGGTGCGCTCCCGATGATGCTGTAGGACAGGGGTCCCTGTTCCCTCCTCACAGGGCCACCCACCCACTCTGCCCTCACCCCCACCCTGCCCAGCCTGCTACCTGCCCTGCCGTGCCTGCCACAGCCAGGTAGCCACTGTATTTACACAGGAAAATCTTCTGGATGCCCAGCCGAGGATCATCACTGTAGGGATCAAAGGAACCCACCTGCCAAGGGAGGGGGATACCCGTAAGTGGCCTTGGGCCCCTCCTAGCTTGGTTCCCACACACCTGGTTGCCAGGCTCCTGGCCTCACCTTGCGGAGTGGGGGCCACTCATCCTCACCCTGGGCGCTGAGGTTCTCGTTGGGGTCTGTGTCTGTGAGGAACACTCTCACTGTGCTGAGTTTGTAGAGCAGCCGTAAGCAGACACCTGAGGCGTCCCAGAACCGCACTGTGCCATCCTCGTGCCTGTGGGCAGAACATGGTGAGGGCTATGTCAGCCATGGTGCCTAGGGTCTGGAATGCACAACCCAGGTCTCTGTTTCTACCCACTATGTCCTTCTCGGAAAAAGGGAAAGTAGCCACTAAAGTCACCTACCCTGTGAGTAGCAGGTCCCTCTGGGGTGGAGGTGGGGCCAGGCTGGTGCCACCATCTATGGGCCAATCCTAGAAGAGACCAGGAGGTCCAACAGAACCTAGGCCCAAGACAGGAGTGGGCTCGAGGTGAGGGCTGGACCTACCATAGTGGAGAAGTGCAAGTTCTGGCGGCTGCCTGCGGCGATGACGCGCTCCCACAGCTTCAGGGGGATGTTGGAGACGTGGTGGGAGCAGGTGATGGCGGAACAGTGCAGAGAAGCCAGGTAGGGCAGCTGCACTGGTGGCCAGCCCGCCGTCTGCAGATCAATCACCACCAGCTCCTCCTCTGCCAGCACCACCAGGGCATAGGGGTCATCGAAGGCTGGAGAGCAGGCAAACAGTCAGGGCTGGGAAGAGGCAGCCTGCCCCATCTAGCCTGCAGAAAAAGCCTCCAGGCTGGGAGCTGGATCCACCCGTCTCTATCGCCTGTCTCGTACAAAATGAGAGCTGCAAGCAGAAGTGCCATGATCAAGGCCTCTTACGGGGCAGCTGTAAGGGGACCAGTACCCCTGAGAGCCAAAGAGGAGGCCCCGAGCTCAGTCAGTGATGGAAGAAGCTAGGACTGCTTTGGGAAATTCTTTCTAATGTTCGCCCTTGACTGATGCCCTGATGTCAAGGGAGGGATGGTAAGTAAGCATTTGCTCTGCCACAGCGCCTCAGTTTGCCCTGTAGGCCCAAAGCGGGGACAGGCAGCAAGTCAGCAAGTGTGTCTGTGTCCCCACAGAGAGGACCTCAGGCTTCACCCTGAGGACTGCTTATCCAGGAAGAGATGAGAGGAGGGACAGCTCTAAGCAACCAGAGTAGGAGCGAGGTGGAAAGGCTGAGAAAGAAGGAAACACAGGCCTGGGGTCTCTCTGGGAGAGGGGAGATCAGAAAGAGGATTCAGAGCCAGGAACACTTGGAGCAGCCGTGCCTCCAACCCTGAGAACCGCAGCTCATAGTCATGAGCAGAGGAAGCCTTCCCTCCTTCCCCTGGGCAGTTTCCAGGTCTCCTCCCTGTCTCTGCACCAGGTCGTGATGGCCTTGTCTGTTTCCCCATTTATGAGGTTGACTCAGGGCTGGCCCCACATGGCCACCTGCTATCCTATCCAGACTTTAATCACATCTAAGCCAGGACCCTCTTGCCAAGCTGGATGGGCATAAATCCTGTAACATAGATGTACCCGAGTTGGACCAAATCCTTTAAAAAGAGCTTGAGACAGGCAAGAGGTGTGGCCTGGAAGGATGGCATTCCAGACTGGGTCTCCATGTGGGAGAATGGCAGGGAGGGACTGAGAGGGTTCACAAGAGTCACTGGCCTTAGTGGCATTAAGAAGAGTAATAAGGCCAAGGGACTCGGAAGGGTGGCAGGTTTGGGTACATCTATACAGCATCCTTCATTTTTGCACCTGCTTAGCACCCCAACTCCCAAGGCTCTCCTACCAGCTGCAGGGTTGGCCTCTGTGAGGACAGTGAAGTCAATGACACGAGAGGTGAAGTCGAAGGCTGTCTGCTGGCCATTGTGGACCACTGAGATGCAATGGCGGTCCCCATAGCTGGCGCGTGGCATACCCCCCTGGAAGATGGTGAAGGGCAACCTGCAGGCATAGGAGAAATGTGGGCTGGGGCTTCTGTACAACTCCTGATAGTCACAAGCTGGGATGGCAGCTGGGACCTGATGGAGCATACAGGGCAGAGGCCAGCCTTCGTAGCAGGGTCTGGAGGCTTCTGGATCCCAGAGCCTGAAGGAGGCCGGTCTCAGGTATGATTAGAGGGGACAGAGTGGTCTCCCATTTCTTCCCAACTGCTGCAGCCTAGGAGAACTTGGGGGTGAGGTGGGACGTCTGAGCTAGGAGCCTTGGGTAGCCATGCCTGCTCATGCACAGGGGCCTCCTAAACTGTACCCACAACAGGCCTCACTATATACAATTCCATCTGAAGAAATGGGGCTGTGGCCACAAGAGTATGGAACTCCAACTGACAGCACCTCTCTAGGAAGGTTGAAGGAAGGGATGGGAATGGATTTTCAGGAAAAAAATCCACTGAGAGGTGTAAACAAATAACAAATCTGTTTACAACCCAGGACTAAGGCCCTGGAAGGTTCTCACTAGGCACTGTCTCCCTCAGCAGGAGCTCAGGGATCTCTCCAGGGAGGCTGTACAAGGTGGGAGGGACAAGACACTGGCACTTACCCTTGCCTGGTGGTAAGCCAAAAGATTTTGGTTATAGCCTTGCAAGGAAAGGGACCTAAAAGAAAAGGTGTTAGTTTGAGGTCTCCCACAAGGTCTAGGTCCCTCACTCTGACCACAAATGAACCTAATGGAGAGGTTTTCTCTGTCCAGTCCCCTGAGGCAGCCACAGTGGCTAACCAGAAAACCAGTTGCGTGGCTTTGGACCAAACCCCTCCGGGCCCAGATTCTACTTCTGCGAGCTAGGGAGCCTACACCCAAGCCCAGGACAGCCTGCAAGTGCTTCTCAGGCACAGAACAGGGCCAGACCCTCTGCACTGACCATAAGGTATAGAGCTGCGCAGGGGATCTGGGTTCTGGGTGTCACTGGACACGGGCCACTGGCAGTGGCTGCCGTCGGAGTGGCAGGTGACAATCAGGCGGCCATCCCGCTGCCAGCTCACATTCTCCAGTTGCTTTGGAGGAAGAGAGGAAGAGATTAGAGGTTGGGGTCAGGACAACAGTCTACACCTGGGCCTTGGAGAGCCACTCTGGGAGACACCACCTACCTGGCTGCTGAGGAAACGGCACAGTACTCGGCTGCCCTGAAGGTCCCAGATGACTACGAGGCCTCTGCTGTAGCCGATGAGGATTTGGTTGGGGTCCCGAGGATGCTCCTGAAGAGCTTCCACCATCTCAAACACTCGCCGGTGGCGGGCTTCCTCTGGCAACCTAGGCAAGGGAGTGCTATGAACCAATCCAAGCAAGAGTGGGAAGCCCACGTGCCAGCCTGGGAAGATGGTGGGCTGGCCATATCACAGTGTGGGTCATGAAGAACAGGACATGATATATATATATATATATATTTTTTTTTTTTTTTTGGTTTTTCGAGACAGGGTTTCTCTGTTTAACAGCTCTGGCTGTCCTGGACTCGCTTTGTAGACCAGGCTAGCCTCGAACTCACAAAGATCCGCCTACCTCTGCCTCCCAAGTGCTGGGATTAAAGGCGTACGCCACCACCGCCTGGCGATATTTATATATTAAAGCATGTGTGTGCACACACGTACGCACACATGTACACAAACACATGAAAACTCAGGAGGCAAGTGTCATCGTAGACACTATAAATCCCAAAACCTAGGGAGGAGAAGGATCAGGTGTATAAAACCAAATGCAGTTGTACAGTAGTTCAAGGCTGGTCTGGGCCATGCAAGACTTGAATCTTTACAGATAAAATGAAGTAGCTAACCGTGTTGGCACATGCCTTTAATCTCAGCACTGGGAGGCAGAGGCAGTTAGAACTCTGTGAGTTTGAGGCCAGCCTGGTCTATTTAGCAAGGTCTGGGACAGTCAGGGTTGCATAGGGAGACCCTGTCTCATGCCACTCCCCTAAAAAGATTATTTTTATTGCTTTTAATTATGTATACATGTTTACTTGGATGTAGACATGCATACATGAGTGCTGGTGCCCCTGGATGGCCAAGGCAGCAGATCCCCTAGTAGCGGGAGTTAAGGAGGCTGTGAGCACCTGATATGGATGCTGGGAACTGAAGTCTGGTATTCTGCAAGAGCAGCAAGTGCTGAACTACAGGGCCACCTGTCTAGCCCCAAAGACAATTGTAATGACTGCAAGTAACATTTACAGGAATTAAAGTTGTTAGACAATTAAATGTGCTTGTTTAAGCATCTTTTTGAAATTTTATCTTATGAGATGTATTTAATTTGTTTGAGTGTACCATGTATGTTCAGTGCCCACAGAGAGCATCAGGTTCCCAGAACTGGAGTTATGGATGTTTGTGAGCCACCATGTGGGTACTGGGAACTAAACCCGGTTCCTCTGCAAGAGGAGCCAGAGGGCGGTCTCTCCAGCTCCTTGGTTTTTTTTTTTTTACTATGTCTGTGTGCATGAAGTACGTTTGTGAGTGTGGTCATGCACAAACTGTGCCATGTGGTCAGAAGACATGCTTTTGAAGTCATTTCTCTCCTACTTTTACCTGGGTTCCAGCAATCAAATACAAGTTGTCAGGTTTGAGTAGCCAGTGTTAAACTTTACCTGCTGAGCCATCTTGATGGCTCTTTTTGTTGCTGTTGTGTGTACAGTATACGTACATATGTGCATATGTGGTCATGTATGTATGCATGTGGGTGGGGGAGGATGCCCATGTGGAGGCCAGAATTTGACATTGTCTTTCCGTTCTTTTTTTTTGTTTTGTTTTTTGAGACAGGGTTTCTTTGTGTAGCCCTGGCGGTCCTGGACTCACTTTGTAGACCAGGCTGGCCTCGAACTCGCAAAGATCCGCCTGCCTCTGCCTCCCAAGTACTGGGATTAAAGGCGTGCGCCACCACCACCCGGCCTGTCTTTCCATTCTTTTTTTTTTTTTTTTGGTTTTTCGAGACAGGGTTTCTCTGTTTAACAGCTCTGGCTGTCCTGGACTCGCTTTGTAGACCAGGCTGGCCTCGAACTCGCAAAGATCCGCCTGCCTCTGCCTCCCAAGTGCTGGGATTAAAGGCGTGCGCCACCAGCACCCGGCTTGTCTTTCCATTCTTTATCTTAGTTTTTGAGACAGGATCTCTCTCTCTCTCTCTCTCTCTCTCTCTCTCTCTCTCTCTCTCTCTCTCTCTGTTTTTTCCAGACAGGGTTTCTCTGTGTAACAGCCTTGGCTGTCCTAGACTCAATTTGTAGAACCAGGCTGGCCTTGAACTCACAGAGATCCACCTGCCTCTGCCTCCAAGTGCAGGGATTAGCCCTAGGGAGTCTCTGTTCTCCACTCCCCAGTGCTATCATTACAGACACAACACTACACTAGGGTTTGTTTGTTTCTTTTCCTTCTTAAATAAGGACTTCTTCATGAGTTTGCATGTCAGCCTGGTGCAAATCATCCAAGGCGATCTTATTCATATTGTTCCAACTTCAGCGCACGCACCCCTTAGTGATGCTCCAGCGTCGGCTTCCTGAGTGCTGGGATTACAGGTGTGTATCTCTAGACCTGGCTAAGACCTTCTTAATGAACACAATATCGCCATAGAAATGAAAACTGCTGGGCAGTTAGATGGTTTCCAATCTTACGCCATTAAAAACAGCATTATAGATGGGGTGTGGCTCACCAGCAGAGCACTTTAAACAGCATGCCTGAGGCCTTGGACTTGATCCCCAGCATATACCAACATAAACACAAAGAGAGAACACCCTACAATGATAATAAAGAATCTCTGTCTTTGTCTTTTATAGTATTTATCTCTTTTGTTAAATGACCAGACTTAAGGGGTAGACAACTAAAAAACCTAAGTACCATGTCATGATGTAAAAACCATGGCTTGTACCTGTAGCATGCATGAAGAAGAGATAGAAAAGTCTAGACACCAGCCTTAGATACATAGCATGTTTGGGGCCAGCCTGGGCTATGTGAGACCCTGTTTCAAAACCTCCCAAACAAAATCTAGGCAAGTGTCAGAATAAGAGGTGAACAAAGATCTAGACTACTAGAAGGAATTCTCGGGCACTCCAGTCCCTTCTTGTCTAGCCTCAGCCAGCTCACCATGGGGCGAGGGACAAGGCTGGGCCCCGATGGGGCCACTTCTATGGGAGTTGGTCCTCCCAATGTCCTGCCCATAGACATGGCCCAGGCTGGGCACCAGCCCTCCCATCTGTCGTCACCCTACAAACTGCTTTGCTCTGACCTCAGGTGTGCTGCCCTTGCCTAGTCCTGCCCTGTCAAGTGGGAATGGAACAGGGTTGCAGTCAGAAGAACCTCAGTCCACACAGGAATCCTCCCAAGTTAGTAGTGCTGCAGCTAGACAGATGGGTCCTGCTTCATCCCCACATGGAAACCAAGAGAGCCTGGTCTGCCAGCTTTCTATGTCCTGGGCCTTCAGGTCTCAATTCTAGGACACTGGCTACCTGCCTTAGAAGTGTAGCATATCTCTTAATCCCAGCACTCAGGAGGCAGAGGCAGGCAGATCTCTGTGAGTTCGAGGCCAGCCTGGTCTACAAAGTGAGTCCAGGACAGTCAGGGCTCTGTTACATAGAGAAACCCTGTCTCGGAAAACCAAAAACAACAACAAAAAGAGTACCATATCTCAGCACTGTCAAACTGGCCTGACAAGCCGCCGCCCAACTCCACTGCCCTTCTAGAATCCTGTCTCCCTCTGCACCCCCAGAGCTGCTTTGAATTTCTTTCTGTGGTGGATCCTGTTGTCAAGCAGCAACCCTCTAAAGTGATCCTAACAAACCTGCAGGCTTTTCTGCCAGACACAGTGCCCGGAACCTCAGGTGTCCCTCAGCAGGAGCCAGTTCAGCTGGTGTAATGAGCTTGACCCTGGGCTCCCTCACTACACTGCCTTTGAGATTGTGGTCCCATATACAAAGGACATTGAACTAAGAGTTGCTGACACACCAGAATTTTGGGCCTTACTTTTCTTACCTATTATAATTACTATTTTATGTGTGGTTGTTTTGCCTTCATGTATGTCTGGGCACCACGTGTATATAGTGCCCCCAGAGGCCAGAAGAGGGTGTGCAATCCCCTAGGACTGGAGTTGCAGACAAGGTTGTGAGCCACCATGTGGGTGCTGGAGATGGAACCTGAGTCCTCTGGAAGATTATCCAGTGCTCTTAACCCCTGAGCCATTGCTTCGGCTCATTTTCTGTTTTGGTTTGAGACAGGGTTCCTCTGGCTGTCCTGGAACTCACTTTGTAGACCAGGCCAGTCTTGAACTCAGAGATTCGCCAGGCCTCTGCCTCCCAAGTGCTGGCATTAAAGGTGTGTGTTACCACACCCAGCCACTTCTCTCACCTTTAAATGAGGTGACAGAATTACTTCTAAGATCCCCACACCATTCAGGACTACAATATTAAAAGATACAGGGTTGACTGATACTAAACTTGGGGGATGGATAGAAAGTTGAGGGTTTTGCTTCCAGGCCCCTTAGGTTTTGTTAGGATAGAAATGACAAACTGAGCCCTTACTGGGGACCAAAGGAAGAAGGCCATGGCCCACACTTGAGGTGCCGGGCAGCTCACCATTGCAGAACTGCATCTGAGGTGATGGTCCTGTTGTCCAGGGCGCGGAAGCCTGGGAGCTGCACCACAAACACGCTGCCACTCTCGGTGCCCAGGTAGAGTAGTTCTCCAGAGGAGTGAGGTAGGATCTCAGTGATCTGTGTGGCACTGGGGGCAGCCCTGGGAACAGGGACAGCTGCCAATGAACTGTCCATTGTCCAGGAAGTGGGGACCTCTGAGCTATGATGACATTACCAGCCCCCAGGAAGGCCTTGTGTACGGAAGACAGGCCCAAGGGCCTCGACTGACTTCAGAGCATCTCAGGCTACAACAAATGATCAGTTTACATCCTCCCAAGGTGGGAAACAGGTGGCAGGGAACATGAACTGTGAGACAAGAAACAGACTGGTGCTTTTGGGCACAACAGGGTGTGGGCACGGGAAAGGCAATGCCCATCACAGTCATAAAGAGCATCCAGGCATGAGATGGGGGCCTGAACACGTGTTAGGCGCTGCCACAGGACCCTCAAGAGATGAGCCCACCAAGAACTGGGGGAGAATATGGTAAGGAGGGGGCAGAAAGAAAGGGGACTCCCATGCCCTTACCCTGGAGGGCCACGCAGTGTGAAGCTCTCTTCTTCCTGCAGCTCTGACACACCACCCTTTACCTTCAGGCTCCACAGGTGTAAGCTGTTGTCATCCAGTAGAGTGACCAGTTGACACTAGGGAGAGAACAGGGACAGGAGCTTGCGAGCTAAAGAGAGCCAACTTCCAAGGCCTTTTACTTCCTGGGGCAGCCCAGCCTATGTTGGATTTTTCAGGGAGCCCCAGGACAAAAGCCCCTCTGTGGATATCAGGGTGGCCTGTGAACCTCCAGGTGGACAAAGGGAGGGAGCCCCAGGTGCTCTGTGAGCACCAAACCCAGGGCCACCCCCCTTGCCATATTACTCCTTCCAGAAGGTACGAGGGTTAAGAAGGCAGCAAGGAGGCCCCTCCCCTCCACAGCCCCTCCCTAAGCAGGTGCTCACCTGACCAGGCAGGAAGTGGATCTGCAGCACAGCATTGTTCTCCCTGTGAAGCCCCATGAACTCCACTCCAGGGGCTCCGTATCTGGAAGGCTCAGGAAAACCTCAGAAAGCTGGACACCAGCCCTCCCCAACATTAGTGGTAGTTTGTAGCCAGGGTGGTAAGGGGCAAGTGCCTGTGTGCCCAGTTCCAGGGACACAGGTGAGGGGACACAGCCGTGGTCCTGGCTCAGGTGCACCCAGTGATCTAACCCTGGGGAGAGTCCCTGGGGAGGGGGCGCGGTTGGGGTAAGGGCAATTCCGTATCCTAGCAACTGTTAGGCCGTCACCCCTCCCCCCACACCCCTGCAAGTTGAGCTGTAACAACAGGCCTATCACCTGTCACTTGGTGGCACCTGTGAGAACATGGGGCATAGTGGGGGGGCACCCCCAGCAGTCTTGCCCTGAGTCTTGGCACCAGCAACTGGCACCAGGATGTGATCCTGACTGGTAATGATTAACTGGCTTGGGGAAAGTTGGACTATAGCAGGGCCCCGGGCCTTTGGCCTTGTGTGTATACACCAACCCAGTCCACCTGGCACCTATACTGTTCTCGTGCCAGATCAGAGTAACAGGGGACTGGGGGAAGACTTTGTGGGAGGAGGTCCCAGATCAGCTACCCAAGGTGAGCTCCATCTCCCAACTTCTCTAGGACTCTTAGCAGAGGGGTGGAGGTTAGACATTGTCCAGGACTTAGGGCCCAGCTCATCCCAGGCTAGCTCGAGGGGTTATCCCAGGGTGGAACCTCCCTGCTGAAACCACCTATATCCCAGTCACCCACTGCGTAGACAAAAGACTGTACAACTAAGTTATGTCTGGTGACAGGTTAGGGAGGGCCTGACTCTGCCATGGATTGTCCATTCTCCTTTCTGGGGTGTGTGTGGCTGTCCAAGTGCTAGGCTCTGCTGCCCGCCTAAGGCCATTCCACCTTCACCTGTGGACACAGAGTGCAGGGCCAGTCTACCTGGCCTTTTATAGAAGAGAAAGGTAACTATTTAAAAGATGCACTGTCTAGCCGGGCGGTGGTGGCGCACGCCTTTAATCCCAGCACTTGGGAGGCAGAGGCAGGCGGATCTTTGCGAGTTCAAGGCCAGCCTGGTCTACAAAGTGAGTCCAGCACAGCCAGGGCTACACAGAGAAACCTTGTCTCGAAAAACCAAAAAAAAAAAAAAAGATGCACTGTCACCTCCACTCACTGCTATGAGAATGGGTGGATATCTGCACCATTCCCAGGGACAAGATAGTCAAGTGGAACTTGGTTTTGGCAGGGGTATAGAGTTGAGGGCATCAAAGGAACAGAACCTGGGCTTCCATAGAAATGTATTCACCTGTCTTTGAGATATTCCCCCATGACTCCCTTTGCCATCTTTTATCCTGAGTGGCACATTACCTACTGGTTGCCTACTAACACAGTGACAGGACACAGCCTTTGCTGGGACATCCTCCTTTAGTCTAGCCCCCTAAAGCAGGTTCTGGACCCCATACCCTGTTAAGGCAGAAGGAAAAGATGATGGGGCCAAGCCTAACTCCTCTGGGCAAGGTGGTAGCCACCCACCCAGGGCCCTACAATCAAGTACAGCTCAAGTCCTGACACCTCCAGCTATGTCAGGAGGGAACTTGAGTAGCCAGAGAAGAGAACATAAGCCTGCCCCCTCCTCTAAAAGGATGCATAGCTTGCCACGCTAAGTTCTCTCCCTGTTTCTTGGATCAACTGCCCAAGAGCAAGCAGGATAAGTCAGGCCCTCTCCAGATCTCTCCTACCCCATGCGCCAGGGACCACCTTGGCCTCTCCCCATGGCAGCAGGCATGGGAAAGGATACAGCTTGACGGCTCCAGAACGGGTGCCAATGGCCAGGATGCGCAGCGATGGGCTATAGCCGAGGGCGCTGGGCTGGTGTGGGAAGCCATGCTCCACTGTCTGCAATGAGAACCATGTGGGCTGGGCCTATAGACATGTACCTCAAATCCTCATGTCCCCTCAGGGTTGGGGCTGGGCTTCGGAGCCTCAGTTCAACCAGTACAGCAGGAAAAGGGGCTCAGAACTCTGCATCTCCTCGGCTCTTCTCAGACGCTGAGGGTGCTGGAGCTGAACCTGTGCTCATTCATTTCTGTAGTCCATATCCCTGGCCACACGGCCCCTCCTATGAGCTCACTGACTCTGATGACAGGCAGGCCACCTGACACTCCCCTGGAACTTGTGCCTCTACCAAGAGTGCTATGGGTCACACTCCAACAACCTTCGTGGTGAGTATCTGGGAGGTGCTGGAAGGTAGTAGAGGGGTCAACTTATGGAGACAATAGTTTTTGGTAAAGCGGTCTAGAGATGTTACAGCACCAGGGCAGCCCTGTGGCCTGAGGACATCCCAGCAGCCCTGCCTGGCTACAGACTCCCCAAAACCCCTTGTCATTGTGGTTTTTTTTTTCTTTCTTTTTCTCTTCTCTGTCTCTCCCTTTCTTTTTTCTGGTTTTTCGAGAAGGTTTCTCAGTGTAGCCCTGGCTATCCTGGAACTCTGTAGACCAGGCTGGCCTTGAACTCACAGAGACACATCTGCCTTTGCCTCTTGAGGGCCTCTTGGCACACTAAAGGCGTGTGCCACCACGACTGGCTCATTGTGTTTTTTTCAATCATCTTTCCAGACAGGAAGCTTCTGGAGTATTGTTGCAAGTTACTTGCTTTTGTTCATTCCTTACTCATTAATTTTATTTATTTATTTATTTATTTGTTTATTTATTTATTTATTTATTTATTTAGTGTGTGTGTTTATGTGGGTGGCTTGGTGGGTGCACAAGGGCTATGGTGCAAATTTGGAGGTCAGAGGACAACCTGTGGAAGTCTGTTCTTTATTTCCTTCTTGTGGGTCCTGAAGATCGAACTCAGTAGTCAGACTGCAAGAGGGCCTGCTGCACATGGCTAGAAACCAGAATCCAACCCTCGGAATCCACCAAAAGGTAGAAAAAGAAAACTGACTAATAAAGTTGTCCTCTGAGCCAGGTGTGTGTGGCAGTGCACATCTTTACATGGGAAGCAGAGGCAGGTGGCTCTATGAGTTTGTGAGTTCGAAGCCAGCCTGGTTTACAAAGGGAATTCTAGGACAGGACAGGACAGAGAAATCCTGTCTTGAAAAAAACAAACAAAAACAGTACAAAAAAAAACCCCAAAACAAAAAAAGTTGTCCTCTGACCTCTCTATACATGTACCCATCTGTGAGCACACACTATATATGTGTACACACACACCAAGTTACATACATATGTAATTTTGAGGAGGTGGAAGGAGACAGGGACTCCCTATTTTATGTAGTTCTGGCCATCCTGGAACTTACTCTGCAGACCAGGCTGGCTAGAGAACCACCTGCCTCTGCCTCCCTAATGCTGGGATTAAAGAGCACTGGGCCACTACACCCAGTTATATATATTTTTTTTTTTGAAAAAACAGACATGTGATTGGATCACATGGCACCACCACTCCTATGTGTGTTCAGGTACATGTGTACCTTTTCAGGTTTCTCTGTGTGAAATCACCCAATGGTTAAAAGTTTTAAAATGAACTGAAAACCGGCTGGAGAATATTCCTGAGGGGTCACTGCCTCACTACGAGGGTTTCCAAAAGGCCAGCCACACTGGTGGTCAGGTCTGGACTTTTGTCCCTGCATAAAGCTCTAGGCGTTTTTTTACCATGATAGGTGTGTAAGGAACTACAGACGGAAGAGTGGGTACGAATATAAACACATCAGAGAACAAAGCATCCCTTGGGAGACTTGGGGTTCTTCCTCTCAATCAGCTACTTACCCCCTGGGACACGGATTCTGTGGGGTAAATTAGGGCAAGAACAGCTATGGCGACCAGTTGCCTTATAAGTTCCTTAGCTAAATCAGTGAGTCTACAGTGTGGAGAAGGGTGAAGAGGCAGCCCCCAGGCTCTTGTCAGCTTTACAGCAACCCTATCAGACCTCCCCAGCACAGAGAGATAAGCCCCAGAGACAGCAGGAGCAGACTCAAGGGCTGAGTTTCCCCACAGTCCAGCCCAGTGGATTAGGGGAGGAGGTTGGGCCAGGGAGTACAGCTCTAACAAATGCCTCCCTGGGGGTATCTCTAGGGCCAACTGGGTGGGTGGATGGGGCAGGAACACAGTCTGCCTTGCAAATGGCCATACCTGGATGGTCAGCCAGGAATGCAGGAACCCAGAGGGGACCCCAGTTGGAGGCCCCCAGCCAGCACCAGTCCCCGTTCAGCTATGTAAAAAACGCAGAGCCAGGAAAAGCCCTGGGTAGATAGCTGAGTGTCTGGAATGCAAACATTTCCAAGAAAAAGGAGAGCAGAGAACTCACACAGGTTGTGTGGGACAAGCTCTCACAGGGCCCAGCTAGGCCTTGGCTGATCCCAGGTTGTTGAGGCCTGGAAGTCAGAGGTCAGAAGGTTTCTGAAATTAGCAATTTTCCCATAACACCAGCAGTGGCAGCATTGGGCAGCTCAGGGCCAAAGCCTTTGGAATGT
The DNA here is from genome assembly GCA_907164525.1 of Lophiomys imhausi. NCBI lineage: Eukaryota > Metazoa > Chordata > Mammalia > Rodentia > Muridae > Lophiomys > Lophiomys imhausi. Next base: position 4,824,236 of record CAJQZJ010004796.1, on the reverse strand, counting down.
AGAATTTGGAGGACTAGGGGTAGGGTGGGGATTATGCCCTCAGGAGCTTGAGGCCCAGCAGGAGGCCCCACACCTTGAGTTGCCCGATTTGTGGCCATTACTCACTTGCAGAGTGGTAGCTACTACACCAAGGAGACCTTGCCTCAAAAAACAGGAAAAGAAAGAATGTACAATCAGTTCTGCCTGAATACCAAAAAGACAGGACTGGGCTCTGCCGGCCAACCTCAGGCCTCAGTTAGAGGTCAAACTTTCAGCTGGAAGACTCAAACTGTTCTTTCTTTTCTTTCTTTTTTTTTCAAGACAGGGTTTCTCTGTGTAACACAGCCCTGGTTGTCCTAGACTCACTTTGTAGACCAGGCAGGCCTCAAACTCACGGAGATCCGCCTGCCTCTGCCTGCCTCCCAGGTGCTGCCATTAAAGGCGTGCGCCCAGCCTCCTATTATGTTCTTACTGGACTGACACACTATCCTAGATTATTCTGTCTTCTCATCAGCAGGGAAGTAAAGTTAAAAAAAAAAAAACCATATCTGCAGCTTTTGCTTGGATTCTGAGGCCATGTGTTATCCCATCAACCCTTAAGCACTTCTACAATCCTGCTTGAGTCCTCCCTGCTGCAAAGGTTGGGTATCCCCATCCCCCACACCTCACATCCTTCAGAGTCTGGTGGACACCATGACCACTCCTCCCTGTTCTTCCAAAGGTCAGTTGAGAACAGGCATCCAGTCTTGCTCAGTAGGCCTCACCAGGACAATACCCACGATGCCCTGAGCAGGGTGTCCTTGTACTGAACATGAGGCATCTTGGGAATACAGCAAGTGTGTGTGGGGACTGTTCACCCCAGTATAAGAGCGACTGTCCCCATGCTAGCTAGCTGCTAGGATTCTCATTTTCCCCCTGAGGCATCTTGTCCAGCTGACAACACTGAGGGACCAAGACTCCCTCAAAAACAAAATAAGGGGCCGGGCGGTGGTGGCGCACGCCTTTAATCCCAGCACTTGGGAGGCAGAGGCAGGCGGATCTTTGCGAGTTCGAGGCCAGCCTGGTCTACAAAGCGAGTCCAGGACAGCCAGAGCTGTTAAACAGAGAAACCCTGTCTCGAAAAACCAAAAAAAAACAAAAAAAAACAAAATAAGGGGTATAAACTCCACAGGACTTTCCCTGGACAGGGCTCAGGTAAGCAGCAACTCCCCAGGTAAGTGCTTCGGTAAAGAAGCAAAGCCAGGCCTGAGCTTAGGGAACCATAGGGGTAGGGACATTTGGAGGGTTCAGTGGCCCTTGCTGGGACAGGGAGGGTGGATTCGGTTTTGCCAGGAAGGCTGACAGAGCCAAGAGAAGAAACAGGGAGGAACTAGACAGCCAGGGTGTGTCCTGGGGAAATCAAGTAAAGGGAGGGACATGTCTGTCCTAGTCAGCCACCCGAGTGTCCTGCCACACTGTGTGTCCCTTCCACAACAGCTAAGACTTATTAAATATGCAGGCTTTGGACTCCCCTGAGTGCAAGTTCTATGTGGATGGTTAATTCCCACACCTTGTTTAGGTCCCTGGAAGGGTCAGATGGCCTTTCTCAAAGGCGACACCCACAAGATACCAGCAGTAGAATCTCCCCTAGAATCCAGAGCACAGGGGCAGCAGGCACAGCCTCAGGGATATCTGGAACATGGGATTCCCAAACCCCAGAGAACTCCAACACAGGATAAAACTAGAAGCTGGACCAAAGGTTCGCAGCTCCCCTTCGTCTCCCCAGCCCCTGTCCTGTCCTGCTACCTGGGCTCAGGTGACCTCTGCCAAGGGAGAGGAGAGAACAATGGGCTCTTTGACAGGAAAAGAGGAGCAAAGAAGAACAGAAGCCACCAGATTGTAATATTAGCCCAAGTCAGAGTTGGAGGGGGGCTGCCCTTCACTCTCCACTCAGCTGAGGAGGATTATCCTCCAAGCACAAGGCCTTGGGGAACCTGTAGTGTCTGTCAGGGGCTAAGAAGAAAACCCCCAAGAAGCTGCTCAGGGCCATGGGAAGAGGGGGCATATTCACTTGGCTGGGGTAGCTCTGCCACATACTAGGTGTGGTAAGCTCAGATTCCTGGCCCAAGCAACTTGGCCTCTGTGTGGCTGTCACCTGACACTGTGGCCCATGTAGACAAAAGCTACAACAAAATGACAAGGCCCTGGGCTGGGCAACTGGTCAGGAACAAGCTGTTTAGTGAGGAGGCTGGAGGTGGAGCAGCAGGAAGGCTCTAGGTGTGGAGTCTGCTGCAGCCCAAGGCAGCCACCTAGGTCTAGGTCTGCTCACACCTGGGTGTGGCTATGGGGGGGGGGGTGCCTGGACTTCACCAGAGGGGCAAGCAGGCCCCAAGCGATGTTCAAGGAGCTGGGGTTTCACTTTGACTATAAAGTCCAACCCCTCCCTGTTCCCTTAGCTAGTCTACAGTGGCCCTCTATAGCACCTCAGCTGTCTGGTGAGTTTGAAGACCCACCAGAAGTGGTATATGGCAGGTAAAGAAACTGGGGCTCCAAGAAGTGAAATAACAACTACCCTCAGGCTGGCCAGCCAAGCCAGTAAGCAGCTGGGACAAGACCTTGATCACCCCTGAGAGATGCCCTCATTTGATTTCTGGAGGCACCAGGCACGTGTGTGGTGCCCATACATATATGCAGGCAAAACACATATACACATAAAGAAAAACCCTAAAATAAGTAAATAAAGCAATTAAACTTATTCAGTATACCAGCCTCCATGAGAGTGCTTAGCACTGTCCACTTCACAGAAGAGGACAATGAGGAACGGACACGCTAAGCAATGTCTCCATAGTCACACAGTGAGGACTGAGCCAGAACCAAGGTCCAGGCTGTTTGGCTCCAAATCCCTGCCCCAACCACTGTAACACCCAACCCTGATGCCTAGCACTTAGCTCTTGCGCTAGACGGGGTTCCCTGGCAAGTAACCCATTCTCTGGTATAGTCACAACTCCTGCCCTAAGCCCTCATGGTCCTAGGTCAATGTCCCTGCTTTGTGTGAGGCCTACTGCGGACACTGGTGTGAAGGAGCTTGGCTGGAAGAGGATAGTGGGGAAGGCCCAGAACTGGTTTAGAAACTAGTATGTGTAAGCTGTTTAGGGTCAAGCTTGTGACAGTGACAGTACTACTGTCACATTGCTGCACCCCAAACCCACAACACACTGCCTTATAGCCTGACCGTCGGGACAGAGCTCTCAGAAGTGGTGACCACACTGTGAGTAGACACTCCACAGGGGCCAACCCTACCCTACATGTGAAGAATTCCTGTTCTAGTTAATACGAGCAGCCCACAAACCACTTAAGGTCCAGCTTTGTGCATCACAGTCTGCTGGATCTCACTCACCTGAGGTCGCCAGACTCCCCAAACTCAGCTGTAGGCCAGCAACACCTACAGACCCAGGTCACATGATTCTGTGGCCTATACCCATGTACACATGTGTACAGCCCTTCGGATTATACTGGATATGTTTAGTTCTCACCCAACCTACAGGCTAGCTTCTAAAATTATCTCCATTCTAGAAACGTGTTGCCTGCCATGGTCACACAATGAGTGATTGGGAGCAGCGGGTGATAGGGTGTGTACTCACTGTTGGACCAGTTGCTTTGTCATGAATAGAGGTCATTGCTTTCCATCCTGTCCTAATCAAAATGGTCAGAGTGGACGGGCACAGTGGCTTGATTCTTTAATCTCAGCATTTAGAAGGCAGGTAGGCAGGCAGGCAGGCAGGCAGATCTCTGAGTTCAAGGCCAACCTGGTCTACCTAACGAGTTCTAGACCAGCTAAGGCTATATGAGACCCTGTCTCAAAAAAGTCTAGGTGTAGCACTTCCCTAAGTAAATTCCTTACTGCCCCTGGCAGTGACCCCATAGTCCTCCTGGATACCCATCTTTCTTCTTTATCTGCCTTTCCCCCACATTGCATCTTCTCGTCCTAGCCATTTTTAACCAAGAGCAACTGTAACCCCCAGGTGACAGCTGACAATGTCTGGAGACATTTTGTACTGTCACACCTGGGCAGAGGCATGAGACTCGCATCTAGTCAGAGCCAGGGTGCTCTAAACACAATGCTCAGGACAGTCTTCTCAGAACAACTGGCCCCAGATGTCACCAGGGTGGAGGGTAAAAGCCCCCACTCAGGCTATCCTCTGAACAAAGAGAAAGAGAAACCTGGGTTATCTTTTCTAAACTATCAACGGAGCACTCACTGCCATGATCGAAAGTCACTCAGGCTTAAGGGTACAGCTGTCCCCCTGAGCCACAGGGGAGTAGCTGCCATGAGCATGATTTTCTGGAGTCTCAAATCTTCCAGAATCTGTCTCCACCCTCAAATCCCACCCTGCTGGCTCTGCTGTACTCTCAAAAACCTCGAGGTCTAGCTTGGTGTATCCTGCTCTTCCCTCCTATTTACCCCCTAGACAAGGAATTTCAGGCTATCACCCCCTCTTCTCCCAAAGTCAGAAGGGCAAGGGCCTTACCAATTCAAGTCTTATAGACCCAGGCCTTGGGCTGTATAGAGAGTAGGTTAAGGGGGAATAGTAAGAGAAGGAGAAGGAAGAAGGAATTCCAGTCTACCAAAACCCATGATGCCCAGGGATAGAGGGGTCACATTATTTAGGGAATACCAATAGGGCATACTAGAGGTAGGGGTAAGATCCCTTTACTCTAGCCCCACCCTAGCCCCACCCACAGCACAGAGGAACTTGAGGCCTGGGTTTATCCCTTTGCTCAGCCAGTCTGTCTGGTTTGTGCTGGAATTGGCCATCTTTTCTGTGTGAGAGATCCTAGCATCACAAGGACTAGTGGCACCTAGGGGTCACTCAGGCCAGCTGACGGATACTGGCGCTAGGACTTACCCAGTACCAGTACCAGTGACTGACTCCCTCAGGAATGAGGGAGGCAAGCCCTGGGTATCACCCTGTTCCCAACACCTGCACCAGATGATGGTGTGTGTGGTTTAAAGGGGAGCCAACGAAAGAAGCATTAACTGAGGGAAGCCTGATTCTAGAGGCAGGTGTCATGACAAACTCCAAAGTGACACCCCCACAGGTGAGCTAGACCCCTTCACCCAACATTCTGGACACAGGGCTAGGAAGCACCAATCACCAGCTAACACAGCTAACAACTAAACACACAGTAGTTAAGTTTCCTGGCCATCGTGCTAACTACAAAAGCTATCCTATTTCCAGTGACATCTGTATATATAAGCCCACTGCATAGGTGACAGGTACATATTCCCCTGGTTCATAAGTAGAAAAGACATCTTTGAACCTGGGTAAGCAGACTTCTATGCTTCTCAAATGAACAAGTAAAACAGAACACAGAAAGGAGGAGTCTTTGTTTGCTCGTTCCTTTCAGGGTGAGGGGAGCCCAAACCAAAGCCCCCAATAAAAGGCATGTTTCCAGGCTGGAGGCTCAGTTCAGTGGGAGAGGGCTTGCTTACCTAGAAGGCTTGGGCTCAATCTTCAATACCATTAAAAAAAAAAAGTCAGGGGCTGGAGAGATGGCTCAGCAGTTAAGAGCACAGGCTGCTCTTCCACAGGACCTGGGTTCACTTCCCAGCCCCACATGGCAGTTCACAACTGTCTGTAACTCAGTTCCAGGGGATCTGACAACCTCACACAGACATAAATGCAGGCTAAACACTAATGCACATGAAATAAAAACTGGTAATAATAATAATAAGTCAGAACTCCACCTATAGACATACCCTGGAAGTTCAGACCCCCAGGGGAAAGGATCATGCTGTACTTGACCTACAATCTACTTAGGACATAGATGAAAGCAGAGAGAGAAGGCTAATTACCCCCAAGCAGCTCCAGATTGCTGGGTGGCAGGAGCTAGGAGCTAATGAACCCCGCCACACACTCTTCTTTATGGGCCTGCGCAGGCCTTCTAAAGCCCATCCTACTTGGGTCGGCCAGCAGAGCTCCTGGACCTTTAGATATCAACTCTGGCCCACTTCCTCAGGTGCTGGTCCCCACAGGCTGGAGCCTGTATCCAGCCTGTAGGGAAAGCCTTTTCCTTTGGGGCAGTATCAGTAGGAATGGTCCTTGAGGCCCCAGGGGCTGTAGCATTATCAGGATGTTATTATACCTCAGGACTCCATATGCTTTCATCTTTTCTGTCCCTCAGCCCCTTGGCAGTCCAAAGCAGGCAGGGCTGACTGCTTTGTGATCATCATAGGTAGAAAGACAGGGACTTAATGGAGTAACTTGCAGAGTCACATAGCCAGGGAGAGACTTGGGACAAGGAATTCCAACTCCCAGGCCCAATGTAGTTCCTAGATAGTGTGACACACACCTTTTTAAATCTCAAAATTGAGAGACAAGAGGCTGAGGCAGGTGGATCTCTGAGTTCCAGGCCAGCCAGGGCTATAGAGTGAGACCCTGTCTCAAAAACAAACAAACAAAAACAATGTATCTCTTCCAATGTATTGTCTACTCATACTCCATTTCCAAGTTAAGATTTCATGAGGCTTTTCAGGTAGTGTTAATTTTTTTTTTTTTTTTTTGGTTTTTTGAGACAGGGTTTCTCTGTGTAGCCCTGGCTGTCCTGGACTCACTTTGTAGACCAGGCTGGCCTCAAACTCGCAAAGATCCGCCTGCCTCTGCCTCCCAAGTGCTGGGATTAAAGGCGTGCACCACCACCGCCCGGCTAAGTAGTGTTAATTATTAACCTTCATCACTCCCTAGTCCCAGACCCTGGGGAGGAACCCAGGGCAGGGTCTCCCTGCTCTCTCTCACCCCTTACCTTGTTAAACTGGAACAGATCCCTCTTTAGCCTTTCCCGGGCAGGGTCATGTCCTGTTCTCAGGAACCGTCTCATCTTGCTTAGTTTCTAGCCCTCTCCAAGGACCTGCAGGAACCAAAAGTACCTTTGAGCCCAGCCCAGAATCAATCAAGACACAGGTGCGCAGGCCCAGAACCACCTAGGATACAGGTGCCCAGGCCCACAACCACCCAGGACAGAGGTGCCCAGGGCCAGGACCACCCAGGACACAGGTGCCCAGGGCCAGGACCACCCAGGCTGAGGTTCACCCAGACCCAGAATCACGCAGGCCCACAGTTGTCCAGGCCCAGGATTGCCCAGTCCCAGAGCCACCCGGAAGCCAGCCTCTCTTAAGTTCAGTTTCACCTGCAGTTTCCGGTGCTCCCTCCACTGCAAGGGCCCAGGACAGGAAGTCAGTAAGACCTTGGTTCCCGGAGGCCTGGGCCTGTCCCTCCCTGGCTGATGCTCTAATGTCACCAGTTACCATAATGGGAGCAGGAGAAGCAGGGGGAGGAAGCCATTCAGCCCAGCTTTATAGGAACAAAGAAGGCCGGTAGGCCCTGAGGTTAATTAGCTTAATTGTTAACTTGTTTTCTGAAAAACCATAAAATTCCAGAAAGGGAAACTTCACAAGCCTCCCTCAGAGCAGTTGGGTGGCTGAAGCAAGGCTCCTGCAGAACTCCTTGATCAGTGCCCCCCAGAACAAGCTGAGGAGGGACCTGGGGCAGTTTCAGCAGGAATTCCCAAGTGGGGTTGGGGTCAGCATACCTGGCCAAATCTTCAGGGATCCTATCAGCCACTAGTGCCAGGGACCCAGGTCTGGTTCTGTGAGGCTGCTGGGGTCTCAAGGTTAATCCTGGCTCCGCCTCACTGCTGAGCCCCAGTCCTAGCTCCCTGAGCTCTGAACTTGAAAGGCCCCTTTTCAGATGTGCATGGGGGCACACCCACATGTGTAATCTAGGGAATTGGGGAGACTGAGAACCAAAAGTTTGAAGCCATTGAGGAGTACAAACTTGGACACTATTTACTGCCACCCACTACAGAGGCTCCCTTTCCTGGGGGCCCCAGTGGAGCCCAAATCAAGAGAAGACATCTGTACCTAATAAAGAAACCAACCAGTTCAAACCTACCATAGAAAGCATTCCCAGCCCAAGGGGAAACTATTTTTGTACTATCCTTGGGGGAGGGGATATGAGCGGCTGGCTCTGACTTCCCCAGCATCCAGTAGCACAGCCTCCTGCTGACCAAAGGACACTAGCCAGTCCCTAGGAACACAGGGGCTCAGGCCCATTACAGAAATGGCTTCCTTCATTCTACTCTAGATTGAAAAAAAGAAAACAAACACAGCCAGCCTCCTTGAGTGAGGAGTTCGCTGTGGGTAGGGTAAGATAGATAGACAGGCCAACAAAGTGTGTTAAGTGCTTACACAGGAGCAGGGGGAGTGGAGACACCCAGCCTCAACTGGGGGAGGGGAGGTGTTTCCTATCTAAGCTGAGGCCTGAAAGGTATCCTGAAGACTGGGAGCAGGAGTGGATACAGTTCAGTGGTAGAGCACTTGTCCATCGTACAAGGCCCTTGATCCTCAGCTCTGTAATCAAGCAATCATCAATCAATTAATCGTACGGGCAGGACTTTGCTTATGAAAGGATCCTGTGGATTTAAGACTGGGGTTCCCTAGTTGCTGTAGGCAACTCCCCACTGCCTCCAGGGGGACAAGATGGTGTATGTGTGTAGGTGGGTAAGTAGGGCTTGCCACACTGTGAGGGGGGGTCACATCACATTCAGGTTGTGAAAGAAAGATATATCCCCTTGCCACATCCCCTGCAAAAGCAAAGATCAGCAGGACAGGTCCCTTCCAAACCAAACACCAGGGACAAGTCCCTGGGGAACTATCACCCTCTGGGGACAATCAGAAGGCCATTATTTGCAGTGGGGGATGGGGTTGGAGATCTGGGATTTCACATTTTAGGGAACTCAGATCACAGCAGACCACTTCCCACTCTTGGGGGGTGGGTGGTATCAGGAGGCTGGGAAAGTCTGGGTGCTCACTTGATCCGAGGCCCCACGACAACCCAGAGAACAAGTAAGTACTGGGGGCTCCTAGAACTGGAGTGAAAACAGGCCCCAGACTACAGCCATCTCTGCCTCTGTACAGACAGCTGAGCTGGCTAGCTGAACATTCCAGCCGTGGGGGAGGGTGGAGCAAGCTCGTAAATCAGCAGCTCAGGCTCCTGGGGTGCAGGCTCTCCCCTCCCCAGCCGAGGTCACTGGGTCAGAAGGCACAGGAAGCTGGGAGTGACTTCTGAGAGAGGAAAGAGACTAGCAGACTCCAGGGAAGGGACAAGAAGAGACCAGGGCCATCTGTGCTGGGGACCCTACATGAGCTCAAAGTGCTATGTGAGGTGTAAAGTGGCAGGAGAGAGGGGAGAGGCCTCACTCGGTCAGGAGGGCAGAACACTCAGTGCTGGCCACCTATCCAAATGCCCCTGTTTACCAGGGAATGTCCCAGACCCGTTGATACGTTTTAAATACTTTTGTTCCAGTTGTCTTTGCTCACTGTCTAAACATTAAATCACAGAAGGAGAATCCTCCTCCAGAGAACTTCGGTAATACAAGGGAACGGGTTCTGACCACCTCTGCCCTCTGTTGTTTGTGAGCGCAGGGTAAACACTACATGTCAACTCAGGTGGGAGCCACCTGAGAAGCTAAGCAGAACACCTACCCGACAGAGGAAACCAGGCCACAGACTAAGCAACTTACCCAAGGTCACCACCGTAGGAAGTGGCAGAACTCAGCTCTGACCCTGAGTGTGACTAACTCTGGAATGGAGGGGCTTATAAAAGTGTTGATGAGGGACGGCTATCACAGGAGAGCAGATGCCTAATTACATGCCTGCAGTTAAAAGCCAGGGGCACGTGCACATACTCCCACAGACCATGAACTCAAAGCTAACTAAGCAGTTTGGGACCCGATGCCTGGAGACTGCTTTCAGAGTCCTGGTAAGAACTAGCCCAGCAGGACTCAGTGACCTTCAAGACTCAGTGACCTTCAGGGGACCTGCTGCTCATCCCTCAGGACCCCACTGGCCTGGGAGACAGAAGAGGGACCTAGTAGCTGGGACCAAGGTGGAGGTAGAACAGGCGTGGGGCCAGTGTAACTGCCCCGGAGGCAAGGCATGAAAATATGCCACCCCTTCTTAGAAGAGGAGGACAGGTTTGGGCCTGGCTAGGCTCAGTTCAGGAAGCCCCCTCCCCCACCCCAGGCCACTTACCCCAGATAAGCAAGTTCTCTGAAGAAGCTTGGAAGTCAGGCTGGGGCTGTGAAGCCTGTCATGGGGGCAGCTCCTGCCTGCCTAGCCTACTCCTGAGAAATGGAGAGTTAAAAGGATAAGGGTGTGAACCTACAGCCCCCAGTGAGCTGACTCCTGAGGCAGACAGGCTACGAGGGACACACTCTGGAAGGAGAGAGAACAGAGCCAAAGGCTGGCAGAGTATTTGGTCCAGAGCTTGACACCCAGCAAACCCTTGGCTGGGAGCAGGGATGCTAATGGTGCTAGCGTTATGCTGGCAATACCCCTCCTCAGGGCCTCAGTGACGGGAAGTATCGGCCATATAAGGGTTGGGGCAGGGCTAAGGGTCAGGCAGGTGGAAGAAGTATGGTGCCTTGGGCCAGGACAGGGAACACATTCCAGGAGCACCATGGCAAGTCCAGGCTGAGATAGTGAAGAGACCCGCACAGCACAGCATAGCACAGATGACACACCGGAAAGATGAAAACGACAGCCACAGGCAGGACTTCAGGGAAGACTGTTCCGTCTGTCCCACCACACCACATCCCCTTTTCTCTTTTGGCCCTTTACCGGCTGTTCTGCCTCTGGCTGTCTGGCTTTGTCTGAGGTATCTTCCTGACCCTCTAGCAGCAGGATTCAGAACAGCCTTCCCGACCCGAGCCTGTCCTGAATGTGTCCACAATGTACGGCTGTACTTTAAACGATCATATTTTAGGCTGGGGGATGATCGCTCAGCCAGAAGAACTGCTGTCTTGCAAGCATGCGGATCTGAGCTTGACCTCCAAAACCCAGGCAAAAAAGCTGTGTGCTTGCGATCTCAGCACAAGAGGATCTCTAGAGGCTCACTGGTCAGTCTAATTGACTTGGTGAGCTCCAGGTCAGCGAGAGATCCTGTCTCAAAAAAACAAGGTGGACAGTACCTGAGGAATGACAGTTGAAATTGACCTCTGTGTGCCCCACCACATACATGTGCACTTACGTGTGTACCCACTCACATGTATGAGCATGTATATGCACCTAAAATCAATAAAATAAAATGAGCTGCTCTTGACTGTTCTTCCAGAGGACCCGGGTTCAATTCCAAGCACCCACAAGGCAGCTCACTACTGTCTGTGACTCCAAGATCTGACACTCTCACACAGTCATACATGCAGGCAAAACATCAATGAACAAAAAATAAAAATAAAAAAATTAGAGAGAGAGAAAGAGAGAGGCTTGCTGTGAACAGAACATAAGTTTATTTAGTGAGATGGTAGTGTGGAAGGTATCAAAGCCAGGTAGAATCTACTGGAAATAATGGGACATGTGGACAACACATTGAAAAGGTTATGGCATTAGCATTTGGTTTAGCTGCAGGGTACATAGGAGGATCAAAGAGGAAGAGAGGGGCCCCCAAGTGTGTGTGTGGGGCCTGTCTCCACCTTGTTAGTGGAATCGCTCTGAGGACACAGTATTCCTGTCTAGCCATGTTGACCTCAGTAAAGTGGACACCCATTATAGACCCAATATAGGTGCAAAAGCTGGGAGTGTTCAGTAGTCAGCTGGGTGAAACAGGGTAATAAGCGGAACCGGCAAAGAGGCAAGTTCAGGAGCTCCCATCGGTCAAGGGACCCTGAGATCCCCAAATCAGACACGGAGAAGGAACTTTGGCAGTCATTTGGGTCACCATGGGGCTATTTGAGACTGGGATTCTGTAGGGAAATGGCTCCTCCACCCCAGCTTCTAAAGATGGCCCAGTCTCGGTTTCCATCATTGCTGGTCACACCCTCTACCCAAAACCAGACCAGCCTGTGAGCCATCTCCTTGTTCCGATCCCACAGGGGCAGACACCCAGACACAGGCTAGCCCATCTGAGCCCTGTGACCATTTTCAGCACAGGTCTATGCTTTTTGTGTAGAACCAGCCTGAGAGCTACCTGCCAGCAGTAATCTGGTAATTTCCTTTTCTTATCACTATTAGCTTCCACAATACCCCCCCCCCCCCATCAGCAGAACATTCCTGGGCCCAAGATAGGTCTAATCCACCCCTTGACACCCACTTGAAAAAAAAAAAAAAAGATTTGAAGAAAAACTCACAACCTTTTTCCTCTCCCATTTTCTGTTTTTGCTCTACCAGTGCAGGGCTACACACTGGTTCTCCTACCCTTCCATCTTAAGATCCTTAAATCCTCTAGAAGAAAGTCCTTAAACAGCTCAGCAGTTAATTGATCTGCTGGGAGGTCCTCACACTGATGGGTTGGCCTGAGCAACAGGAGGTGCTGGAGCCACACCCAGTATCCCTCTTGCCCTCTAGGAGTAACACACTGGAACCCAAGCTTTCCTCACCTGGCCGGCTGGGCTCCCCGCACACACATCACTGGTCGAGGGACCAGGCCCCCTCCCTTCCCCAACATCCTGTGTGAGGCCAGTGCGTGTGGCTTTGGCCTCCTGCTTGGCGGATGTGAGAACACCCCTGCACCTCCCACTGCTAGAGTGGAAGGGCAGGGCCCTAAGACACTTCAGCAGCTGCTTTTGTCTGTACCAACTCAGATGCCCATGGCTACCCTGCAAGGGCCACTGTTGCTTAGGAAACTCAATCTCCTAAAGGCCTCGCAGGTCTGACTGACTGACCAGTAAACCCCAAATAAAGGATACATTTTCAGGTGGATGGGGACCTAGGAACTTATGGGGCACAGCTGGGAGGCTGCTGTCAGTCAAAACAAACAACGGAGAGAGGTAGTTGTGGCTAGCTGTTACTAAGCCCCTCCCTTGCATTATTTTATTTGGTTCCTACGATTCCTGACACACTAGCCAATTAGGGATTGTATCAAGCCCCAAACAGTAGGAGTCCAAATCCCAATCTGTCTGATTCCAGAATCTTCTGCTTACTTTCAGCTACTTTTCCAGGATACTGGAGGTGGGGGGAAAGGGTAAGAGGGGGGGTCAAGCGTGGGTTTGGCCTCCAATCTGTCATTCATCATAACCTGGCCCCACAACCCTAAGAGAGGAACCCAGGATCCTCTGAGCATTCTATCCAGTGTCCATGAAGGGGGCCCTTGAGAGCACGGGAAGCCAAAACATGTAAAATCTCCCACATCCCCACTTAACCCTTTTCTGCCATCCCACACCAGGCTCCCCAGAAATGCAGTAAAGTGCACGGAGAAACAAAAGCACTCTGGGGAGCTTGACTGGGTTACCTGGCCCCAGTCCAGCCTCATCCTAGAGCCTCCTTCCAGTCCTTAAACATGAACAGTTGTCCCTGGCAGTTAGTTACAGGAAGAGGTGACCACACCAGTCTCATCCACAGATGTATCCCTAAGACCACACGGCATTTAGTGTGAAGCACTCAAAGTTCAGTTTCAGAACTCTCTCGCTTCCTCAAGTCTTTAGCTCCAATGTCCCCTCTTGCCAAGGTCAAACCTTGCAAAGCTACATCGACAGACATCCCAACCCCTTCTTTGGTTCTTTCTATTCTATAACTCGCGTCACTTTACTGCATGATTATTAGATGTGTTTATTTTCTGTCCCTCAGGATCTCCTACCCTTTTGTAAGAAAGAAAAGTCCGTGACACAGACCTTTGCTTTAAGGCTATGTTCAGTGCCCAGGACTAAGAAACAATGAGAACTGACTGTTAAAACAATGATTAAACAGTCAGACCGTCTAGGGATTAGCTAGGCACAGTTCTCTAGTCATTAGACTAGACCTTAAGAATTCTAGACCTTAAGAATGCTGAGGTAAGCCGGGTGGTGGTGGCGCACGCCTTTAATCCCAGCACTTGGGAGGCAGAGGCAGGCGGATCTTTGTGAGTTCGAGGCCAGCCTGGTCTACAAAGTGAGTCCAGGACAGCCAGAGATATTCAGAGAAACCCTGTCTCGAAAAACCAAAAAAAAAAAAAAAGAATGCTGAGGTGGGCTTTACAGGGCCCGAAGAGAACTTTCTTGTCCTGTTCTCAAGACTCAGGCAAAGGCCATACAGATGTCATGTGTGGCATCCTCGGGGTACCTTTGCAGGCCCTGGCACCGACTGTGGTAGCTTCTGGATACCCAACCCCTTGGCAAGGAATATCTCAGAATAATAATATTAAACATTAATACTATTCACCCTGGGAACACCAACTCAAGTCCCTCAAGAGAGGGCTCTGATCTCTTGCTGAATTCCTAAGGGACAGAGTCAGGTACCTCTTGGCTTCCCTGTCCCCACACCCAAAGGAGCCTCTCCTAGCTCAAGAATTCATTGAGGTTCCTGGGAAGGGCAAGTGACTCTTCAAAGGATCTCAGTTTCCTCTGAGGCAGGGCAGACAGAGAAAGCCATCCGAAAGGAAGCTGGCCACAGCTCGGGAGGGTTTCCCTGGGATCTCTAGGTAGTCAAAACTGGGGAGGGCATGTAGTACAGGTGGCACTGAAGGGCAACGCCCATCTCCTTCCCTGTTCCCTGCCTAAACTGTACCTGGGCAGAGGAAAACAAAAGTTACCAAGCACACCCTGGCATGCCCAGGCCCAGGAAGAGAGAGAGAGCAGCGTCACTGGATGAGATAAGAGGGCCTCCTGGAGCCAGAGAGTGCAGCTAGCTGCCAGTGCTGCTACAAAGAGCCACCATAGAGACAGCGTCAATTTCTCCGGCCTTCAGTGGTACCCAACTCAGGTGTCTCAACAGCTGCTCCTAGTTTTCTTAGAAGATGGGGAAGCTAAGTGTCCCCACAAGGCCCCAGAGGCCAGAGCCTTTCAGGTTCTTCCATAGGTTGGCAAGGGGCCACAGGCCAATGGCAAAGGTGCCAACCCTCCTGTTCCCTACACTGCTTTTTTCCCCAGGGCAGGCAGGAGTAGGGAGCATGGCTCAAGACAGAGATTGGAAGAGGGGTTGCTTGAGGAATGGCAGAGCTGCACAGAGATGTTCCCACTCCCTGCCCTGCACCCCTCCCCGATACAGAGTGTAGAATGGATAGGGTAAGCCTGGGTGGAGAACAGAAACAGATCAGGGTCTACGCTCAGAAGTCAGAGACAGATGGACAGACAGACAGACACATTCACACACACACACACAAAGAGAGAGAGAGAGAGAGACAGAGACAGAGAGGAGAGGAGTCTGTCAGCCCTCAACCCTAGCTTTCCCAAAGAATAAGGGAATTTTTAACCACCAGAGAAAGAGGATGTCAGGCTAGGGCCTTCATCTTCAGTGACTTCAAAATGTCACAAAATCATGGTCCCACCAAGATTTTGCCAATTCTCTCAGCCAACCGGGTGTCTACCTAAAATCCTACATGGGGGTAACTGGCCTTTTGTTTGTTTGTTTTACGAGACAGGGTTTCTCCATGTAATAGCCCTGGCTGTCCTGGACTTGTAGACCAAGCTGGCCTCCAACTCAGAAAGATCCACCTGCCTCTGCCTCCCAAGTGCTGGGATTAAAGGCGTGCCCTACCACCATCTGGCTGCTAATTGTTCTTTTTATCCTTCTAGGACAGTTAACAAATTCTGTGTTGGTGGACGCCTGCACACACACGCATGCACCCACACACTATAACATGTACATGGAACTCACAGAGATCTGTCTGTCTCTGCCTCTCGAGTGCTGGGATTAAAGGCGTGTGTGTGAAGCTAGGTCATCTGAGCTCATGTTTTTAAGTTCTCAGCAGCCTCTGGGAACCCAGCCCCACAGTGGTTAAGTGACAAACCTAAGGCTATTCAGCACGAACCGTTAAGGTACGATTCACAGTCATCTGATGTCTGGGATGAGGGACTAAGTAAGGAAAACACTAAGCAAAAGGGAGAATCTTTTTCTGCCTGGCTTCCACTTTCTAAATGCATTCATTTTTACAACTGTAGATTTCTATTCCCTCTTGTTTTTTGAGAAAGGGTCTTGGGGCTAGAGAGGAGGCTCAGCACTTAAGGGCATTTACTACTTTTCCAGGGGACTCAAGTTCCATTCCCAGCACCCACACCAGGCAGCTCATAAACTATCTGTAGCCCTGATGTCTTCATCTGGTGTCCAGAGGCACTCGTACACATGCACATAAAATAAAAATGAAATAAAATCAAGAGGCTCGTCTTGTACCCATTTGGCCCCCACTGTGTAGAAATCTTCCTGCCTGGGTCTCAGGAGTGCTGAGATTACAAGTGTGAGCCACACACTCAGATCCTTGTCTGTTTTTCAAATGAACAGGGATCATTTGAGCCTTCCCTTTAATATTATTATTATTATTATTGTTTTTGATACTGTTGTTTATTGAAGATTATTTTATGGCTGGTAAGATGGTTCAGTAGGTAAAAGCACCTGGAACCAAGTCTGATGACCTGAGTTCAAGCCTCAAGACCTGCATGGTGGAAAGAGAGAACTCCCCCAACTTGTCCTCTGCCCCCCCCCACGCATGCACCCACACACCATAACGTGTACATGGAACTCACAGAGATCTGCCTGTCTCTGCCTCTCGAGTACTGGGATTAAAGGCGTGTGCCACCATGCCCTCCTTGAGACTAAATATTTTAATATTAAAATTAAACCAATCTTTCACTGAAAAGGAGCTGCCATTGCCTCAAGGAAGAGTAGAGACGAAGAATGTCTCTAGGACCTGTAAATGCTCCCAAGGAACTGGTCCAAGCTGATCAGAGACCAGAAGGAGCTTGGTTTGAGTCCTGTCAAGTGTTCTGGGTGGAGATGACTCAAGAAAACTACCTGAGCCAGGAGTGGTGGCACAAGTCTTCAATCCCAGCACAGGCAGATCTCTGTGAGTTCCAGGCCAGCCTGGTCTACAGAGTGAGTTCCAAGACAGCCAGGGCTACACAGAGAAACCCTGTCTGGAAAAATAAATAAATAAATAAAAATAAACCCAGAAAGAAAGGATGGAAGGGAGGAAGGGAGGAACGGAGGAAGAGAGAGCGGGAGGGAAGGAGAGAGGGAGAGAAGGAGGGGGAGAGAGAGAGAGAGAGAGAGAGAGAGAGAGAAAGGAAAAGAAAAGAAAGCTATCAAAATATCTTTTCCTCCATTCTTCTGTCTCCCTGTGCACTGACTTACCCAGGGCATCTCCCTCCAAAGCCGCTCTAACTCTGCCTTCTCTTAGCCAGGCCACTGCGCAGCTCAGTTCTTCTCACAACCATTTCCTTGTTACACTGACACATCCATTCTCTCCCAGCTCAGAACCGCCTTTGACACAGGGTCTCTTAGAGCCTGCATCAACATAAGGATCCCATGGGAAGAGACGCGGTATCTAAGCCCCGCCCTCCTTACCGGAAGTTCACCTGTTTCAGGTGAAAAACCCTCTAAGAGCTACACCGCAGTTACCCGGTTAGGGCCACTTACCACAGCCAAGGCCCAGCGTGTCCACCAACTGTCTAAACTGAGTAAAAGCACAGCCCACTTTCTTTGGCAAGAATTTTCCACTCCTTGCCAAGTTCCACAGTGTAACCCCCCCACCCATCAGCGTGCAAAACAACTGGGTCTTAAAACACAGTCGCCTAAAGGTGTCCAAAGCCGTCCCGGGAGTAGACCCCCCCCCCCCCACCTCACCCCAGTCTACGAGAGAACCAGGTCCCACCCGCGGACTTCCTGAGTCGGAGGATTAGGAGGCACAAAGGGCCGGCAGGGAGAGCGCCCAGATGGCAGAGGTAAGGGCTAAGCCGCCAAGGTAACGCGCTCCTGACGCCGCTGGCGGACGCCGGCTCACAGGAAGCCGTGTCGCCCGACTCTGCGTCCAGGCGCTTCGCACAAGGGTCCAGGGACTGTGTCTCTGCTCTCTGTGTCCCCCGCACCCAGCCAAGCCAGACACCTGTTCCTCGCTCCCGAAAGCCAACACGATTGTGCAAACCCAAGTCCCAAGTTTGGTAATCCGGGAGGCGGAACAGGAAAAGGCAAGTTCTCAGAGCCACTTTCTACAGGTGTCTTTCTCCTGGACGAGCCAAATGTCGTCCCAGGGCGACAGGGCAGACTTGGGCGCTGCCCTCTCCGACCCGCCTGGGAAGCTCAGGGGACTTGGATCCTCGCGCGCCGAGCCGTCCCCAGTGTCCGCACCCCCGAAGGCACTGTAAAGCCAGGTGGGCTCACCTGCAATCGCGGGCCGGACCCTGCCCGAGGCCTCGGCGTCCCTCGGCGGCCGTCACCCGCCGCTCCGGTTCCCCGCGCTGGCCCACGGGCTGCAGGGCGGCCGACTCCTTCCTGCTCACCTCCGGCGCGGCAGGCGGGGGTCGGAGCCACTTTAATTTACATACAGGGGCCTGCCGAGCCCACGCCCCGCCCCGGGCCGGCCCCCTGGGCTGAACTGACGGGGCGGGGCGCAGCTTGGGAGGTGTCGAGGGCGGGGACTACTCTCCAGCCAATCGCGGCCCCAGGAGCGTGGGGCGAGGCAGCAGCGAGAAGAAGCACCTAGCGCAGCCAGCCCGACTCCGCCCTCACCTGTGCACACCTGATCCTACGACTGCTCTCGTGTCCGTGTCCCACCGCCTCTCGGAAGAGGAAATAGTCCCTGGGTGTCTTCCAGGATGGATGCCAGTTATCAGGAGAGGTTTTTCCCGCGGTTGTCGAGATTGGGGGATAGCCAGGCGGGTTCAAGAGACCTCTCCGTCCAAATAGAACGACCGGCAGATGCAGGTTTCAGCACCACGAGTAAAATGGTTTTGGAACGGAAGGCGTAATGGCGAGCCACCTAACCACTGCTCTTAGTCCCCAACTTCAGTTTTCAGAGAGGCCCTTGGAGCCTGAGGTCCAAAAGGCCAGCCCCTGTAGCCAGGCTAGTTTTTAGCTCAAGCTAGAGAGTAGGGGCTTGGAGTAACATGCAGGGAAAGGAACGGAACCGTGGGTGGTCCTTCTGGGTGGGTGGGGTCCAATCCTCTAACCACCTCTCAGTCACCTTCCTACCACCCAGCTGCACTCCAAGAAGGACTGACAGACAGGCTTCCCTCAGAAACCCATCACCTCCTTGTTCCAAGTTGAGATCTTGCTCTCCCATGTGCTCTCTGGCACAACCAGGGTTCTCCTCCACCCCAGAATGGACAAATCAGGAATGAAGAAAAGGGGATAGCCCAGCAAGAATATTCAACCACAGCAGAAAATATTTTTTTAATGGCTTTGGCTTTATGGCATGAAACAGGCACCCCCTTGTTTAAAGGCACAGAGTCCTCTACTCTACCCCATCTCCTGGGCCTCTGAAAACAAGTCCTGGGTTCCAAGGGGGTCACTGCCAGGCAGCACTGCCAGGCAGGGGGCTTGAGAGCACAACAGCCAGGCAAGAGGGCACGGGGCAAGGCTTCATTCCCTACAACCAGCAGACACCCAGGGCCATAGACCACATCGGCCCATACAGTTCCACATAAGTCCTGTACACGGTCCCTGAGAGCAGTCCAGGTCCCCCAGAGAAAGTCACCCCAGAGTTTTATATTCAGTGCTCCAGATCCCTAGGCAGTGTGAAGTCTCTGAAGCTATAGAAGGAGATGTCACCATGATCCACCAGGGCAAAGATGAGGGGAACATCTCCACTCTGATAGGTCAACCGCTTGAGGCTGTAGAGGTCTGGGACAGGCTCATCAAATCTGTAAGAATAAAGACTACACTGAGATTCGCTAATAGCCCATGGCCTCCAAAGCAGGAAGGCTTCAAGACAAAAGGAGTAATAGAATACTGGTCCCAGGGCTCTGCTTTCTGTACATTCAGTGGCTTTGATGAGCTCTTCAAGACACCCCAGAGTTGAGGTGTGGGTCCTCCCCACTCTTAGCCAACAAATCTCTTCAAATCAATTCCTTTCTGAACGAGCCCAGGACTAAAGTGGAAGAGGAGAAAGACTACCCTGAAATGCTAGTAACAAGGAGCCAAGGATTGGGAAGCTTGGTTCCTTTAGATAGGGGGGCGCTTAACCCCTCTGGACCTCAGATTTTTCTCAGAGACGCAAACTGGTGCCAGGGGTCAAGGGATAGACTGGCAGCACCAAGAGGTACTGCTCAATCATCTCGTACCCACTAATACACATTCGGGCATAGGGTTTGCCAGGGTTGTTTTTTCGGAACGTAGCCACAGAGTCAGCCTGGTAAACATCGAAGCTGATTTCCAAGCCTCTAGACTTCTCCAGCAGCCTAAGGACCAAGTAAGAAACTTTAAGACAGGACTCTCTTCTCCCACCTCCCCTACACCAAACCCTTTCCTATTACCAACTCTACAAAGCAGCCTCATCAGGTATATACCCGCCATCTTGTCATTCTTCCTTTTCCCCTAGACACACATGACAGTAGCTGTCACCGGGAGCTAAGTATGCAGGCAGGTGTCCCAAGGGTGATCCTCTGACTCACACCCAACTCCAGGAATCAAATCCCAGCTGCCGCTCCACCTGGCAGCCAGTGTCATGGAGACAGTGAACACAGCTGAGACTCACCGGTAACTTCCATCAGCAAGGTGTGTTGTCTGTAGCACAGAGAGATGTTGAAGGACTGCGGCTACAAGGGCAGTGAAAACAAGATGTTGATGAGGGGACTCAGCCTTCCACACACTCCCACGATACTGCCAGATCTGCTACCCAGTTCGGGATCGCCAGATTCACCAGAATGTGTTTAGTGTTAAATTCTGCTCCACACAGCAGCAGTAATTAAAACATTTATCTGGTGACCCTACTCCAATCACTTACAATTACCATGTTCCCACGATGCCTTTACAAAGTTCTGAATATGTTACTACACTTAGCTCAGGCCACACACTTAGTTCCTTGTGTTTAAAACCAAGACCAGACGGTGGGCTTTCCTATTATTTGGGTAAAATTTCTCACTGTGGTGCTGCCATGTTCTGGCTAACACGCTGTGGAAGCAGGAGACCCGTAACTGGTTGCTGGCAGAGCCATCCAGCAATCTTGGGTATGGTCTCAAGGATGCAGGCACAGTTTTCATTTCCCACTGGGCAATGACTCATCAGGAAACCTTCCCGTGTGGCTGCTGTCACCAACTACAGAAGTCTGTATAGGTCACACTCCACTGCAGTCCTCAGCCAGCTCTGGTCTTTTTTTGTTTGTTTTTTGAGACAGGGTTTCTCTGTATAACAGCCCTGGCTGTCCTGGACTCACTTTGTAGACCAGGCTGGCCTCGAACTCACAGAGATCCACCTGCCTCTGCCCTCCCAATGCTGGGATTAAAGGCGTGCGCCACCACACCCAGCTGCCAGCTCTGGTCTTATGATCCCTCCGCTCCCAGCAGCCTAGAAGGGCATAACAGGGTGAGGGGTACCTGGGGAATCAGCACTATCAGGCTTGAGCAAGGGGGTAACGGACTGGCACCACAGGTGTGGAGGGCAGGGTTGGGTCTTCTGTATCTGTCGCCTCTGCAGTAGCTGCTTGTACTCCTGCCAGTTGGAGCAGCCCTGCACCTCGGGATCTGCATTGACATCCTCCCGGAAGTGCTGGACCTCTGCCTGATGTTCCCGGTCTCGCCGGGAAAGCTTCTCCTTCCGCTGGTTCAGCTTTTGGCACCAGGACTCAGCATCTGTCCCTTGCCCAATGACATTGGCCGGGAGCAGTTCTGGGGCTGGAGCAGGCAGGAGGGTGTGGCGACTATCTGAAGCCACGTTGGGGAATGAGATCTGCTCAAAGTTCCAGCGTAGCTTAGGACCCCCCTTGGCTCTATTCTCTATTTTGTCACTCTCCTGGCCACACCCCACATCCTCCCTGGTCAGATCAGGGCAAGGCTCTGAAGACCCCAGAAACTGAAAGGGGAGTTCTGAGCCCTTCCTAAGGCTTGACTCCTCAGGCTTCTCCTCTGAGTACTGGCTATTCTGGTCACAGGCAGGTAGGCTGGAGGCTGCCAAGCTTCCCGGTGGCAGAGAGTTCTGCGGAGTCTTGGCCTTCTTATTAACAGACCTTAGAGACATAGGAGAAAAAGCAGCACATTTGCCCCTTGTTACTGTCTCTGAGACATGTATCTTCCACTGGAATTGAGGTAAACCTTCTGTGGTCTCCCCAAACCCGTGTGAGAGCAACTCAGGCCCCTTCTTAAACTCATGTACACCCCGAGGTCATGGCGCTCCCTGGGGATGGCACAGCAGGTTAATTACCGACAGCTGGAACTCCTCTTCCTCTTACCAGTCCCATCCTCCAGGCACTGGGCATAGCCATCCAGATTAAGCTGCCTCTCATATGGTGACACAACAGAGCTGTGGGTGAGAACAGCAGTCGAGCAACAGACCCACCTTCTCAGGCCACTGCAGCCGGCAGGATTTGGGAGGGTGTGGCCAAGAGGATGAGGCAGAGGCCACAGGCAGAGCCATATCCCAAGGAAGGGTACATGGGAAAAGCCACAAGGCCCTAGTCCACGCACCTTTGCACAGGTCCCTGAGTGTCATCAATAGTACCTCTGACCAGATGCTCCTAAAGAGCTGGCAATACATGATTAATCAGACTAGGGTACAGCTTAAAGGTAGAGCCTTTGCCTAGGAGCTGCAAGGCCTTGGCTCCATCCCAAGCACTACAGAAAATTATTAATCACTGGTAAGAAAAGCCAAGAGGCACTAGAAAACTTGGAAAATACAGAAAAACAAAGATGAAAATAAACACCTTGAGCCAGGCAGTGGTGGTACACACCTTTAATCTCAGCACTCAGAAGGCAGAGACAGGTGGATTCTTGAGTTCAAGGCCAGCCTAGTCTGCAGAGTGAGTTCCAAGACAGCCAGGGCTACACAGCGAAACCATGTCTCGAAAAACCTAATAAGAAAGGAAGGAAGGAAGGAAGGAACCCTTGGATTCCCACAGGTAACACACATTTCATTCTTTCTCTTTTGACTTTTTTTGGGACAGAGTTTCACTGTGTAGTTCTGGCTGTTCTAGAACTCACTATAAAAACCAGGCTGGCTTGAATGCACAGAAATCCTCCTGCCTCTGCCTCTCAAATGCTGGGATTAAAGGTGTGTGCCACAACACCCAGTATATTTTTATTTCTTGCATACACTTACTGTTTCTCTGTATGTTTTATTTTCCCCCTGAAAAAACTGACATTGTACTAACACACTGCTTTAAAATCTATTTCCCCCACTCAGTTGTATATTGTGGGCTCCCATTCTTCTTATTTAACACTATAGCATTCTTCCCTGCTATGAAGTAGGGGAGGGCGGGTATGAGACAGAGAGGGAGAGGGCTCATGAGCCGGGCCTTGGGTATTATTCCTTGGGAACTGCCTTATCTTTGAGTCAGGGAATATCTAGTTTGCTTGTAGCTCATTGGCTAGACTGGGCTGACTGGCTACTGAGCCCCAGCGATCTGCCTTTCTCTGCCCCCCCCCCCCCCCCCCCCCGTGCTGGGAATACAAAGATGAACACGTGGCTTCTGGGTTCTGAAGGACTGAAATCAGGTCCCTGTGCTTGCAATGATAGGACTGTGTCCCCCTCCCCACCATTATGAATTTTTATGGCTTCCAGATCTGCACAGTTCAGGTGCAGAACCATAGCCACAAGCATCTGTTCACATTCTATCTAAATCAATTAATATTATGAAATGAAACTTTCACCTCACACATTAGACAGCACAGGACATCTTTTTACTACAGCAAGTTCCACGTGATGGCACTACTTTAAGAGAGAAACCAGTTTGTATGGTAGGTCTCCACAGCTGAACCCTGAAGCTTTACAATCAATGATTTTGCAAAGTGATGGCCTTTTGTGCATGTTCCTGACTACATAAAAGGTAGGTAGAGGCTGCAACAGGGCTCTGCTCTTCCTCAGCCATGAGTTTCAGGGCCTGGCATCATAAGGTGTTTGATAATATTGCTGAGTGACAAAATTCTCAGAAGGAACTTCTGCACACAGCCATGCCTGTTTCCCTAGGACATATTCTACTTTCAGGAACTGAAAGCCACATGTGTTTTAGAGCTTTGGGGACAGACTATATAACTACATTGGCTACACCAGTTTCTAAGTCTGAACGTGGCTGTGGCATTCAGCAAAGCTGGACCACTGAGATAGTGAAGAGAGATCTAGCCCAGCTAAGAAATGTGAAATCACCTCAACTGTAAATTCCTCACCTCGTCCCTCATTCACCCACGTGCTTCACAAATTGACCTGCATAGCTACATGCTAGACAAGGGCTACTGAAGTTCTTTGTCTCCCAGTGAGCTAAAGATACTCTCATTAGCTGAGCTAGGTCCCAGTTTAACAATCCAGGAGAAAGTGCAGTGATGGAATTCAGCCCCACATGCCTTTCTGTTGAACACTTCTAGCTCAGACCCAGGGAGCTGCACTCAAGCCAAAGGTCCCAGGACCAAAGTGAATGGGAACCCAGGGGAAGAACTTACCTTAGATGGAACCGACGAACGACATAGCCCAGTCTCTTCAGGTGGCTGAAAACCTCAAGAAAAGAAAAAAGGAAACCATAGATGTTCTTTATGCTTGTATGTTTGTTTGAAAGGCTCTTGTTATGCAGCCCTAACTATCCTGGAATTATGTAGACCAGGCTGGCCTCAAACTACTAAAAAATAGTACTTCTCTCTCCACCTCTGAGTGCTAGAATTAAAACACACATCACCATGCCTGGCTTAGATGTTCATTCTTTAAAATAACTTAGTAGTTTCTCTAAACACAAAACTCCAAGGAGGTTTCACTCTTTGATAGACAATGGTGATGTACACCACCCGATCTAACCAACTCTCCGCAGACTTGATGGCAATAGTCTCTGGTAAATTGTCCCATGTTACTCCTTGTGTCCTTGCCTCTATATCAGAGGAACAAACCCAGAAGTGTCCCCTATGTCACTTGATCTTTCCCCAGCCTTTAACACAACTGATTGTTTTTCCTTAGGAAATGAGTATCTGGTCTTGTTGAATAGGTTTTGGAGGTTAGACCCAGGGATTTTTCTTTTCTGTATCCTTCTTTCTCTCCTATGTAGAGGTGAAAAGACTTGAGAAAAAAAAATGGAATACAGACATAACATAGGAATAATAAAGAAAAAGGGACAGATTATTGAATATGCTCTTATATTTTTGTATATTGATATAAAATTAAGATTATATTTGGCTAAATCAGTATTGATCTTTGTATACTGATACAAAATAAAGACTATATTTGGCTACATTGGTATTAGCCTTTGTATATTGATACAAAATTAAGGTTAACTCTTTTTAAGGTATTGTAACTAGGTAACGCTTAAAAATGAAATGTGAAGTTTTGGCCTTTTATTACCAACTGTCATAAATTGTTTGGGATAATTAAGAAATGCAAACTAATAGTCATTCAAGCATGTCATTTTGTTAGATACTAGGGTAGTCTATCACAGTTATTTCTAAGTTAATCAGAAATCAAGTTGCTGCCGGGCGGTGGTGGCGCACACCTTTAATCCCAGCACTTGGGAGGCAGAGGCAGGCAGATCTCTGTGAGTTCGAGGCCAGCCTGGTCTACAAAGCGAGTCCAGGACAGCCAGAGCTGTTATACAGAGAAACCCTGTCTCGGAAAAAAAAAAAAAAAGAAAAAAGAAATCAAGTTGCTAAGAGACAAGCAACACTTGCTTATTCAGATATATGTAGATAGGCGGTCTTCTAAAACCTCAAGAGATTTGTAGAATATGGCACTCAAAGATGTTTTCTTGACGGGCGGTGGTGGCGCATGCCTTTAATCCCAGCACTTGGGAGGCAGAGGCAGGCGGATCTTTGCGAGTTCAAGGCCAGCCTGGTCTACAAAGCGATTCCAGGACAGCCAGAGCTGTTAAACAGAGAAACCCTGTCTCGAAAAACCAAAAAAAAAAAGATGTTTTCTTAAGATTTTTTTGATATTGAGACATGTCAGCTCCTGACAGCACCCCCTATTCTACTCCAAGTAGATGATGAGCATTGAAGAATCTCCAATTGGAGATGGTTGCATTAGTGGCAAGTCTGTCACTTGGCAAGAAAAATCCCTTGCTTTAACTGTAGACAGAATGCTGTCCAAAAAGGACAAAACTTGGAAGCAGGCAAGTCGACAGCCTAGCTCTGCCAAGACAGGGTAGGCAAGTCCTTCATAATTCCTGCTTTACAATTAATGTCTGTCAGAGAAACAGGTCCAAAAGGCTGAAGATTGATGCTCTAATGTATGGAGAGAAATTGGGAACTGTCCAGGCAGCCAGTTGTCTGTCATTTCTTAGTTTTGGAAGCTGCTGGTCCTGCACTTCCTGTATAATCAGATATATTTATCCTTCTCAGGTCTCTGATGTGGTTGAAGACTAGATAGTTATAGTCTCATAGTTAAATTTTGAGTTGTTTAGGAATTAAGAGGATGTTCTGGATCTAAGAAGATGTTTTTAAAATGGTGATGCAAGTCAGGATGGAAGCTGAGTTGGATATAGAATTTTAAACTCATGGAGTCAGTTGCCAAATATGTATGGACTGGACATTGGGAATGTATGCTAAGCCTTATAATTTTCATAATTGTGGCCTAATTATTTTTGTTGTTTTGTATTGTATTTGTTGTTACAAGAGAAAGAGCCATTTGTTGGACTTAAAGGGGGAGCTGTTGGAGGGAAACAGATATACCTTAAACTTAAAAAAAAAAAGGAAGAGGATGGGGGTTGTGAGGGGGAAGAGGGTGGAAGGGTGGGGCTGGAGCGGGGAGTAAGGAGGGGATTGTGATTGAGATGTAACTTGAAGAAATAAATAAAATAAAAATAAAAAATTTAAAAAAAAAAGAAAGAAATGAGTGTCAGGCCTAGTGACCTCCCAAAACTTTCCCTCATATATAGCCCCATTCCAAACTTTGGGATTGCTTGGACCACATTCCATTATAAATATTACCAGGCCTGTTAGTTCAAGCTTGTAATCCCAGCTAATAGGGAGGATGAGGTAGGAGGATCACAAATTCATAATCAGCCTGGGATACAGAGTGAGTTCAAGGCCAGCCTGTGAAAATTTGAAAGTTCTTGTCTCAGAAAATAATAAACAGAGGCAAGCATGGGCTGTTGGCCTCACTTTCAAGTAGCACTAAAAATGAATAAGCAAACACTGTCTTCCAAGGAGGTTTCACACTTTGAATTCTGTCTCCTATTCTAAGTACAAGTGACATTTAAAGTTTAAGTAAGCCAATGGTAGACGGTGATAAACAGCACCCACCTCACCAACCCTCCACAGGCTTGACAGGAATAGTCTCTGGTAAATTGTCCCATGTTACTTACTCCTCGTGTCCTTGTCTCTCTATCAGAGGAATAAACCCAGAAGTATACCCTGTCTCACTTGATCACTGGGAGACCCAGCCTTCAACACAACTCATTCTTTTCTCCTTAAGAAATGCATGCTTGCCGGGCGGTGGTGGCGCACGCCTTTAATCCCAGCACTTGGGAGGCAGAGGCAGGCGGATCTTTGTGAGTTCCAGGCCAGCCTGATCTACAAAGCGAGTCCAGGACAGCCAGAGATATTCAGAGAAACCCTGTCTCGAAAAACCAAAAAAAAAAAAAGAAAAAGAAATGCATTCTGGGCATAGTATCCTTTAATTTCAGTACTTGAGAGGTAGAGGCAGGATCTCTGTGAGTTTGAAGCCAGCCTGGTCGACACAGGACAGCCAAAAAACTACACAGTGAGACCTCATTTAAAAAAAAAAAAAACAAAAAAGCCCAAAGAGAAGAAAAAGGACTGAAGGACTGTACTGAGTTCTTAGGCACTGCTTCCGTTTTTCTCCTGTGTCTTCAGACACTCCTTAATCATCAATGAGGGTCCCGCCTCTCCAGTAATCTCCTCTCTTCTGTGAGCTCCAGATCAAAACCAACTACCTACTCTTGTCCCACTGCCTCAGGGGCCATGGCTTACACACTATCCATAGCTTACAGACATTCGTATTTATATCTCTAGCTTTGACCTTGCCCTATATTCCAGGGATTTATATATCTACTGGGTGCTGGAAATTCTCTGTTGGATGTCCAAGAAACACCTCAACGTTAACTTTTAAGAAGCAGAACATTTTTGACTCAAATAAGCTACCTCAGTCTTCCCAGCCAGATGATGCAGATATTTGATCACATCAGCATAAGCCTTGATTCTCTCAGCCCTGACATCCAATCCACTGGTAGCACCATCCTGTTCCTTCTTTCACCCAAAACATTCCCGAGATAACCCCCTCACTGTCACCCTATCCCAGCCACTAACTTCTCACCTTAAAGAATATTCCAGAATACACCTTTTTCTTTCCCGATTTCATTTTCTACCTAGCACTTGATTCTCTATAAAGTCAATGTTTTTGTTGTTTAGTAGTTTTGTTTTAAGACAAGGATTCATTATGTAGCCCAAGCTGGTCTCAAACTTGTGATTTTCCTGCCTCAGTTTCCAGAGTGCTGAAATTACATGTTTGGTTACCCATGAAAGACACTTGACTTCTTTTTTGTTTTGTTCGGAGACAGTATCTCTAGATTGTTCAGGCTGTCCTGGAGCTTGCTATGTAGACCAGGCTAAACTCACAGAAATCCACCTGCCTCTGCCTCCTCAGTGCTGGGACTACACATGTGTGCTACCATGCCAGACTATTTACCAACCTAAAAAAAATTTATTTGTACATATGAGTACTCTATTTTCTTTTTATTTTTTTATTTCTATTTTTTTATTTTTTGAGACAGGGTTTCTCTGTGTAGCCCTAGCTGTCCTGGACTCACTTTGTAGACCAGGCTGGCCTTGAACTAATCCACTTGCCTCTGCCTCTCGAGTGCTGGGATTAAAGGTGTGCACCACCATGCCTGGCTTTTTAAGTTTTGTTTTGTTGGGGTTTTTTTTTGGTTTGGTTGGGGTTTTTTGTTGTTGTTTTGAGCCAGGGTTTCTCTGTTGTAACAGCCCTGGCTGTCCTGGACTCACTCTGTAGACCAGGCTGGCCTTGAACTCACAGAGATCCACCTACCTCTGCCTCCCAAGTGCTGGGATTAAAGGCATGCGCCACCGCACCCGGCGAGTATTTTTAAGTATGCCTGCGTACAGAAGAAGGCATCAGTTCCCAATATAGATGGTTGTGAGCCACCATGGGGTGGCTGGAAGTTGAACTCAGGACCTCTGGAAGAGTGCTCTTAACCACTGAGAAATCTCTCCAGCCCTACTTACCAACTTTTCATTATGAAACTGTCTCCATTAGAATATAAGCTTGTGTAAGCACGGGTTCTTGTCTCTCCTATGTGGTACTGAGCTTGCAACCTTAAAGGCACTTGTCTCTACTCACTGACTTGGCAAATGGGAGGCACTTGATACCTTGATACCTGATATTGTAGGAAATTCAAGGTGTCCTCCGTCAGCAGCAGTTGGTAAGCCTCTTGAATAGACAGTGGTAGATCTTGGTAGAAGAGCTGAATAGAGCCCTGGAAGTGGCCAAGAGCTTAGTTGTGTACCCTTCCTGCAGTGCTCAAGTCAAATGGGTGAACTTCTTGGCTCTGACCCTCTCCCCACACACCTAGCATCACTGCATGACCACGACCCAAAACGAAAGACAATCTGAATCCCTGAGGCCTATGTGGTTTTCTTTCCTGTTCTCAAAGTCCGCCTATAAATTCACTGAAAACGTAATTCTGAATTCTTTCTGGTCCACCAAACCGTATCCTTCCCATTCTCTAGGCTGAACCTTTTCCCCACGCCCCCAGGACCGCACTCACACACTCCAGCAGATACAAGGCCTCTTCGGGGTGAAGCCGCTGCCGCCCTTGCTCTGAGTAGCCCATGGTCTGCCAGAATTTGCCCTGTGCGGCACCAGAGCAAGGGTCACAAAGCAACTTAACGAGGCAGAGGAAGGGGGTCCCCCAGCCGCGGAGATGCCCGGGCCGCTCACCGCAGGAGACTTCAACTCCACAAAGCCCTCTTCTGGTCTCCACTCCGCGGCCACCAAGCTGCCCCTGGCGAGGAGTCGGGGAGGGGGCGTCTCGTCTCGGTCTGCGCGGGCGGTCCCCGGCCCCCTCCCACCCGGTCCCAGTGCCAGCCCCGGTGCCGGCCCGACCCCTCTCTCTCACAAGCGCTCCACGCGCTCCTCCGCCAACAGCTGCCACAGCTCCTGGCGACACAGGCGCAGCCGCTCCGCCTGGGCCTCGGAGCCGTCCGGGAGGAAGTCCTTGGGGCCATGCGACCGCTGAGGCAGTTTCTGGGACCGCGAACGCGCGGCGCGGAGCTCCGAGGCGCTGAGGAGCCGGGACGCGCGGTCAGCACGGAGGCCACCCTGCTCGGTCCCAGATCCCACGCACCCCACGCCACCCCCCGGGGACGGGAGGCACCTGAGCACACGCCCTGCGGGAACCTCCACGGACGCGGACTCTGGTTCGGGCTCCATCTGGCCGCCGTCTGCGGCTGCGCGCGCACCGCGAAGCCCCGCCCACCCGGAACTCCCCGGGGTCCTAGCGCGCGTGGGCGTAACCCGCGCCGGATTCCAGACGGTAAATCCTCCCTCCTGGTCCTGTGCTTGTCCCAACACCTGTCCGCACACGTGTACCTCGGCCCGCGGGACCGAGTTCGATTTACAGGTTTCTAGATGTGCAGAAACTCACCTACTCTGTTCCCAGTGCTTCCGGGGCCCCCTCTTTGATAAAACTTTACCTGGCGTCTGGGAATGTAGTGTGAAGAATAAGCAAATGTGGGGCCCTCGTCTCTGCAGCCCTGAACAGCCTAGTGCCTAAACTGCCAAGAGGAAAGGGAGGGGAGACTAGTGAGTCCAGCTTTGCAAACTGGAGGCCATGTGGGAATGTCAGGAGAGGTCCTGAGACTTTCTGAGTTCCTTCAGCGTGGGGCAAAACTATCGCTCCGCAGCAGGGTTCGAAGGCCAGGGGCGGGAGGCGCTGTCCAGCTCACACTGGTGCTGAATCGCCACCCCAGCCTCCAAAAGCACCTCCTCGAGGCTGGGGTCCTCGCCGTGACACCGTGCGTCGCTCTGACGTTCACCACTAGGTGGCACCGTTGCTCCAGCCAGCAGCCATGGGTCAGAGACGAAGGTCGCTGCGGGCAACCCGGGAAAGGATTGGGAGAAGAGGACGAGATCCACGCCCCTCGTGGGGTCCTCAGGTTCAACTGCCAAAACGTTCTATATTCTCCCCTACTCATTCGCACCTCATTTCCTGGTCTAGACCACAGCCCGACTCTCTCGGAATCCCCAGCCATGACACAGTGGCACGGAGCCTCATCTACCCTCCCCCCTTCTCACCCGTCGCTTTACACCCACAAGCTGCTTCACCTGCGCGCATGCGCTGATCCAACCAGTGGCTCCGAACCCGACTGGCTGGCGGGGGCGGGGCCTAGTGAGGATAGGGGCGGTACCCGGGGTGCTGATTGACAATCTGTCTGTGCCGCCGGGACGGTCCCCAGCTCTCGATCCGGCGGGAGGGAGGGGGGAGGGGCGGGATTTCCTGCGGGAGGCGCCGAGCCGGC
Source organism: Lophiomys imhausi (assembly GCA_907164525.1). Taxonomy (NCBI): domain Eukaryota; kingdom Metazoa; phylum Chordata; class Mammalia; order Rodentia; family Muridae; genus Lophiomys; species Lophiomys imhausi. The sequence continues at coordinate 4,792,919 of CAJQZJ010004796.1, read as the reverse complement.
CTTGGAAAAGAGGAGAAGGGGGGGGGGGGGGGGGACAGTGGAAGCCAGCGTCCAGAGTGCCTGGGACTGAGCGCGGCCAGCCGGACCCCCCGCGAGGCGGCCCGGAGAGAGGTGAGACTGCGGGGCCCCGGCCGAGGGTCAGAGCCCTTAAGAGCAGACACGAGCTAACTTTTCTTGTCTGATCGGCGAGCGCCTCCATCTCTCTGCTCCTTCCGCCTTCCTCGAGCCCCCTGTTTCGTTCTTCCCTATCTATCCCTCGGACTCTTAACTCTCCTGGTCCCTCTTTCCGCTTTGTTCCCGGGATCGGCCGTGGCTGGCCTTGGCTGCAGGGAGCTGCGCGGCGCTGGAGGGGCATTCCAAGGGGCGGGGGAGCCGGCGGACCCCAGGCACTGCCAGGAGCACCCTCCCCCCAGTGCGTGTCGTGGGCTTTGAGGGGGAGTGCCTTCTGGCTTGGGCTTGGGGCTTAGGAGGAATGAGGAGTTCCCCACCTGGGCCCCAGGCCTGCACAAGTCTCATGCCACAAGATTCTGGCAACAAAATCACTGCCACCCAGGAACTGACTTAAGGTTTTGTGCGGGAAATCGGGTTGGGGTTTCAGGTTCAGGTTTGGGAGGCAGTTGGCTAGCAGTGTCCTGTGCCCTTCACGCCACCGAAGCGGCAGGGAATGGTTAGCAACAGGTGCTGTAGAGCTTCCCTTTCCAACAGGTAGACCTCTCCCAGAAAGTGAGGGACATAAGCACCCCACTCCACCCCCTAGGGAGCTGGTAGTGAGGAGTGTGAGGGCAGACACCTTGTGACCCCTGCCCATCTGCTCAAGCCACTCTCCCAGGCTCTACCTCTTGGCCCCGCCTGTTGTCTGTGGGTGTCAGAGCCCGGGGCTGTGGAGAATGGGCTGCTGGCCCTGCCTACCCCAGTGTCTCCTGCTGCCAGGGCCCCTCCTGCCCAAGGTTGAGGTGCTGCCCAGTGCCCTAGGACACAGGCAACTCAGCCTCTCCCTCCTGGAACGCCACTTCTCTCCCCTTTGCATGTATATATTTCTCTCAAGTATAGAAGCTTCCTCCCCTTTCTGGGTAGCTCAGCACCCCCCCATGACTCCTAGGGCACCTAGGGTGAATTGGGGCTCCCTAGGGGTTCTGTCTTGTTCATCTGTGTCCTGGTTCCTGGCTGTGACCCAGCTTTTCAGCAGAGAATCTGCACCTTTTCCAGACCCCCAGGATTTGTCCACGGCTGCTGCCTCATGCCAGAAGGAATGCTGACTGCCCTCTGGGTGGGCATTGATGCTTCTGAGCTAACCCAGGAATATTGGCCGGCCCAGTCCCAGCCCATCCCAGGGCCGTCGGAAGCTGCAGTCTGATCTCAGTACAAATTTCCACACAGCCTCCACCCCACCAGGGACTGGCTTTCCTGCCTGTGGTGGCAGCTCCCAGAGGACCTTGAAGGACTGACTAGACTATATCTCTGTCTCACAAGGAGTCCATTTTGCCTGGGATACCAGCCTTGTTCCTCCAGGACTAGGAGTCCTCCCAAAGCATTGAGGCATGGCGAACTGACACTTGGTTGGACCAATCTCTTGCTTCTTCCTGTACTCTGAAGCCCAGAGCCTGGCCCAGTAGTCAGAATGGGTCGTGAACAGGACCTGATCCTTGCTGTCAAGAATGGAGATGTGGCCTGTGTGCAGAAACTGGTGGCAAAAGTAAAGGCTGCAAAAACAAGTGAGTCCTTGGCGGGGTGACTGTCCAGCTGAGGACTTCTGAGTACTGAAGCTGGGGAGGGAAGTGGCAGGGGAGGGCCACTTTGATTTGCAGACTTGAGGAAGAAGGACTGTCCTGTTGTAGACAAGAAGCCCTTCTGAGAGGAAAAAGGTTCCTTCTTGCTCTGTGTCTCCAGGCAAATCACTTAACAGTTCTGAGCAGTGGAGTCCTTGCCTGCAAATTGACAGCATTGAAACACATCCAACTTAGTCTTTATTGTTTATTCTATGCCAGGCTCTGTCCTAAGCTCTGGACCAGAGCAGTGATTGAAGCCAACCAATGTGCTGGCCCTTGAGGTTGCCTGTTAGGAGGTGGCTTTTCAGATGCATTCTTTGGCACTTTTGGACTTCTGGCTGTGGGTTGGGAAAGACTGAATAGAATGCGTGACCACCTCTCCCACCTTCGACCCCAGCCACATATGCTAAGCAGGGCTTCCCGGAATTTATGTCTGCCCTTCATGAGGATGTCTGTTGCTCTTGGTCAGTTTTGGGGCTCTGTGAGGATTAGAACTCAGGGTTTCACGCTTGCTGCACACGTGCTTCATCATCTTGGGTGGTGTATTCCCTCTTTCCCAGGAAATCTCGACACTGTGACCATTACTAAAGCTGCTTTCTCCCCAGCTCACCTGCTTCTGTTCTTTGGGGGTGTGTAGCCAAAGTTAATTTTCTAGAGGTTTCCACAACCCTGAGGACTCTATCCCTGACAGGACAGTCAGGGCTGGCTGCAGGGCTGGTTATTTGATCCTATCTCTTAGTATCCTCTGTGGTGATACGACCTCTTACACCCACCCCAGGAAAATAGACCTCTGGACTTCAGAGGAAGCTAGCTCCCTGGGCTCTTCCAGAGCATGAGTCTCCTCCCGGTCTTAAAATCAGCGGGTGGTTCTTCCTGATCCCCTGCGGCTATAGAAAGTGTTCCCCAGGGGAGGGTCTCCTCTGGATCATTGGGGCTTTAACCCCAAGACACCTGGGTCTTGTACACAGGATGGATTCCCCAGGCTACTTGGAGACATCTTATTATCCCCACCCACACCTTAGATTATTGGTGCCAAAAGGAAAGACGTTAATGGCGTGCACCCACCTGCACAGCAGGGCGGAGACCCAGGCTCAAGGTGGAGCTGTGCCCCAAGGTCCTTGTGTCCTGGGGAAATGAATGAGGGTGAACAACAGAGTAGAAGGAAGGTGCTGAAGCCATCCCCAGGAGAGGGCCTGAAGGGCTAAGTGGGAGCTACTCTCCTCCCCCTCACCTCTGTTGCTTTTGGCCACCTGCCTGGTGGAGCCTTGGTCACACTGCCTCTGGCCTCACAGCCCTGGCTGCCTCAGAGAGTGAGGCCCACTGGAGGGTAGGAGGAGGGGTTGGTGGCTGGTGGCGGGAACCTCACAGCTAGGTGCAGAGGCTCCAAAAATGGTCTTCTATGTCCAGTGGCAAAGTCTCTAGAAGATCAAACTCCCTCCCTCAGTCCAAGGTAGAGACTCACCTATAGAGCGTTCAGGTGGACACAGGGTGAGAGGCCCGAGCCTCCTTATGAAGTCCCTGCACCATGCCTCCCTTCTTTAAAGTCCTCTGAAAACCCTGAGAGGCTTGTGACAAGTGACCACAGGTGACCTTTGTGAAACCTTGGAGTTTGTAAAATATTGCAACCCCCTCATTTCCTGTCAGGTCAGTGTTTCTATATCCATCATGCAGATAAGGAAAATGACACCCAAAGGTTAGTGACTTGCCCAAGGTCATAGCCCTCAGGTCAGATGAGAGGTAAACCTGATTTTTCTGTTCACATCAGAATCACTCAGGGGATGTTCTAAAAGCATAGAGTCCTCCAAATTAGAACTGTGAGAGCCTGGGACTCCGTGGATGATCTCAGAGAGGAACAAAGGAGCCCCTGTACTAAAGCAAACCACTAAAAGGAAGCATCAGGGCACCCCTTTTTCCTCTCTCTGTGCTGACTGGAAGCCTCTAGCAGATGCATCTTTCCCTCAGCCTCCTCCTGATATCCAGCCTATATACTCTCCCCTCCCAGGTACTCTTCAAGAGCAGGCGCCTGGAAGGGGTGCCATTGCATGGGCCTTACCCCTTCCCTTTGCCCCTCCCCATCTCCTTTTTCTGAGGTCTCCTTCCTTGACTGGAGGAAATGGATGGGCTAGAGTAACTGGCTGAACTCACACACATCCTTTGCTTGGGCCTGAGACAGGGGTGACCCTTCCAGCCCCAGAGCCTGACTGGGGGAAAAGGTTATGCCATAGCAGAAGTTCCTGGAGCTGCTGCCAGGAACCAGGACCCTCCACCCTCCCATCAGGGTCCCCAGCCTAGTTTCTGGGCCTCTCCTCCACCACCTTTCCGGCTATTGTTCTGGAAAGAACGGAGCCATCTATCTGGCCCTGCCCCTGTTCCTGTGTCCCTCCTGTCACATTGTCTGCCCCTCCCTAGAGAGGACACATCCAGCCATCCAGCTACCCGATCCCAAACTCTCCAAGTGGACAGAGTAGAGAAGAGAGGGCTCCCTGAAGAACTCTGGGTCTCTTCTCTTAGAACCTTGTCATCTTCACTGAGGCTGAGACTCCTTAGCGGTCAAGGTCACACAGCCTGGGGAAGGCAGAACAGCCTCTGACACACGCACTTCCTCCTTCTGCAGCTCCTGTTTTCTGCCCCCCCCCCCAAATGGTTCTGTGGTACAAGAACTGTCAGAAGAGATGAGGGAGGCCGGGAGGTCTGTGCTTCTCCCAGCAGCCCCACACATCCTCTCTGCTGACCCCTTTCTGTATAGACCTGTTAGGTAGAGAGTCCTTTAGCCCCACCTATGCATCTCAGTCCCCTCCCTCCCCATCCCTTGCTTCCCTCCCTGATGGAATGAGGCCCTGCCTTTCTCAGGCTGCTGGGGTATTTGTGGGCCCACCAGGGCCTGGGGGGCAGGCCTGGACCAGCATGTTTGGCACCCTGCCCAGCCTGGGCTGAACTAGGCCCCCTCCTTCCCAGCAGGGTGGGTTCCAGCAGGAGTCAGGGGCGGCCTGTGACAAGGCTTTTCCTTTCCCAACACCTCAAGGACCTCCCCAACATGATCTGGCTGCCACTGGGCTCTCACCCACATGTATCCTGGACTGGGGAGGCAGTACCCACTGCTTCTCTAGGGAGGCCCAGATAGCACAATCAGAGCTGGTGGGTCTCGGGTCAGCAGATGTTCCCCAGGCAGACAGAGATCCATGGAGATCCCAGGAGACCGTTTGGGTATAGTGCCCCACTGTAATGGCCAACATGTAAGGAATGCTAACTTGTCATCATTCACATGCTCTCAAGGGACAGGCGCTGTCCTGACAACCTCTAGGGGCAGGTTCTGTGATCAGCCTGTTTTTGAGGAGGAGACCCGAGTCCTTTAGGTTAAATGACCTGTGCAAATTGGCCAGGCTGATACATGGAACTGGGGTTAGTGTCAGTATATTTCCCATATGGCCCTGCCTACCAGGTCCTACCCAGGGATGCTTAGAGGCCAGCCCTGCCAACCTTTCTGCCCTTGAATACTTGTTGTCCCCTCCTACGTCCCCTTCTGTCCATGCCTGTTCCCCGTGGCCCAATAGGACAATATGACTCCCTAACCCATTCAGGCAGGAATGCCAACCATGTGCCCCGTGGGCCTGTCCTTTTGAAGGCATGTCATGTCAGTACCCCTTCCCGCCCCCTTTGGCTCTATAAACAAGCTGGGCAAGGGCTTTAGGGAAGTCAGGCTACTGCTGCTGTGGCCTCCTGTACTTGTTGCCCTCCAGCATAGGGACAGGACCTGTAAAAGGCCATGGGGCAGGTGCTGTTCTGTACACCGAAAGGTTGGTTGGGTCCTTAGAGGAGGGTAGTGGGAGTGCCAGGTGAGGGTATGGACAGGGCAGTTGGTACCATGTGCCCTGACATTCCCTGCCCTGACTCCTCAGAGCTCCTCGGCTCCACAAAGAGACTCAACATCAACTACCAGGATGCTGATGGGTGAGTGTGTGCTGCTGGGGAAAGAGTGGAGTCCTGGGGAGGTCTAAAAGGAAAAGGCCCTGGGGCCTCACAGTCCCTTCTCTCTTACTAGGTCCTTGAAGTATGTTTGCCCAAGAGCTCTGGGTCCTGCCTGTGTAGGGCCAGAGGGAGGGGGTCCTGCCCACCCACCTGCCTGTTGAGGGAGGGGGTCCTGCCCACCCACCTGCCTGTTGAGTTAGCCCTGAGCAAGAGCAGGGGCCCCCTTGGGACAGATTCTTCCTGGGCCCCTTTTCTCCCTGGAGGGTAGGAGCCCTCAGGCTTCTGCTCCCACGGCCCCCTCCTCTGGGAAGGCTGGGTGGGGGATGCTAGACAAATGAGCCTCTCAGAGGAGACACTGAGCCCTTTCATGCTGTGGCCCGGCTGCTGTGCGCTCCCACGGCAGGCCTGGCAGGCACAGGGGGGCAAAAACCCGTCACTGCCGGCCCCCAGAATGAGCTTTCGGGTAGAAGACTACTCACTGACACCCCATATTTTGTGTCCCCCATGCCAGATTCTCTGCTCTCCACCACGCAGCCTTGGGGGGCAGCCTGGAGCTCATAGCCTTATTGCTGGAGGCTCAAGCCACTGTCGACATCAAAGACAGCAATGGTGAGAGTCCAATGTATCAAGCTAAGTGGGAAAGGTGGGGTCCTTACTGTGGCCTCTGTGACCAGAGCTTGTTCCTGTTAGAACATACTTATAGGTGCTCGGGTTCCTTCTCTGAGCGTGTGAATGGCTACCTTCTGGATAGAGTGTGTAATTCACATTTCCCATTTAGATGAGGAGGATTTAGTGCTGTCCTGAGGATGCCACATCATCTGTGGTAGGACACAGCGAGAACTCTGACTTCAGCTCCATATAGGACCCTTTTTCTGACCAAACTCGGGTGACGCTAGCCAGCTGGCATTGCTGTCTGGAGCTCTCCCCTTCCACCCGGGGTGGGCCCCTTCACCATTCAGACCCCCACGACCCCTCTCATAAGCTCCTCTTTCTCCCACCAGGCATGCGTCCCTTACACTATGCAGCCTGGCAGGGCCGGCTGGAGCCTGTAAGACTACTACTGCGGGCTTCTGCCGCTGTCAACGCTGCCTCGCTGGATGGCCAGATCCCTCTGCACCTGGCTGCACAGTATGGCCATTATGAGGTGGTAAGTGAGCCTGCCTGAGAGGATGTGGGGGCAAGGAGCCAGTCAGGGGCCTGCATGTGGCCAGACAGACAGACTCCCTTACTCGGCTTCCCCCTCCCAGTCAGAAATGCTCCTTCAGCACCAGTCTAATCCATGCCTTGTGAACAAGCTGAAGAAGACGCCCCTAGACCTAGCCTGTGAATTTGGGCGGCTCAAGGTGAGGCCTACAGCCCCAGGGTGCTGGGTGCTGGGTTCTGTTTGGTCTTAGAAGAAGGCTCTAACTGGGGTCTGCACACTGTAGGTGGCCCAACTACTTTTGAACAGCCACTTATGTGTGGCACTGTTGGAGGGAGAGGCGAAGGACCCATGTGACCCCAACTACACCACACCCCTGCACTTGGCTGCCAAGAATGGCCACAGAGAAGTCATCAGGTACCCCAAGGGACCTACCCACTCCCTCAGTCTCTTCCTGTGGGACCATTAGTCTCTAATCAGTGCCTCCTTGCTGCTTTAAAACAAAAACATTATGCATATGCATGTGTTCTGTGTGGGGCATGTGTGCACATGAGTAATGCTTGTGTTCTTTGGGGGGGGGTGTGTGCATTAAGTGATACATGTGTTCTTTGCTGAGGGGGTCGGTGCATGTGAGTGTAGTTACCTGCAAAGACTATAGAGCTGGAGTTCCAGGTGGTTGTGAGCTGCCCCGTGGGTGCTGGGAATTGCTTTCTGAGAGAGCAGCACGCTCTTAACCACTGAGTCATCTTCTCAGTCCTCCGCTGCTGTTTTCATTCTTGCTTTCAATGTCACAGTCCCCACACCCCTGGCAATCAGCTTCCTCCCTTACCCAACCACCTCACAACACTCCTGCCCACCACAGGCAGCTCTTGAAAGCCGGTATTGAGATCAACCGCCAGACCAAGACAGGCACTGCACTCCACGAGGCAGCATTGTATGGAAAAACCGAGGTGGTGCGGTTGCTCCTAGAGGTGGGTTTGGACACACAGAGCCCGCTGTTGCATACTGAGGGCAGCTGGGAAGGCCGTAGTATTTTGTGGGCCTCATTTCCTCTGAATGGTGCTAAGGGCTCATGGCTAGAGAGCAGACCCAACTGGCTTAGACACCAAGACCGCCTCTTACTAGCTCACTCTTGAGCATTTGCTGTCTGAGACTTCATACTTCTCATCTCTAAGACCTGAAAGTGCTAACAGCACCCACCCCCTGGGTAGTTGCAAGGACTGGAGGAGAAATGCCAAGCAAAATGCTTGGGATACACTCTTATGGTGCTGTGTTCCCCCAGGGAGGTGTGGATGTCAATATCCGGAACACATATAACCAGACGGCGCTGGACATAGTGAATCAGTTCACCACTTCCCAGGCCAGCCGGGAGATCAAGCAGCTACTTCGTGGTGAGTGAGTGAGAGAAGAGCTAGCCAGGGGCTGGCGGGAGCCTTTACAATAGGTACCAGGGTGTGGCGGGAGAGTCAGCTAGGGAGTTTAGGTTCCATAGCTGACACCTGCTCTTCTCCTTCTCTTAGAGGCTTCGGGGATCCTAAAAGTTCGAGCACTTAAGGATTTCTGGAACCTTCATGACCCTACCGCTCTCAATGTCCGGGCAGGAGATATCATCACGGTGAGGGGCCCACATAGACTTTCCTTTATAACACAAGCTATGACTTACTTGGGCATAACACTTACTATGTTAGTAAGCTGAGTTAAATCTTTATATAGTCTTTCATATAATCCTTTCCAAATCTAGGGAACATAGGCACTTTTATGATTTTTTTTTTAAAAGATGACAGAGTTGAGGCTTAGAGAAATTAAATGGACTTGCCAGTCACATGCCTAGCAAGCAGTAGAGCTGAGAATAGAATATTGTTTGCATGCCCTGTGGTACAAGATTGGGCTGGCACTGGTGGCCAAACTTGGTAGAAGTAAGCTCCGTGAGGAAACGAGACGGACCGGGCCTGCTGGACTGTTACCACACAGACAGCCACGGCCACTTGCTTGGCATAGAGAGTGACTGCTCTTTCCATCCACACCCTGTCACAACAGGTGCTTGAACAGCACCCTGATGGCCGCTGGAAAGGCCATATCCATGAGAGCCAAAGGGGAACGGACCGTGTGGGCTACTTCCCCCCGGGCATCGTCGAGGTGGTCAGCAAGCGGGTAGGCATACCTGTGGCCCGTCTCCCCTCCGCACCCACCCTGCTGCGGCCAAGCTTCTCCCGGATATCACAGCCCTCGGCTGATGACCCCCTGCCATCTCTCACCTACGGCCAGCTCCCTCGGGTGGGCCTCAGCCCAGACAGTCCAGGTACATCCTCCCAGAAGGCTCTGTGGGGCACAGGGCCCTGGCAAGTTGCCACTCAGCTGTCAGCAGTGCCAACTCTGACCTTTGTGCTTCGGCCTCCTGAAGCAGGTGACAGGAATAGTGTGGGCAGCGAGGGCAGCGTGGGCAGCATCCGCAGCGCTGGCAGTGGGCAGAGCTCTGAAGGCACCAATGGCCATGGCACTGGCCTCCTAATTGAAAATGCTCAGGTAGGAGCAAGGGTACCTGGGCCTGGTTGGGGCCTGCCCGCCACCAGTTTCCTGTGCACTGAGTAGGCTCTTTTTCTGTCTCTAGCCACTGCCCTCTGCCAGTGAGGACCAGGTGCTGCCAGGCCTGCATGGCCCGTCTCTGGCAGGTAAGAAGGGTAAAATGGGACCGGTATTGGCTGAGAAAGGCAGGCTGGGGAGGTGGAGGGCATGCCCCTGCCCATCCCTCCTCCAACCACTTCTGATGCCATCTCTGTCCCTTGAAGACAACCTGAGCCACCGCCCTCTGGCCAGTTACCGCTCCGGGGAGATCCTCACCCAGGATGTCAGACCAGAACAACTGCTGGAAGGGAAGGTGAGGTTTCCTCTGGGAAGTATACTTCAGGCCTTGGCAGAGAGTGGAGGCCGTTAGTATCTACTTGGACCTGGCCTTGCGGGACAGGCTAATGGGCTAGTCCTTTCTCGGCTGACTTCCCTATCTCATCTCACTCCATGCTCCAGGATGCACAAGCCATCCATAACTGGCTAAGTGAATTCCAGCTAGAAGGCTACACTGCCCACTTCCTGCAGGCTGGCTACGATGTTCCAACCATCAGTCGAATGACACCTGAGGTAGGTACTGCAGCAGGTGCAGGGAGGGCCCAGCAGGCAGAGGATGGCCCTGATGCCCGTGCCCTGTGTGACAGGACCTGACAGCCATTGGGGTGACCAAACCTGGACACAGGAAGAAGATCGCCTCGGAGATCGCCCAACTCAGCATCCCTGAATGGCTGCCCAACTATATCCCGGTGAGCAGGTGGACGGGGCAGGGCCTTCGACTCCCACCCGGGGCTGCGGCTTTGGGGGTAGGGAGGGAAGTGTCCTTTCTGGCTTGGGGCGAGCCAGGTTTGATGGCGGCCCTCCTCCAGGTGGACTTGCTGGAGTGGCTGTGTGCACTGGGGCTGCCGCAGTACCACAAGCAGCTGGTGAGCAGTGGCTATGACTCCATGGGGCTGGTGGCCGATCTCACCTGGGAGGAGCTGCAGGAGATAGGCGTGAACAAGCTGGGTGAGGACTACTTTGAGGCCTCCTGGCTGCCCCCTGACCCCAGACTCCTCTAGCATCTCTGAGAGAAGGGGAAAAGGGGTCTGTCCAGGGCAAACGGGATGACGCCTCCTAGACCCAGCTAACCCATCTGCTTCTATCTACCCTTCCCAGGGCATCAGAAGAAGCTTATGCTGGGTGTAAAGCGCCTAGTAGAGCTTCGGCGGGGCCTACTGCATGGGGAAGCCCTAGGTGACAGCGGACACCGGCTGACCAGGGGTCCAGAGCTGATGGCCATCGAAGGCCTGGAGAATGGGGAAAGTCCAGCTATGGCTGGCCCTCGCCTCCTCACCTTTCAGGGCAGTGAGCTGAGCCCAGAGCTACAGGCAGCTATGGCAGGGGGCAGCCCGGAACCACTACCCCTTCCCCCTGCCCGTTCTCCCAGCCAGGAGAGCATTGGCGCACGCTCACGGGGATCTGGCCACTCGCAGGAACAGCCCGTCTCCCAGCCCAGTGTTGGTGACCCCAGTGCCCCACAGGAGAGGAACCTTCCAGAGGGGACAGAGCGCCCCTCTAAGCTTTGTGTCCCACTCCCTGGCCAAGGACCTGCCCCTTATGTCTTTATGTGTCTGCAGAGTTCAGCCTCTACCCCAGCCCCTGGGCCACCTCCTGGTGCTCCCCGGACCTTCTCCTGCTTGGCTGGCTCTCCTGCCGCTCCCCCAGACCCACCTCGGCCCAAACGCCGGTCCCACAGCCTGAGCCGCCCAGGCCCTGCTGAGGGGGAGGCTGAAGGGGAGGCTGAAGGGCCAGTGGGCAGTGCCTTGGGCAATTATGCCACCCTTACTCGGAGACCAGGACGCAGCACCCTTGCCCGGACTACCCCTAGCCTGACCCCAACTCGAGGGACCCCACGAAGCCAGTCCTTTGCCCTCCGTGCCCGTCGTAAAGGTCCCCCACCTCCACCCCCCAAGCGCCTCAGTTCAGTCTCTGGCCCCACCGAGCCACCTTCACTAGACGGAAGCTCAGGGTCCAAGGAAGGGGCCATGGGTCCCCGGAGGAGAACACTGAGTGAACCAACTGGCCCCTCAGAGTCCCCTGGTCCTGGCCTGACTGGCCCTGTGTCGGACACGGAAGAAGAGGAGCCTGGCCCTGAGGGAACACCCCCATCCCGGGGCAGCTCAGGGGAAGGGCTGCCATTCGCAGAGGAGGGGAACCTGACTATCAAGCAGCGTCCAAAGCCAGCTGGTCCTCCTCCCCGAGAGACAGCTGTGCCCCCTGGCCTTGACTTCAACCTCACAGAGTCAGATACTGTCAAACGGAGGCCCAAATGCAAAGAGAGAGAGCCACTACAGACTGCACTGTTGGCTTTTGGGGTAGTGGGCAATGACACCCCTACACCCTCTGCTCCCTTGTCCTCCCAGGCCCCCTGTGAATCTCCCTCAGCTTCCTCTAACCTTCCAAGCAGCCTTCCATCTCAAGCAACTTCAGCCCCAAAGCTCAGCCCCAAAGCTCAGCCCCCTGGCCACCCAGGGCCCTGTGCTGGGCCAGCTCTGGAAAACTCAACAGGTGGTCAGCTGAAGGTGGAGACGGAGCCTCCAGCTGCCCCTGCTGCCTTCCTCAAAGTGCCTGGAGCAGGTAAGAAGTGAGGCCTGCCGAGAGAAGGTGCTGTGTGCAGGGTCACATGTAGCCAAGTCCCTCGGTAACCTTTTGTCTCTGCAGGAATAGCTCCCAAGCCTGTGTCTGTGGCCTGCACTCAGCTGGCATTTTCTGGCCCAAAGCTGGCTCCCAGGCTCGGCCCCCGCCCCGTACCCCCTCCGAGGCCTGAGAGTACCGGACCTGTGTGTCCAGGCCGGGTCCAACAGAGACTGGAGCAAACCAGCTCGTCCCTGGAAGCTGCACTGAGGGCAGCTGAGAAGAGTATTGGCACCGAGGAGCGAGAGGGGTGAGCTGGGTGCTGGGTGCAGAGGGGAGGGAGGAGAAGGCTGGACTCAGAGCATTGGAAGGAGATACTGTATGCAGTTTCTGGGGCTAATGAGGCCTCGGTGGGATGTAGGTTTTAGAGTGGCCTACAGAGATTCCTGGTGACTGACACATATAGGCACATTAGTTTGGGCATGAGCAAGTCCTTTGTCCCCGAGCCTCTGAACCCACCTTTAAGGGAAGATGGTAACTCCTGTTCCTGGGAGGTCATAAACAGTAAGAGGTGAGGTGCACGGCGTTTGGTGTCAGGCAGGAGTGCAGTGGCTGCAGACCCACTGGCCCATCTCATCAAGGCTTTCTTTCCCCTGACAACATAGCCCCACAGCGGCCTCTACCAAGCACATTCTGGACGACATCAGCACCATGTTTGATGCCCTAGCTGACCAGCTGGATGCCATGCTGGACTGAGCAAAACTGGCCTGTGACCCTCCCAGGGTACTCAGAGTGGCCTGCCAGCGTTCACTGCCTGTGGCCAGCATGGAAGAAGCCCCTGCCACCTAGAGGCTTGGTTGGGCTGGAGTACCCTTCAGCAGCAGAGGTCCTCCTATGGCTCCAAGAGTGGCAGTCAGTCCCAAAGGTGGCTGAGAGGACTTGTCAGACCCTGACTGAGGGACCTTAGCAGTGTGGGAGCAAAGCCCTCCTCTATACAGCTGACTGCACAGGAACCCTCGTAAGAGCATTCTCCTCTAGGAGGAGGTGGCAGGACGGCTTTTGGGGTGCACCTCCCTGCCCATACCTAAAGTCCCTGTGCTCAGGGAAGTAGTCTGGCCACCCACTGAGTTCCCTTGGGCTCTGAGGCTATGTGCTTGGGCAGTCCCCTCCATGCAAGTGTACATAGATGTAAATATACACCATGGCATGTCTTCCTGCCACGGCCAAGGCCTTATCTGCTGCCCCTGTCTGGCCATCGCACATTGGAAGACAGTGCTGGCCAGGGTCAGAGGCAGTGACATTAACATTAATCCCAGTCTCCAAACTTTTACAACTGTATATAATATTTTTCAAGCAGAGAGAAATGCATATATTTTAAATGGAATTTATTCTATTATTAACTGCCCGAGAGGATGCAGTAGGGGAAGGCCTTCGGACCACAGAAGAATCCTGTACCCACCTGGCCCAGGCCCAGGCCCAGGCTCTGTAATTATTACCCTCTTCCCCCAACTAACACCAATGAAAGTGTCATTCCACATCACTGGGCTGTGTTTGCATCTGTGCAGCAGACCTCCAAATCTGGGGATATGTCTCCACCCAGACCTGGGGGCGCTCCTCAGTGTGGAGGGCTGGTGGCTGCTCCTTTGGGAGGGGAGCCTTCCGTGGCTGTGTCATGAATCCACCACAGGTTTTTCTTAAGCAACTTACAATTTTAATATAAACCAGTTGACATTCATTCCCAAAGGCTCATTTTCCGGTAAAAAAAAAAAAAAAAAAAAAAGTCTCCCAGAACAAGGGACAGGGGCCTCATGGAGCTTGGGCAGGTTCCAGGGCGATATGGACCCTTTTCCATCTGCAAGTCCAGAGGAAGGGGAGATCCTCAGGACCGCAGCCAGGCCCCTGCCTGTAAGATGGGCTAGGGGGCAGGAGGACACTGCCTCTTGTACAGCAGCAGTCACTGCTTCTCCAACAAAGACTGGGGCTCACTGAAGCTGGCATAGATGCAAGAGGAGAGGATGTCGAGTGAGGGGGCCCCCTAAAAGGGGCAACTCACAGGGGAGGGGGCTAAGGGTCCCTTTACCAAGGGCCTGAGGTCATACATTCAAGAGTGGCCCTGGCAAGGCCAGGGAAGAGCCAAGGCAGTCCTGTCAAACCATGGCTACAACCTCTCGGCTTCTTCATGAAAAGCCCCAGAGTCGGGAAGGCAGCAGGGTCTCCAGTGACCAGAGCTGAGCCTCCTCCAGTGCCATGAGGCACAAAGACAAACCCTGAAACATTCCTGATACCAGCTTCCCAGACTCAGGAGCAGGTCTGGCTCTGGCCCCAGGAACCAGGGTAACCATGGGCACCATAGCCTGTGGCTCAGAAGGGAGAGTTCATGCCCAGCTTAGTCTCAAACTGCAGCTTCTGTCGCTTCTGGTAGCGGACACGGACCCTGGCGAGATAGATTAAAACACAGTTGTCAGCTCAGTCTGGTGGCTTAGTTGTAGCTATAATTCTAGCTACTAGGAGGCTGAGGCAGGAGAATTACAAGATCAAGACCTATCTAGGTTACTTAGTGAGACCATGTCTCAAAAAGTAAAGAGAGCTAGGGATATAGCCAGGGGTGGAATATATTGCAGGAGCTGGCTGAATCCAGCGCCAGAAAACAACAGGCTGGCGTAGACCTTCAGTCTAGAGGACTGAGCAGGATGCCAAAAATGGGGTGATAAGTTTAGGGTACAGACAGAGCCCAATGGAGCTGCAAGCTCACCGAATCTCATGTAGCTTTACAATCTCATTGGTGACTACCACAAGGACCAGGGACAGGCAGCCCAGGAGCCATGTCAGCAGGGGCACATCCTCTAGGCCAAAGTGGACACGTGTGTCCCTGTGTGTCCATAACTGAAGGTCCACAACTGTCTGGACCACCTGACCTAGGAGCCTATGGAAGGAAACAGCCCTGTGTGAATCCAGAGTCATTCTCTCTTCCCTGCTTACCCAGTACAATTAGTTGAAGGAGGGAAGCCAGACCCGCCCCTGTCTTCTTCCCATCTATGACCCCAGCACTGTCCCACAGCCTGCACCAAACACTACTCACACCACAGGCACGGTCACTGCCCACCAGAGGTTTGTCAAGGGGCTCTTTCTCCACAGAGGCTTGGTGCGATGCACATGGGTAATGGAGATAAAGACTAGAAAGATGGGCCAGTGGGGTGTCAAGGCTTCCCAAAGTCTTGCCTCCCACCTTGGGGCTTCCCCATTAGCAGTTAGCAGCCCCAGTGAGACAGAGTCCTCACCAGTGTGCAGAACTATTAGGGCAGCTGTGAGCTTCTGGGCCGACAGCAGCCCATTGGCGAAATCGTCAAACCAGGCTGGAGCTCTATCATTGTTGCTGCCAAAGGAAGACAAAGGCTCAGCCTCCTGAGGGCCCACAGGCGAGTGGGCTGGGCCGTGAGGGAAGAAGTCCCCGGACCCACCTGCACAGCATGACTGAGGTGCAGTTGGCGAGGTTGCGGGCCCGGGCACTGTCACAGAAGCTTTGCAGCGTGAAGGCAAAGCAGATGAGGCACGAGCTGATGGTAAGGCTGAACTTGAGCAAGAAGCAGAGCAGGAAGTAGTGCTGGGTCTGTGGCATAAAAGAGGACAGTCATTGCTACAGTGGGTGGCCTTTCTGCAGGCTACAAAGCAGGCCTGGCACCTGCTCATACTTTCCACATGTTTAGCAAGCTCTCAGCAAATGGTCGCGCCTCAGGAATAAGAACCCAGGACCACACTCCCAGCAAGACTCTTTCTCAGTTTTGGCCACCGCCTCTCTCCAGATCCCTGGCTTCTGCAGAGCCTTCCAGGTTAGGCCTACTCCCAGTCCCAACCCTCAGCCCCTCTGAGAAGCACCAGTAATCTGGATCTGCCTTGCTTACCTTCTTAGGAATGGACTGAAGGTTTTTGCCTGTTGCCATAGACATGATGGAGCTATGTGGTGGTTTCCCCAATAGAGAGATGCTGAAATCAAGTGTGGGTAAAGACACGGTGGTTACTACTCTGTGTCCCAACTTTCAGAGAGAACACCTACAGGAAATCTTGGGAATGAGGCCAGGTCCAGTAGTGAGGTGGAATAAGACAAAGGGGCCTTGCCTCAGTGCCTCCTTGAACCAGAGATGAGCCCTGAGCCATTCTGGGCCCCTTTAGATGCCCACTGATTGGGTGCAGGAGGTGGGGCTTCAAGGGCTCTCACCTGAGCAGAGGGTAACAAAAACAGGACAGCCATAAGATGTCTGTGGTACTCAGGAGCGGTGGCAGCTGGACCAGACAAGAAAGAAACTAAACCAGGAAAGAAAACATCATCAAATTAGTAGACTCCCGGGGCTGGAGAGATGGTTCAACGGTTAAGAGCACTGACTGCTCTTCCAAAGGACCTGGGTTCAAATCCCAGCACCCACATGGCAGTTCACAGCTGTCTGTATTTGCCGGGTGTGGTGGCACACACCTTTAATCCCAGCACTCTGGAGGCAGAGGCAGGTGGATGTCTGTGAGTTCAAGGCCAGCCTGGTCTACAGAGTGAGTCCAGGACAGCCAAGGAATACACAGAGAAACCCTATCACAAAAAAAAAAAAAAAAATTGTAGACCCCAAGGCTACTTTGCCCTTGCCCAACAGACTTGACATCTTGACCCAGAGGATCAGGGAAGAGAGAACACTTCCACCAGTGGGGTCATCTCTAAAGGTGAGGGGTACACAGAGACTGTAGTGCACCCCAGACCCCTCGGACAGACTCCTAACTGTCACTCCCTTACAAAGAGGGGCAATGCCTGTTCAGGCCCTGCCTTACCTGGATGATCACAAGGGTCAGCTGGCACTGCAAGAGGAAGAGGAAGCACTTACGAATGCCATAGGTAGCATGCCGAGCCTGAGGACCAAGAGGGACAGATTATGACCCAGGAATGCCTGGCTTTCCTCAGGCCCTACAATAAACAAGCGTCAGTGGAGAGCCACATGCTCGTGATGTTCCTATGAGGAAGGGCAGAGACAAGCTCAACTGCCTCGGGGAGGGCAGCAAGCATGAGGTCTAGAGGGCCCAGAACTATCAAGTGTGCAACTCTGCCTTCAGGGCTCCCACAGAGGGCCCTGTACCACCCGCCCCCCAATACCTATTGAGACCCACCTGCTCAATGAGCCGGATGATGCTGATGGTCTCTTCCTGGCGGAAGGTCAGGGAACAAGGCAAGCTGTTGAGTTGCCCGGATAGCTGCAGGGGAGAAAGGCCATCGGAGGCCTGGGCCATGGTGGTGCTGGTGGCGTAGCCAAAGGTCTCCCAGGAGCAACGGGATGGGTACAGGGGGTCCAGGGCAATGCTGCTCAGTAGAGGGAAAACCCACCCATGAACTACACCCTACGAAACCGTCCACCACAAAACTGGAGCATCCCATCCCTCTCCTACCAGAGCCAGGTCCCTGGCTCTGAGTCAAGGCAAGTCCCTAGCTACATGCGGGCCTGTCTACCCAGGGTCTGAGAAGTAGAGGTTGGCCCACAGTCCCAGTGTCTCTCCCTGACCTGACATCACTCTGAAGGAAGAGACAGCTGTTCCGCAGGTTGGCAGAGCTGCCCAGGCAGCAAGTCACCTCCCCATACTCCTGCATGATCTTTATCATCTCACACATGGCTGTGGGCAGGAAAGAGTCACAGAGTCAGGCAAGTGGGCCCCTGCATAGGTGCTAGCAGAAGCCCAGAGGCCAAAAGGACAGGGAATGAATGATGGGGAGTAGACCCCTCTTTGGAGCAACCTCACACAGCAGCATAACCATATGTAAACACTCACTTCCTGCTCCCTGAAATGCCACAGCAGCTGACTCTGGCCCACTCTTTGCTTAAAAAATTCACATTCCCTCTGTACCCACCCCTTGCCAGACTCGGGAGGGGCCGCGGCACTCACTGTCAGGGGTACAGTCAGTGAAGAGGGGCACCAGCAGTGGTACATTGTCAATGCTCTGCAGGTGGGGCCGCACCTGGTGGATGCCCCGGGGCAGCTTGGCCTGGAGGAAGCACAGGTATCAGCAGTCTCAGGGCAGAGCAGAGAACCACCTCTCCTGCCTCATCCTCCTCCTGCCCTTGTCTGGTCTGCGGCCACTACAGGGGCACAGGACAGATTCCGCCATCATACCCGGTTGCAGTCCTCCAGGAAGCTGGGGATGTCGCTGTCTGTGGGCTGGAAGCTGACGAGGTCTGAGTGACCCTCCTCCTCTAAGAGGAGGAGCCCTTCTGCATCATCTCGGGACACTGTGGGGATGAAAGCCTGTCCTCATCTTCTGCAAGTCTAAGCCATGCACTACAAATGCTTCACAACCTCTTCCTCCAGGTCTCCATTTTAAACAGCCCACAGTTACTGCCCAGAGGGACACAGGGCTACTTCCGGGGTGGGGGGGTAATGCTTCTCCTAGCTGTGCTTCCCAAGAGGGAGTCTCCACACTTGCTCCAATCCTGCCGTGAGCCTTTGTCCTCACCCTGATTCAGGTCATCATGGAGAGAGCCCGCATGGCTGGGGCTGGAGGGAGGGATCTCAGAGCCAGGCATGTCACCATTGGGCGTGAGGGAGATGTGGCAGTTCCAGCCTGTCTCCAGGCCCATCTTTTCGGCAAACACCTGTGAAAGTCAGGTGTCGATGAGCAGAAGGCTGAGAAAGATCAGAGGGGACAAACAGGAAGGCTCTCCCCACCTTGCTCCTGAGCTCATCCTCCAAAGAGAAGTAGACAAAGCGGATACAGGCGTTGACCAGCCCATCGATGAGGCGTATGATGTCCAACCGGGCCTGGTACTGGGAGGACACCATGCCCATGAAGATCTGACCGCTCAGGGCCTGCATACAGTCTTCCTTCTCCAGCACCTCCCCGATCCCTTCTTCAGGCAGGCACAAGACACAAAAGCCAGCCGGTATGTGGCAAGACAACCAGGACATAGCCCAGTCAGGACACGGAGGGAACCAGAAGATTACAGGAGGCAGCCCAGGGCCACACACATGGAGGCCACACCCAAATCAATGAAGATAAGGGGCCCAGGGGACCACACACACACACACACACACACACACACACACACACACACACACAC
>CAJQZJ010004796.1:4747399-4773782 GCA_907164525.1 Lophiomys imhausi | reverse complement strand
CACACACACACACACACACACACACACACACACACACACACACACACGGCCACACAGGTGCACACAGAGCCAGAATACATAAGGAGCCGACACACATAAGAGAAAAAACAAGGAGAGGTAGTCATTAGTGAGGAGGCCGTGCTGGGGAGCCAGGCTGCTCCTGCCCAGCCCTGCTCCAGGGCTGGGACTGGTCCCACCCTCAGCACATGCTCTCCCAAGCTTGTAAGATAGGACCAAATATGTATACTTGGGGACGGAGGGTGGAGTCTATGTCCTTCTGTTCTAACAGTTTGGACTCAGGTTTCTGTCTAATGTAATGCTTTATTAACACATCATTTTACAGCTTTCTAAGAAAACACTTTTAACAGTCAGGCATGGTGGCACACGCCTTTAATCCTTGCACTCAAGAAGCAGAGGCAGATGGATCTCTGTGAGTTCGAGGCCAGCCTGGTCTACAAAG
Source organism: Lophiomys imhausi (assembly GCA_907164525.1). Classification (NCBI taxonomy): domain Eukaryota; kingdom Metazoa; phylum Chordata; class Mammalia; order Rodentia; family Muridae; genus Lophiomys; species Lophiomys imhausi. The sequence continues at coordinate 4,773,322 of CAJQZJ010004796.1, read as the reverse complement.
CAAGTCCAGGACAGCAGCCTAGCTGTTACACAGAGAAACCCTACCTTGGAAAAACTAAAACTAAAACTAAAACCCCCAAAACTTCTATATACACTAATCCTCTTGAACACAAGAAACCCATTAGGTAGGGAGAGAAGGCATCTAGTTTTAGATGAGGAGAAACTGAAGGATTCTCCATGTTACAAGCTAGTGAATGCTGCACTGGCACCCCAATTCCTGTGGGCCGCCCCGGCACTGTCCGCTGAGTAATGCCATGGCCTTCTGAAGCCCTAGGGAGCCCCGTGCCATCCACACTGAGATGGAAGCTCACACTACCGTCAGAGCTCCAGCTACTGCGGCGGGTGTTCAGCTTGACGGGGACAGCGCTGGGCAGCTCACACATGGTTAATATGCTATTCTGGCCAGGAACCTGCACCAGCTCAATGCATTTGCCATTGAGCTGAGAGGACAGTGTGCAGTTCATGGGCTTGTAGGCAAAGGCAGAGCAATAACCAGATAGGCAGGCTCGTTGGTAGAAATCCAGCACTTTCTTCCTGTCAAAGAAGTAGGGAAGGAATAAGACAAGTGGTCTTGAGATGCCTGTGACCATTAGACGGGCAAGCAGACCAGCAAAGCCTCTAACTCACCTGTCAGAACCCAAAAGAGGGTATATGTCAGCACCATCCCAGAAGTCTGTGCAGGCCTCCAAAACCACATCAGCAGTGCCGTGGGACAGCATCTGCTCTGTGCCTGGGGTGGGGAAAAGAGACCAAAAACCAGCTCCTGCCTTGCTCTGACCTACCTCACTTCAGTCCTTACAGAGGGTGCTAAGGTACTCTGGATAGAGAAAGGGACGTCCCTTCAGACCTCCTGGTGATTAAGGCACTGTGGAACACTGCTAGACTAGTAACATAGGCACTGCAATGCATATCCTTCAAAGAATGCCATTCTCTGTGACTCTGGTCTCCAAGCCTAGTCCCTGACACATTGGAGGACTTGAGGAGCTGTCTAGCATTCACTTGGCTTATCCTCCCTCGCCTGAATACATAGGATAGGGTACAGTCTCCTGCCCACCAAGTCTTGGGAGGTTTATCTAGATGCCAGCCGAGGTAAAGTGAGGCTTACTGGTGGCCGTGTCTTTGATGAAGAGACTGATCATATGGCTGAGTGGGGGGCGCCGCTTAGTGACACAGGAGGGCCGCCCTAGTGAAGTCTCCTTCACAGTCTCGGCACTAGGGAGGCGGTAGAGTGCAAGATGGTTCTCCTGCTTGAAGAGCTCCTTGGCCCCTGGAGTGAAGCCTATGAACAAGGGCAGCACTCAGGGCCATATGAGTGGACACAAGGCTCCCTCACCACCTCACTTTGTGGAAGGGTGGAAGGACAGAATCTAGCTGGCCTAGCCAGCTCCTGCCATCTTTATATCCCAACAATTAGTCACCTGGCCAGACTAGAAAGCTAAGTGGCCAATGTTCATGACAAATGAATGCCATGCCAGGGACAGTCAGTACCAGGCCTGTTCTGAAAGGCCAGCAGTCACTCAGGTGGACCCACCCCAACGCCACAGGGCCATACCAATGAGACGGGCCAGCTCGCAGAGGCCCCAGGGCACATGCACAGGCAGCACAGCACTGTGGCTCTCCTGCAGGGCGATGTTGCACAAGTGGTCGGAAAACCGGCACAGGCGCTCAGTGACACTGGCGTTACAGAGGTTGAGCAGCACATTGAGGCCCAGGGGCTTGAGGGAGGTAAGGTGTAGCTGCCAGTTGGAATCATCAAACTGGATGCATGAGGGATTCTGCTGGTCTTGGGACAGGCTCAGCATCTCCAAGTGGTAGTCACACACGAAGTCCTCGGCCTCATAGGGATCAGCCTCCATCCCAAGCTGGGCCTGGAGAAAATGTGAGGGTAAGGGGAGCCCCAGGCTGGGGGGAGGTAGGGAAAGGCTCTGATACCCAAGCAGGCCCAGAACTAGCCCCACAAGAAAGCCCATCTTCTCCAGGAGGGTGCCAGTGGCCATACTCTCTTATCTCTACAAAGAGCCTCTCCATGTCCTCAGGCTTCTTCTATTCAGGATCTATACCAATTATTCTCTGGCCTTTTGGATAAGATCAAAAATAGTACCTAGCCGGGCATGGTGGTGCACGCCTTTAATCCCAGCACTCGAGAGGCAGAAGCAGACAGATCTCTGTGAGTTCAAGGCCAGCCTGATCTACAAAGTGAGTCCAGGACGGTCAGGGATACACAGAGAAACCCTGTCTCAAAAACTTAAAAAAAAGAATAGGACCTAACAAGCCTGGCAGTGCCCATGCAGGGAAGGGACAGGGGTCTGTATTGGCCAGGGGCAACATCTGAGAGGGAGCCTTGACTGTGTGTGTTTATGAGATTCTAATTAGGAGGCTGCTGACCTGGGGAAGAACTGGAAGGGGACAAAGCCCCATCTCAGGGAAGACTCGGCTCAGACCTCAGGAGGTCACCCTGCTGGCCAGGCCTGAAAACTACAGGGAGAAGGACTACATGTCACCCCTGTGCTCTTCAGTCCCACTGGCTCTGACAGAGAAAGCAGGAAGGCCTGTGACAAATGGGGTGGCTTCTCTACTCTGTCTCCTTCCTCTTACCTTGTTGGGCTCTTCCTCTCCGCCTTCAGTGTCCCTGCTGAAGCTCACATTGGAACCAGATGGGTGTTTGCTGCGGCCATGTGCTTTGTGATGAGAGCAGGGCTCAGAGGGTTTGGGACCATCGCCAGGCCAGTCACCTCGCTCCTGCTCGTTGGAAAGGTGCAGGGTATTGCTTAGGGAGCCAGCAAGGAGGGCATCTCGTTCATGGGGCTGAGGAGAACAGGAGCACAGGTCTAGGAGTAGAGTCTCATGGCTCCCGAGGACCAGGGCAGCAGGGCAGTGCTGGGCTTCATACTGTCTTAGCTTTCATCTTTTGTTTTTTCTGTGTTGTGTTTTGAGACAGGGTTTCTCTGTATAGCCCTGGCTATCCTGGGACTCACTCTGTAGACCAGGTTGGCCTTGAACTCATAGAGATCCACTTGCCTCTGCCTCCAGAGTACTGGGATTAAAGGAGTGCACCACCACACCCAGTCACTTACCCTTCATCTTAAGCACTGAGAAGAAATCCCCTCTCCCGGAATCCTGAGCCCTTTCTCCCTCCCAAGACCACAGGCTCACCTCTGAAGCTAAGTAGCCCAGGCTAACCCCCCAAGACCACAGGCTCAGCTCTGAAGCTAAGCATCCCAGGCTAACCCCATGAGAGCTGGTCATACCTCCTCCTCTACCTCAGGATGGCAGAAGGAGCGGGTAGACAGGTCGTCTGTGAGGTCTTCGTGGCTGCTGTGAGGGGGCTCCACCTTTCCGCTGAAGAAGAGCACAGTTTCTGGGCTGGGATTTGGCCATGACAGGATCCCCTGCTTGTCCACACAGCACAGCACCTGTATGGAGAGAACAGGGTTAGAAAGGGGCTCAGCGCTCTTCTCACTGCCCAGGGGCCACACACATGACACATGAACAATCCAGACCCAGTCAGAAGGTCGAATGCAACAGCTGCAGCCTCCCAGGAGAGCCTCCTCACCGTAACAGAGCCCAAGCTATGCAGCAGACTGGCACTGTGGCTCAGTGTTGGCGATGTCCCCTGGATCACCCTCAGAAAGTGACCCCAAATACAGCGCAGCATTTCCTGGTGGGAGACAGGAGATATTTGTGGAGATATTTACGGCTCAACTTTATTTCTCTGGAGACAGCCTGTAGGGCCCAAATCAAGAAAAGTCCAGGGGGAGCCAAGTGAGGTGGCACATGCCTTTGATCCCAGCACTGGGGAGGCAGAGGCAGGCGGGTCTCTGTGAGTTGGAGGCCAGCCTGATCTCCAAAGAGAGTTAAAGGACAGCCAGGACTGTTACACAGAGAAACCTTGTCTCAAAAAACCAAAAGAAAAGTCCAGGGGGATGCTGGGAAATGGGGTTCTAGGACAAGACACTGATACAGGATCAGGCCAATACAGATAGGGTAGGTGGGGGAGGGCAAGAGCACTCCAAGCACTCAGCCGGAGGTTCAAGGCCACAAACAGAATCAGAGGTCCAGGAAGGAGGACACAGCACTTCATGTCTGCAGGGGCCTGGAGGAAAATCCATCTATCTCAGTAGTTTACCTGAGAAGAGACAGTTTCAGTATAACTGCTGAGAGTATCTTCTGAGAACTTGGCCAACTGCAGAGACAGGGTGATCATCAGTGAAGAGAAATCTGCCTTCCCAAAGACCCTCTTATCTATGAACTTGTACTAGCAAGGCTCCTGACCCCTCTGATCAAGAGCATTGAGCCATCCCAAGTCTCCACTGATGGGACCCACATCTGGGCCTGGCCTGGAACCTATGTGGTACCAGAAAGTACCTGAACCCATACAGAGCTCCCCAGGGCCTCGACATGATATGCTTAAAACCAAGGCAGAACCGGACGTATGCCCCACTTCCTAGCACAGCCAATTAACTGTTTTTGTTCCTGCCACCCGTCCTCTAGATGCTGTGGAACAACCTACCAGGGAGCTGGGCGAGGCCTTGCTCATCTGGGCCAGGACACGAGCTTCTCCACAGGCAGTGGCCAGGACCCAGAGGACTGGGAAGAGCAGGGGTAGGATGGGCAACATGCCATTCACCTGAGAAAGAGTGAAGCACACCCCCGGATCCTAAGCAGCTGCTGGCGCAAAAGGAGGAAGAAGGGGAGGGATGCCCTGCCATGGGGAGAAAGAGACAGCTGTCCAGGGAGCTGGAAGGGAGGGAGGCAAAGGAGACGATCTTAAGCCAAAATCGGAGGATCTTCTGGGCTGCAGAAAGGGAGGAACAAGGCAGAGAGGAACAACAGGGAAGAAAGGCCCATCCTTGCCTGGAGCTGGAGAAGAGTGTACTGCCATGAAGTGACCCCAGGTGCATTGAACATGAAGCGCAGGGCATTGGTGATGAGAAAGCCAGCCTGTGGGGACAGGACAGGCACAGCCTTACTATCTTCCCCCCAGGGAGGCACTGAACTGCAGGTCCCTCCTTTGCTGCCCACACTGCTGGTTCACACACCCTTCTACATGTACTCTCACCTGGGCTGGGCCCCGCAACTCACCCATGTCTGGCCCTCTCCCCTGCCCTGCAGCCAGCCCCTCACGCACCAGGACCACCGGCACAGCATAGTGAAGCATCACCGACTGAACTGTGAACCTTTCATTGTCCAGAGCAGTGACTGGGCGGGATAGGGCTGTGTCCAGGCACCATCTGCAAAAAGAGGCAACCCTCAGTCTCTCTTGGAGGATGATGCCAGATAGCCACACCTCAAAAGAGATCTGCTGGGCCTCTTTCCTGGACAAGCTTTCACCAAATACCTCCAAGTCCTAGTTAGCTTTGGCCCCAGCCTGGATCACACAATGCCCTGAGACCGGGGGTGGGGGTGGGGGGGGTGGGGGGGTGTAGCACCTCCAACGGCACCCCCTGAGTCACAAGAGGCTGAGGAGGTGCCTGTTACCAGCAGGGTTCCTTCCTTGTCATGAGCAGCACCAGAGGAGAAGACAGCAGGGCAGTGGGACAGTAAGTGTTACCTGATGTTGTCAATTACAGGCGTCTCCAGGACTCGGAAGAGGCGGTGCTGCTGGGGGTTCTGTGGCCCTTTTTTCACTTCTCCCCGAGGTGATGGTGGTGGTGAGAAGGGGGGGAACAGGTCTCCCGGCTCCAGGACAATGTGCTCGTCATCCTGCCGGCCGTGATGCAGAGTGGGCTCCGTCAGAGCACACTGTGGTAGGTTTTTTGGGGGGAGGTGGGATCTGTTTTGTTTGGGTTTCTTGAGACAGTCTTACTGCACACAGCTCATACTATCCAGGAACTCTCAATCCTTCTGCCTTGGCCTCCGCAGTGCTAGGATTACAGGTGTATACCACCATGGTCGGTAAGACCATTCTTCCTGGATAGTGCCAGCTAAGCAGAAATGGCTCCCAAGGTCAGGGACTCTCCACTAGCAATGAGGCTGTTGGGGTGGGCCCCATAGGACTTGGGTTTTTAGGACTTAAGGATCCAGGAAAAGACAGAGCAGCAGGAGGAGGCTCCAGCCTTGCCCTGGTATCCTTGTGAACCCCTAAGCTGACCACAAAGCTTCTAGTCTAAGGACTCCTCACTAATTTCAGATACTCCCCCAGCTGTTCCCACTACCTTGATGCCCCTCAGGGAGGCGAAGGACTCCTGGCCAGGCCTCAGTGCTATGATGTCTCCTTCTACCAACAGGCTAACTGGCAGGTTCACCAGGTGTCCATCTCTGTAAGCCCAGTGCAGAGACCAGGAAGGTGCAAAGGGCATGTGGAGATCTGGATACATGGTGTTCGGCCACTTGATCTCCTTTCCATCCCTGAGAGCATCTAATGAAAACAGAAACAACAGCCCCGGGTCTGTACAACCTATTCCACATGTGCAAATGCACACCCCATATTTCAACAATGCCTTCCCTGAGAATCCTTCCCTAGTGCAAAGTACATCAAGGATGATTCCAGCACTGTGGGGAGAGAGGAAGAAGGAGTAAACCTGTTTGCCAGGCAATGAGAGATGACTTCCAGGAAGGGACAGCATGGGGAACAGGCTAGGAAGGGCAGTCACGACTCTGTCAGTTAGAGACATGGAAGGAGAAACAGTCCAGGTGGAGAAGAGCACAACACAGGCACACAGCTCGTCTGCCACAGGAGCCCCAGGAAGGACAGAAGACACCGTAAAGGGATGATGAATAGTAAGAGAAGAGGCTGAACAGGAAGGCTGGAGCATGTGGCAGAAACTCTCGGGAGCTGGATGTGGCATCTGGGATGGCCTGGAGAGGCAGGAAGGAGCCACAGGGGCATCGGTCACCCTTGACCTTCCTGGATGGGTCTAGACTGTTCATCTGTTACCTGTGTGGCCACTGGCCAGTCGGGTTAATGGCAAGCCTTTTCCTAAGCCTGCCTCCCTATCTACAGGTGCTGTGTGGACAAGCAGGGGATCATGGACCAATCGCATCATAGTCAAAGCCTAACCTGGGTGCTGTGCTCCTGAGCCAGAGACTGAGCTCACCAGGAGCCCTCTTGGTGACCTCATACTTCCAGTGCCAGGTACAAGGTTATAACTAATTGATCACTTCACAACAGATAAACCAACAAACAAATTCTTGCCAAGCTCTTATCTACTGCCCATCTATCTGCTTCAGAAAACAACCTACAGAGAGCAGGCTTTCCAGACAAACCCTTGAGCTACAGCCAGGTCTCAATAAATGATGGCTGGACAGAATGGAGGCAGTAAGCACCCTTCTCCTTTAGGAACACTCCTCTACCAGAATATTGACTGCTCATCTTGGGCCCCAGCTCTCTGCTCAATCCTGTTTCCAGTAGGCATCTTAGCTTCTCTTCCTCTTCCTTCCTTAGCTAGTACCAGAGGACGAGTCAGACATGGAAAAAAACCTCTCAATTCCCTCTCACCAAGGGACAGAGCACTCTCTACCAGTCTCGCAACATCAGAGAGCCCACAGCGCAACCGTTCACTTCCCACCTGCCCAGGCCTCTGCCTGGTGCCCACAGCTATCCTAAGCCCTCACCTCCCTGCTCACAAGGGCAGGATCACCCTCTAACTCCTGGGGATGACAGCCTGGCAGTGCTCCAAAATATCACAGGGCATCTTTCCTACAGACTGGTCTGACCCTCAGTCTCACCTTGGATTTGGTCAATGATTCCCCGGAGCCTGCGCTCCACCTCCTGGCGCTTCAGCCGATCTTGCCGCCCAATGAGGATGAGATTGAGAAGCAGCAACAGGAACAGTGCAGAGGCATTCACCAGCTCCACTCCATGGCTGGCATTGAGGGACACAGAGCATGTATTTCCAGAGAGAAGGCCTCCCAGCCATCCCACATCCCAAGATGCCCCTTCCTCTGGCCAGTTTTGAAAGTGGTCTTGCTTGCTTGCTGCCTCTACCGAGTCTCTGTCCCCAGTCAAGGGAAAGGGGATTGTTCCACACTCAGGGCACTGTGGCAGCTCAGGGCAACAGCTCCTCAGAGTCTTGGGATATTCTAGGGGCTGAGATGGAGCTTACAGAAGGCATGGTCCCTGCTTACCTCCCACCTGGCTGGCCCCCACAGCAACACAGCAACAGCAGCACCGCCAGCAGCATGAGAGAGGCCCCCGGCCAATGGAAACAGGAGCAGCGGTTATTAAGGTGCAGGAAGCTGCTCCTCCATGTCTCCTAGAGTGACAAGGCAGGCAGGCAGTGAGTATCTCAGCCAGCTCCAATCTACCTCCCGTGCCTCAGGCCTGCCCATAATCTTAATGGCCACCTCCAGCAAGTAGAGTGTCACATCACTCCCAGGGAACTGGAACTCCTGACTGTGTGAAATCTTACTTGAGTCTTCCCTATCCAGGGGACGAGCACATCACATCCCTGAGACAGGATCTCCCTGCTTCTCTGCTGACCCAGCCATGCTCTCACTACCCCTGAAGAAGCTTCACCTTCCACGTGAGACATTTCTTCCGGTCTTTGAGGTGTTTCTCCAATACAGCCTCCAGCTGCTCCTTCAGGACACTGAGGGCCTTCCGGGTAGACAGGCCCAGGGCCGAGGGGGGCTCTCCCTGCAGGGAAGCAGACACTTCAGAATCTCCCCAGGGCCCTGCCCTGACCTACTCTGTGATTACAGGCTCTTCTTCCCCCTGATGACCCTCTACATTTCTTAAAGCCAAGTTAAGAATAAAAACAAAAAACAAGTGCTTTCAGTTAAGTCTCAAACCCCGGGGAAAAACAGCTGAAGAGACTACTTAATATATCAAAGCAAACATGGCTGCCAGATTGTCCCAGCATCCCTCAGCCCATTCCTGTTACAGGGTCCTCCAGGCTGGCACACCCCACCCATACCCTGAGCTCTCCAGCTCTTCCCTACACAATCCAACCATTCTGTTTACCCTTGCCCTCCTGGCTGCTGCACCTAGTTCCCCTTCTCTCTCCTCTCACTTCCCCTCCCCTCTCCTCACATGACTCCTGGTCATGTCCACTCTGGACCCTCCCAGATGTCTCATGCCGATGCTCTCCCTCTTATCCACAATAAACTTTCTCCTCCACCATGTGGAACAGTCCTTTCCTTCTCATTTCTTTTCTTCATTCACTTTGTCAACTCAGCCTACCCATTTGGTCCTTGACCCACTGAGCTGTGGTCTTCCTGCCCCATTCAGATTTTTCTTGTCCCATCCCGCACCCTCCATTTCACTGCAAGGGTCTTTCAGATTTCACAGACCAAAAGATATCTATTTCTTCTGTTGTTGTTCTTCTAGACATGTCTCTCCATGTATTCCTGGCTATCCTGGAAACTCAATATGTAGATTAGGCTGGCCTTGAACTCAAAGAGTTCCCTAAGTAATAGGATTAAAGGTGTGCATTACCATGCCCTGTGATATCTATTTCTTTCTCTTTTTTTTTGGTTTTTCGAGACAGGGTTTCTCTGTGTAACAGCTCTGGCTGTTCTGGACTCACTTTGTAGACCAGGCTGGTCTCGAACTCACAGAGACCCGCCTGCCTCTGCCTCCCAAGTGCTGGGATTAAAGGCGTGCACCACCACGCCTGGCGGTGATATCTATTTCTTTTTTTTTTTGGTTTTTCGAGACAGGGTTTCTCTGAATATCTCTGGCTGTCCTATACTCGCTTTGTAGACCAGGCTGGCCTTGAACTCACAAAGATCCACCTGCCTCTGCCTCCCAAGTGCTGGGATTAAAGGCGTGCGCCACCACTGCCCGGCGATATCTATTTCTTTAAGGGAACTAACTCAGAGATGTTAGCTAATTGTTTCTGGAGAAGGCATTTAAGAAAAACCTAGGGCTGGTGAAATGGCCCTGCGAGTAAAGGTTCAAGCTGCTGAGTGTGGGGACCTGGGTCCAAGTCCCAGGGCCTACAAGGTAGTAGAGACCCAACTTCTGCAAGCTGTCTGAGACCTACACACACAAATAAATGTAATAATTTTTAAAAATTAAGAAAGAAAAAAAAAAGCCAGGCGGTGGTGGCGCACACCTTTAATCCCAGCACTTGGGAGGCAGAGGCAGGCGGATCACTGTGAGTTCGAGGCCAGCCTGGTCTACAAAGTGAGTCCAGGACAGCCAAGGATACACAGAGAAACCCTGTCTCGAAAAAACCAAAAAGAAAGAAAAAAAAAAAGAAGGAACCGGGTGTGGTGACACACGCCTTTAATCCCAGCACTCAAGAGGCAGAGATAGGCAGATCTCTGTGAGTTTAAGGTCAGCTTGGTCTATAAAGTGAGTCCAGGACAGCCAGGGCTCTGTTACACAGAGAAACCCTATCTCAGAAAAAGAAAGAAAGGACAGAAGGAAGGTAGGAAGAAAGAAAACCTTGCTACCTTTTAATGCCACTATTTTGAAAAACAGGATTTTGTAACACTAAAAAATTAGGCAGGATCGCCGGGCGGTGGTGGCGCAGGCCTTTAATCCCAGCACTTGGGAGGCAGAGGCAGGCGGATCTTTGTGAGTTCGAGGCCAGCCTGGTCTACAAAGTGAGTCCAGGACAGCCAAGGATACACAGAGAAACCCTGTCTCGAAAAACCAAAAAAAAAAAAAAAAAAAAAATTAGGCAGGACATAATCTCAGGGAAAAGGCGACTAGTGTTCTTAGGGAAAGGCCACACTGTGACCCCCCCATACTCTCCTGTCATCATAGCTGGCACTGAGCACTGGACTGTAATGTTAAGTTAAGGGACCTCATACCCCGCCCATGCTTTGTTGAGAACCAACCATTCCTGTTTCCTCTATTTCCCCCCCCCTCGACAGGGTTTCTCTGTGTAACAGAGCCCTGGTTGTCCTGGACTCATTCTGTAGACCAGGCTAGCCTTGAACTCACAGAGATCCGCCTGCCTCTGGCGCCCAAGTGCTGGAATTAAAGGCGTGCGCCACCACACCCGGCTATGTTTCCTCCTCCTTTGATTCCAACTGCTGGATGTTTCCAGAGAGATCTCTGTCACAATGTGGATTTACCTACCACCTATGTACCTTCAAGGCTTACATTTCACCTCCGGCCTGTCCCCTGTCCCAGATACAGACCAGTCTACTGACCTGCTTCACAGGAAACAAAAAATATCCAAATCAGCCGGGCGGTGGTGGCGCACGCCTTTAATCCCAGCACTTGGGAGGCAGAGGCAGGTGGATCTTTGTGAGTTCGAGGCCAGCCTGGTCTACAAAGTGAGTCCAGGACAGCCAGGGCTACACAGAGAAACCCTGTCTCGAAAAAACAAAAAAACAAAACAAAAAAAATATCCTAAACTCCAAACTCATCCTAAGCCTCCCGCCCAGAGCCACCTCTGCAATAGCCACACTGCACTACCCAGTCATCCCTGCAATACCCCAGGCTCCAACCTACCACCTACACACATCCCTTCCCTTCCTACCTCATGTTTACCTTTTCTAAACCCACTGCAATACCCCAACCAGAAAAAGAATTCCCTCAACAGATGACCTCTTTAACCTTTCAATTTTTATTACATTTGATTGTGTCAAAGGATAAGTTTCAGGAGTCAGCTCTCTCCTTCTATCATATAGACCCCAGGGTCCTAGCTCGGGTCATCGGGCTTGGTCAAGGCAGGCACCTTTATCAGCTGGGCCATCTCTCCTGCCTCCGCTCCTTTCCCATAAAAACCCACTCCACAACCAGTGGTGGCACAAGACTTTAATCCCAGCACTCAGGAGGCAGAGGCAGGCAGATCTCTGAGTTTGAGGCTGGTCTACAGAGTGAGTTCCGGGACAGCCAGGGCTCTGTTACACAGAGAAACCCTGTCTCAAGAAACAAAAAATAAATAAATAAAATAAAAAAGCCACTCCACACCCCTGTGCCTGCTGTGTGAGGCTTAGGGACTTGTGGCCTCCCAGCCTCTTCCCTACTCTTCCTTCTGCAGTCCTTGCCCCTCAGCTCATATGCAAAGGACTTTGTGTACACATCTTAGCCAAGGATGTGCTTGCCACCAGACAACTCTTGCTTCTTCAAGATAGCTCAAATATTGCTTCCTGTGGGAGGGGCAATTCCTTACAGCCCAGGGGTGCTCTGCAGGTTAGTACTCTGACAGCACCAGGGCAACCTGGCTCTTAGCCTGCACCTTATGGAACTGATTCTGGATTTGCATGCCTGGCTCTCCTACCGTACCTTAAATTCCTTGAAAATAGGTACCGAATCCCCCCACCCCTCCCCATACCCACAAGCCCTTCCCACTGAACCACAACAGAGGGCACTACACACAGGAACTCGATGAGCACCTGATGAATGGGTGTGTGAATGGACGACCACACAAGTAGTTTCATCGACCCCGTGACACCTTAGTCGGGGTGTCAAAACCAAGCCTGCATCAGTGTCTGTCCAAGCAACACCCTGACCCCACTGCACTAAAACTTTTAGGATGAAGCTGATATTGGGGAGTAATCACTGGACATATCCACAGCTGCAAATATTAAGGCAGTGAATGGGCCCAAGAAAGAGAGTTCCCGAAGGGTGTTAGGTCTTTCCTAGAAGCCCCTGCAAAGCTCCCATCAGGAAAAGTCCAAGCAAAAGCAGTGAATCCTTAGCCTGAGACACCGCAAGGCCGCCTCCTAGGGGATCTGGATGACAGTTGTGGGGATCTGGCTGCCTGGACTCCTTGTCTACCTCTCCACACCAATGGCCCCATCTCTGCTGTCTGCAGGGACCTGCTCCAGCTTTGCCTGTTGTCACTCTGCATTTCTCTTTCCCAACTAGTTCCAAAGTTATCCCATGGCTTTCTCCTTGGTCACTTGGCTTTGACCCTGGGGGGGGACACAAACCTGTGTGACTCTAAGGGGCTGCAAGAACTGAGGGGCAGGGGCCCAGTGCCACATACTTTGAATTTTAGGTGTACATGAATAGAGTCCCCAGGCTTGCCTATTACTGGCTGCCTCAGCTTTCCAGAATGTTTGCACCCCAAGAGTCTTAGCTTCTTTATCTAAATGCAATAGGACTCTGGCCCTCCAGAGCCCTGGATCCAAATCAAACAAGTATTCAGTGCAGTTATGGTCTATCATGTAATCTCCTAGAAAGGCAGAAGACAAAGCAAGGGCTACAAAGGGCAGGCTGGGCCTGCTCCTCCCGGTCAAGGAAGGAAGAGGATGGAGGCTAGAGTAAGAAGCCTGGGCCCCTCACACCACCCCTTGTACCTCTCCTACTCTCGTGGACTCAGTCTTCCCAGGCTTCCTCTCCACAGCCTGATACAAGAGTTCCTGGGATGGATAGGGTTCACAGACCATACCTCTAAAACTCATGAAGTGGGGGCTGGAGAGATGGCTCAGAGGTTAAGAGCACTGGCTGTTCTTCCAAAGGTCCTGAGTTCAATTCCCAGCAACCACATGGTGGCTTGCAACCATCTACATTGAGATCTGATGCCCGGGCATATATGTAGGCCAAATACTGTATACATAATAAATAAATAAATGTTTAAAAAAAATTGATTTAAAAAAAAAAACTCATGAAGTGTAACAGTGTTGGGAGGAAGTCACTGGAAGAGATAAGAGCTGCATGCCCAAGAGACTGAGACAAAGAAGGAACACGGATCCAGGCAAATCGCATGGGGGGGGGCCATAAGGTCACTTGGGAGGGTGCTGGACCTCGAGCTAGGACCTTATTCCCAGGGAGTAGTTCCCAGTAAGACTGAGAAAAACCTATGAGTAGAAGCCAGAGAACCATGGAGGCATCCTTCCTCTAGCCAGGCCTGCAGAGTGGCCATTCTGACATCTGCTGCCTCCCTCTCTGCAGTCCCATGTGCAGGACTGCTTCCCCAATCACCACTTGCTTCCCCTACTCCAGATACTCCGCTCCTCTCAGGTAAGGGAGGTATGGTCAGAGGGTGACAGGTGCTCCCTAGCCAGGATGCCTCCAAAGCTGTCTGCACACATCTGCCCCCACGTGTTGTGTCTGGCCAGGGGCACCAGCTCCAGACAGGGATTAAAGACAGTGCAGCAGAGGGAAAATAAGCTATTCTGTAATTACATGCTGCCCAAAGGAAGTGCCTGCCCACACAGGCTGGCCCTGTGGTGAGGACTCAGCCCTCTGAGCCAGTCTACACTCCACAGGCTTCAACTACACCAATTCCACTGCTAAGCCTGTTCAGCTCATCCCTCTGTAGCAGAAGGGCTGGAGTTAAGGACCAAATCTCTACTTCTCTCATATCTTAGCTTTTCCCCACGCGGCAGAAGATCCAGAGCTAAGGAGCTCAGTGGAAACCCATTACACTTTCTGAAGGAGAGGCAGAACCGGTTGGTAAGGAACAGGCAGAGCCACCTTCTCAGTGGAGTGAGACATGTTCCTGGGCACCCTGAAGACACTGCAGCATGTTCCTATTATCTGAACAATAAATAACCTAAATCAACACAGACTAAGGGCTGCTCTCTTTACCTACTGAGGTCGAGTCCTGCTTCTCAGATGCTAAAAACTCACACCTTTCTCTGCTGCTGGCACCTCTAGACACATTCTCAGGGCCAGGAGTGAGGCTTCTGCCCCAGAAAGACCAGTACTGGACACTGAACTCTTCCCCACAGAACCAGCCCCTCCCACAGTTGTTAGCGCTTACATTCAGCCAGAGAAAAAGGAAACAACTTGAGAGAAAGGAAGGTTTTTTTGTTTGGTTTAGTTTAGATCTCAGGCTGACCTCAAGGCCAGAGATCTGCCTGCCTCTGCCTCCTAAGCACTGAGATTTGCCCACCATGATGGGCAAAAATGAAGCCTTGACTCAGGGGAAGCTGGATGTCATCGCAAGCTGGGCTGGTTCTCTCTGTTTCGCCACTGACAAGGAGGACTAGCGGGACTTAGCCTTGTGGGGGGACAATGAGGCCAAAATGACTGACAAATCACAAGCAGTAATTTAGTCCTGAGCAGGACCCCACTGCCAAAGTGTATAAATCAGCATCAGGTTGTCTAATGAGTCTTCCAAAAGCTGGCACACTGGGCTTTTTTGCACCCACCTCAGCACCCACTCCTAGTACCTAGCCTCTAGCACGTGTCCCTGCAGAGCACTTCTGAGCTTCTCTCCATACAGCAACTGTTCTTCCTACTCCACCTGTTTCAGAAGCAGCAAAATCACGGCTGTATATTCAGGAAGGCAGGCTACAGGCTTAGACATTGACCGGTGTGGCCTTGACAACTGATGTCCACAGGTTACAGGCAGCTGGACCCTCACAAGGTCACCCCATCACAGCCACTATAATCGGTACAGCCGTGAGAAACCAATGTTGAACTCAGCACAAACCCAGGTCACTGAAGTGCAGTCAGCCACTACCCATCCCTGTGAGGTTGGCTGGGCACATCTGGATTCATCTGAACCTGGTAACCCAGATCAGAGCCGCTTTCTCCTCCTCATGCAGACCTCAGCCTTTTCACTCACCTTCTCCCCCACCTTCAGCAGCCACCGGAATCCACAGGAAGCCATCCCAACCCTGACCCCTGACTCCATTTCCTGAATGATCCAGCAGGAAAAAGTCCCCTCACCACAGAGATGTGATAGCATCCAAACCCTGAGGTTGTGTCACCTATATATGGAGACTTGGGTCCTCATATCCTTTGGCAGGTCCTTTTCTCCTCTGGGAAACTCAATCCCCAAAGCTGTTCTGAGTAACCTGAAAACCTAGTTGGCCATTCCAAGACATACCAGCTCTTCGGCTCTCAGTTCCAATCTCCTTCCACCAAAGATGTGGTTACCTCAGCTCATTCCAGCTGCCTCCTGTTCTGCAGCATCTTCAGGACTCCATTGGCAACCACAACCCAAAGACTCCCTCACCAGCAGGAAGGAAGGCATTTTTAGAGCTGTGAAAGTCAAGCCTCTATACTCACCTTGCCGGGCTTGCCCTGGAGGGGTATCCATAGCTCTGCCTGCTTGAAAAGCATGAACGAGGCAGGGCCTAAGGGACAAGCAGTCAGCTATGGTAACTCCCAACACCACCCTCAAGGATAGAGGGAGAAGCAGAACAGAATGAGAGAGTGAGAAGAGAGAGACTGTGAGAGAAGAGGGGCGAGGTCCGGAAGGTGTGTGAGCGAGGCCGGTGCTGCCGAGAACTGGGCGCAGTAGAGCAGAACAGAGCTTCAATCTGCTGATTAATTCAGCCTATTTCCAGTCACGCTGCAGATTCAGAGAGGGAGGAGGGGGAGGAAGCAGCGGCAGGCAGCAACAGCAGCCCTGAGAGGGAGGGAGGCAGAGAGGGAGGGAGGGAAGAGAGAGGAAGGAGGAGGGTGAAGAAAGGAGAGTTGAGAGGCAAAAGTTGGTCCACAATTTGCCAGATGCCCAAGAGATGCCCCTTCAGGGGAGGCCACTGCAGGGTGAACACAGAGGCAAGATGCAGCTAGAGGACAGCAGGTGGATGGAGGGACATTTGGACAGATGACAGAAGCTATCAAGGGCTCCCTCCAAGGGCAAATGCTGGCACCCAGGAGTACCCTGGGGGACATGAACACTGGCTCTCCTCCCAGACTACCTGTCCACTGCCCCCAGGTCACTGGGTGAAGTTGGGAGCCCCACTGTGGCTGAGCTCATCATCCACCAGAGTTCCCTGCCAGCCCAGCCAACAGCAGCTTTCTGCGGTGAGAGCTGCAGGAAGGAGGGAGAGAACCGGTGCCTTATTAATAGCAGCACATCCTGTGGGGTGGGGGGAGAGGGGGGCAAGAGTTGGCTGCAGGGATTCCAGCAGGGACTTCTAGGAGGCCCAGAAGTCTAGTGGAAGAAAGAAACCAGCAGCCCAGGGAAGGGCAAGGCCAGCTAAAAGCATTTCTTAGGATGTCAACACCTTCCTTCCAGGTGATAAGGAGGTCCCACAATGCTGTCTGCAGAGGGAAGCACCGCATTCAGGCACACCAGAGACCAGGGCTACCTGGGAGCACCTGGATCTTTTTTTTAATTTGATTTGATTTGATTTTTTTTTTTTTTTTTTGAGAAGGAGTCTCTATATATAGCTCTGGCCATCTTGAACTCACTATGTATGGAGACCAGGTTGACCTCCAACTCAAGTGACCTGCCTGCCTTTGTCTCCTGAGCGCTGAGGTTAAAGGCATCTGCCACCAAGCCCAGATACATACAGAAGCAGGGCCTGGGTGACTAGGGCTCTAAAAACATGGTTCTGGGTCCCCAGTTTGACATAAAAGAAGTCAGCACAGGCACTTGGATAAAGGAAGAGGTAAGGCACTTGGAAGGCACTGGACATTCCTCTGCTAATGGACAGGCTGTCTTCGGTAAGGCGATATAACAGCCCAGGGAGTGAGGACAGCCTAATGGGTCCCTTGGCTAGAGAGCAGGCTGGAGGCTGAGCGTGTTTCTCCAGGGCCCTCTATCTCCTAGACTACACCCTATCCAACTGCTTGAAGGGAAGAGAGAGCCTCCCAGAATAGGCCAGCCTCTCCCCGCCCCCTGGCTGGCCTGTGTACCTCCCTGTGGGGCCCCTGCCAAACAGTTGAATGGGGACAGAAAGGAGGGGCTGGGCAGTCCAGAGGTTAAGGGCAGGAAGTCTTTGCTGGGAGCAGGAAAGAGGGCTGGGCGGGTCAGCTTCTGTGCCAGTCTCTGTGAGAACTATCAGCTGTAGCCACTGAGAAAAGACTGCTGTCCTTCTCAGTTCTGGGAAGTCACTGCTAGGGTGGAAAGCGGTCAGCAAAAGCTCTCCCAGGTCCAGGGCACTCCTTAGAGGGCACCAGCACAGTCCTCTCCCTTTTCCACCCACTCCACACAGCGCCTGCTTCAATGATAGGAAAACAGCCCTGTTAGCTCAGAACTGGGGCCCAAGCTGTCGCTGCTGCAACTCATCCATCCATCCATCGTGCATCAGTCTGCGGACTGGTGGGTCTGAAAGAGAGAGTGTGGGAAACCAAATACCAGCCAGCAGCAGGCAAACTACTCCCGGGCTAAGCGCTGGCTACAGACCACTTCAGCAACAAGTGTCAGCACACGAAGTCCTCTTAACTCTGCTTCTCCAAGAAGCCTTCTGAGAGCCCTGGGCTACAGGTTTACCTTTCCAAACCAGTGTATTATTGAAGAGACCCTTGCTGGGCTGGCAAGATTATTCAGTGGGTAACACACTCGCCAAACAGGTCTGATGGCCCAAGTTTGATTCCCAGAACCCAAGGAAAGACATGAGAAGAGAACCAACTCCACAAAGTTGTCCTCTGATCTCTACCTACATGCTGTTGCACCTGTGCCCCCAACACACCATTACACACATATTCATAATAAATAAAAGGAAAAAATCCAAAGAGAAAAGGTCCTTGTACAGGTGGAAACCCCAGTAGGTTCTACTACCAAACTGACTATGCCGCTGACCCTCAACTACACTGCAATCCTTTACAAGCTAGAAGCCATCGTCCCAGTCTCTAGGGCTCTACCAGTCTAAAGCCAGTGTTCCATAAACATGGCTGCTGCTGCTGCTGCTGTTACTGTTGGTATGTGACTTTCTAGGCCAGCACTCGTGTGTCCAGAAACTCCCCAGGGGAATGACCTGGTGAGTACAGACAGGGCATTAGTAGGGTATGCAGAAACCAGGCAAGGGACACCAGAGCTTCCCGGGGAGCTGCCCCTCCTGCAGAAGAGGAATATTCTCCATCCACTTCCACCCAAAGACCGTGCACCTGAAGGCAGGACCCCTCAACTGTTGGACTACTCAAGCCTTCTGATTTAAGGGTTGAACTTAGGATCTCATGAATACTAGGCAAGCACTCTACCCATCAGTTATGCCCCATCAGATCAGCCTCTTTTGAGAGAGAACTTCACAAAGTTCCTAAAGGCACCCTTGAATTCACTCTCTAGTCTAGACAGGCCCCAAATTTGCAATTCTCCTGCCTCAGCCTCTGAGGTGGGATTACAGACAGACCCGAATCATCAGGTCCAGCTCAATCCTGTTGATTAACACATAGTTGTGTTTGGAATCTGATGAGGTGCTGGTCCCTAACCACAGAGAGGGTACCCAACAGTCTTCATCATGGCCAGGCAGGTTGGGGCATGGCTCTAGAGCAGCACAAACAAACCAAATTACACAGCTCTAGGCAAGACTGGCTTGAGATCAAACCCAGGCAGAAAGCCTGCTGTCATACAGCTGTTAACTGGGCCACTTTTAACCCTATGTTCATCCCAGCCAGACAATACCAGCTTCTGAGAAGGGGGTCATAGTTTTATACCCTTCAGGCCTCAGGGCCACACCCCCCAACACACACACTCACTGTAAAACCCTGAGCTGAAGATGTTCCAGCAAACCCAGGTGAGGAAAACCTAATAGTGACCCCCCACAACAGCCGCACAGCAACAGAGGGGCCCACCAGATGCTTCTCCTTCAGGTCCATGGGCCCAGGGTGCTTCCGACATGCCCAGATGAACACGGTCACACCTGGAAGGAAGCCTCTTCCCCAACATGGACGAACCCCAGTGAGCCTGTCACAGTCACAGCATCTGAGAGGGAAAAAAAAAGTGAAAAGAAATCCCATAAGTAAGGTCACAGGACTGGGAGACTGTTGTGCAACATGCAGGTCTCAACTAAGCCACAGACCACCAGCACCCTGCTGGCCTGGCCCTCCAGCAGCATGCCTCAGGAGTCAGCCCTGGGTAAGAGAGCCATATCCACAGCATCCCTGGAGAATACAAGCCTTGCGTTTCAAACTTCATTTTCAGAGGCGTTCTGTGTTCAGTTCCATGTGTTCTCTATAAACCACTGACTCCCAGCAGACAGGAAGAGCCTTGGCTTATCAGTACGTCTCAAAATTGGGGTTAAAGTCAGCAGTAACGTCATGTGGAATCTAATAAAAGTCAAGTTATCAGGGACATCAGGAGAGAGGATGGAAAGAGACCTGGCAGAGGCAGGCACACTCTCCATGTGCCAAGGACTGTGTGCCACACTTGCCAGCACACACATGCCCATAGCTCTCCTGAGCCTCTTGTGTGGGTGACAGCGGAGCTAGACAGACTCCTTGGGCAGAGGTCTGCAAGGATGAATAAGCCAATCTGACAACCAGTGTGTCAAAAGTCACGCAGGTCTCTGGAAGAAGAAATCAGCCCAGAGCTGGAATGCAGCTGTGATGGAACGCATGCTTTGCATGTTCAGTGCCCTGGGTTTGATCCTCAGCAGCCTTCATCCTCCAAAATCAGATAAGCCTGACCTTCACTCTCATTCCCACTCCATCCTGGCAGCCAACACAACTTTCACAATCTCACACCTGGGCATGTTCCCAGTAAAAAGTGACAGTGAGTAATCTGGTTTGGTGCCAGAAGCCTCAGAGAGAGCACTAACCTGCTGATGAGGACTCTTCTCTCCGGGGCCTACAGCCGACCTCATTATGAGGAATCAGAGGCCCAGGAGAGCTGACCCATAAAAAAGCTGTCGAGAAACAATTAGACATCTATGTCCAGAGGGCCAGCCAGGAGGTTCAGGTCTGAAGCCACCAACTCCACTCCCAAACCTCCCCCCCATTCCTCCAGGCGGCAGCCATGCTGATGTCACCTGCCATGCTGCCAAGTTTCTCCCTACCTCTTTCTTTCAGACAGGACCGTCAATCAAAGCTGAGCCATCCCCTCAGGGTCAGAGACAGTGACGTTGGAAGTGGCCTTCCAAAGCAGTGACTGTCAGTCTTTGGCAGCCAGCTAAAATGGGATCCTTAGAGGCCAAACTATTCCTGCCCAAGGCCACTCTACTCTGACTAGGCAGCCTAAGCCCTGTTTACAGCTAGGGCTGAGGTCCCCATGACACTCCATCCCAGCAGGGGCTGAATATGGCATTAACCACACAGGCAAAGGCGCCAGGACCCAGAAGGGTATACCTTCTCCTGCCAACACAACCAGAGGGAAAGAACTGTGGCCAGCTGGAACCACAGCAGTGCAGAGGGCAGCCAGGAACATGACATTTTTCTAAGAGTCTCCGTATTCCCATCATTCCATACATGGGATTCTGGGAGAGGACTGCTATGAATATCTGACCTGAAATCAGGGGCAGAATCCTTAAAGGGCCAGCTCTGCCTACAGGTCACTGTGAAAAAACATAAGCTTTAAACTAAATGAACACCTGTGGGTTCAAATCTCAGCTCCAATATGTATCAGAATGATACACACACTGAACGATCTTGGTAAGCTATTTGTCCTTTTCGGCTTCTCCTATTTGTTCTTAGGATGGATGTGGCAATAGCAATGTCACAGTAGTACTATGACATTTATGTAAAATAGTACATGTAAGGGTCTGGTACAATATTTAGTTATTCAATAAACAGTAGCCATTACTTTCATTAGCAACAAGAAATAGCAATCAAGTCCACCTAGGTCAAGAATAAGAACTCAAGCCACTAAGCCTGAGTTTCAGCCCTGGGGACCCACACAGTGGAAAGAAAGAACCAACCTCTATAAGTTGTCCTCTGACCTCTATGTATGCACGGTGGCATTCGTAAGCATGCACACACACACACACACACACACACACACACACACACAGAGGCATACACATATGCACACACACATACACACACACATACAAACTTAATAAGTAAACTTATTAAGTTATATAAAAAGAAAGAATAAGAGATAAAAAGTAAAGTGGAAAGAGAGGAAATAGAAGGTATAAAGACTGAAATGAGGCCTGGAGAGATGGTTCAGAAATTAAGAGCGCTGGTTGCTCTTGCAGAGGACCATAGTTCGATTCCTACCACTTGTATGGCGTCTAGAGCAATCCATAACTCTAGCTGCAGATCAAGCAGCCTTTCCTGACCTCCAAGGGTACGTATGTACAGGAAGGCAAAACATTCCTTCATAAAAAACAAAAAAAAGTGTGAAATTATTTTTCAAGGGGAGCTGGAGAGATGGCTCAGCAGTAAAGAGCACCTGCTGTTGTAGCAGAGGACCCAGGGTCAGTTCCCAGCACCTGTAACTCCAGTTCCAGGGGAATGAACTCCTTCTGCCCTCCATGGGCACCCCCATGCTTAAGGTGTACACATATATATTCAGGCATTAAATAAATGAATAAATAAGTCTTTTGAAGTTAAATTGATTGATTCTATATATATGAAGGTTTTTTTTCTGCATGTATTATCATTATGTGTATGCCTAGCCGCATGTGAAGGTCAGAAAAGGGCATAAGATTCCCTGGGAAGGAGTTAGGGATTATTGGGAGCCACCATGAGGGTGCTGGAAACCTTACTCAGGCTCTCCAGGAGAGCAACAAGTGCTCTGAACCATTAAGCCATCTCTCTAGATCCAAATCTTTTAAAAAACGGAACAACAAAAACAGTCATGTTGGGGAGATGGTTTAGAAGATTAAGTGCTTCCCATGTAAGTGTGACTGCTGGAGTCCTGACCCTACTGCCCACTTACATCTCTGGGTGGACATGGCAACCGACCTGTAATGCCAGCACTTTTAAGAGAGTGACAGAACTGTCAGAGCAACCTGGCTAGCCAGACTAGCCAAATAGCCATGATTTCAGTTCCAGGAGAGACTCCTCTTCGATATATAAGGTATAAGTATAAGCTAGGAGGTGGTGGCCTTTAAAATCCCTGCACTCAGGAGGCAGAGGCAGGCAGATCTCTGTAAATTCAAAGCCAGCCTGGTCTACAGAATGAGTTCCAGGACACACAAGGCTACACAGAGGAACCCTGTCTCAAAAACACACACACACACGTGTGTGTGTATGTGTGTGTGTGTGCAAAAAGAAAAATTACCTTTATTTTTATTAAAAATAGCCCCAAACCAGAGACCAGCTAAAGTGTCCATTCGCAGGAGACTGGATGAATAAATTCATCTCCCGCTGCAGTGAAACTACCCCAAGGTAAGGTGAAAGGCAGCATTGAGTGATAATACACACAACGGTTTAACAGCTGCTGCATGGCACAAGCCAGACACAAGAGTACCTGGTATATGATTCTATCCAAGAAACCATGAGCCAAAAACAAATCTTCCCAATTCTTCAGTGACTCTCTTGGGACTTTATTCCAGCAACAGAAAGCCGACCAACATACTAAAGTGCATATGCCTCCCAGACAAGGATAAGGGTAGATGGGTTCCAAAGTACAAGACATAATGTCATGCTGGACATGGTGGCGCACGTCATTAATCCCAGCACTCAGGAGGGAGATGCAGGTGGATCTCTGTGAGTTCAAGGCCAGGCAGGTCTATAAAGTGAGTCCAGGGCAGCCAGGGATACACAGAGAAACCCTGTCTCAAAAACAAACAAACAAAGAAGATAAAAGGGAGAAGGGGAAGACATGACATGCAGGAGAGTTAGAAGAAAACTATAGCAATCTTGGTTTGCCACAACAAGCAGCTAAAAGGGAAAAAAAAAAAAAAAAGGCTGCAACAACAGCCACAGAAAGAAAAGATGAATGTTCCTGCTGCCAAGCTCAGAAACAAGTAGGATCTAAGGCTCTGGCTGAGGGTGAAGTGGGGGGTTGTCCGTTCATCTAGACCCTTCTAACATAATCTGCATTAGTGAGGCTTGCACAGTCGCCTTGCTCAACACACAAACAATATTTGATAAGTCTATATTTAGTTGAATATCTGTACCCAGAAGGCACTAATTGGTGTGAATGCTATGCTGAATGAAAGTTTTCAACACCAAGCTATCGGGCTTTGTCTTTTGCATTCTACTCAATATTTTTTTTTTTTTGAGACAGGGTTTCTCTGTGTAACACAGCCCTGGCAGTCCTGGACTAACTTTGTAGACCAGTCTAGCCTCGAACTCACAGAGATCCACCTGCCTCTGCCTCCCGAGTGCTGGGATTACAGGCATGCGCCACCACACCCGGCTCTCTACTCAATATTTTTATCAATGGCTTGAGTGAGGAAACAGATGGTATGGTAATCAAACTCTTAGATAACATAACCCTGGGGAAAATATCAAAGTGAAGATCCAAGGAGATCTCAACAGATTGCAAAGACAAGACAAATCCAATAGGCTCAATTTAAGCGGGAAGAATATTAAGCCCTTAGCCCAGGCTCAAAAAAAACCACTGTATAGAATTACCATAAATGGCTTAGTCAAATGCAATTCCAATATGTGAGCACAGCTACTCAAAATTCCTTAACATTCAGTCTACATAAGAGACATGGAGACTTGCTTCTTCCCAGCAAGAAAAATATCCGATCTTTGCCTATACCAGACCATGCTTGGAATACTTTGTTCAGTTGCACAAAACAAATTTATTTGTTTGGTTTTTATTTTTGTTTTTGATACAGCTCTGGCTGTCCTGGAACTCGCTATGTAGAACAAGCTGGCCTCAAACTTACAAATATTCACCTCCTCCCTTCCTCTCCACCCAGTGCTGGGATTAAAGGAATGTGTCACCATTCCTGGTGATGACGCACATGCATGACGTATATGTGGAGATCAGAAGATAACTTGCAGGAGTTGATCTGATCCTCTGTCACATGGGACCAGGAATTGAAATCAGGTGGCTGAGCTTGAGAGAAAAACTCCTTACCTGCTGAACTGTCTCACCAGCCCCTACAATACAGAACACAGAGAACAGAGAAGCCAGGTATGGTGGTTCGCCTCTGTAATCCCAGCACTAGGGAGCCTGAGGCAAAAGAATTACCACAAGTTCAAAGGCAACCTGTTCTATATGTATAGCAAGGTTCAGCCCAGCCTGGGCTGCAGAGTGATACCTTAGCCAACAAGGAAATAAGCAAAAGAAATAGGAGGAAGGAGAAGAAAATACAACAGGCTTCCAGAGAGCAGCAACCAGATGCAGAAACTACGACATGAGCAACAGAAAGATGGCCAGCCTGATCTACCAAGTAATAATGAGGCTCAAGCCGGGCGGTGGTGGCGCACGCCTTTAATCCCAGCACTTGGGAGGCAGAGTCAGGCGGATCTCTGTGAGTTCGAGGCCAGCCTGGTCTACAAAGCGAGTCCAGGATAGCCAGAGAAACCCTGTCTCAAAAAACCAAAAAAAAAATAATAATAATAATGAGGCTCAAAAAGAGCAGAAAAGATGAGAAGTCAGAGAAGGAGAGTGGAGGGAGAGAAGGAGGAGGAAGGGGGGAGAACAAAGGAGAGGGGGAGGAAAAGTATACAAAAGTCAGAAGATGACATCTGATGTCAAGGACTGTACAACACCACAGTACTCAAAGCAATGTGGTATTGGCTTGGTATTTGAGAGTTCAAAAATAGATCCAGACAATTGATTTTTAAGAAAAGTACAAAGAGAATTCAGTAGGGAAAGGAAAGTCTTTACCAAAGACAACCAGAACAACTGAATATTCCAATGCAAAAAAAAAAAAGAATGCCAACAATCACACATGGGACCTCATGACCTTCAAAAGCCTTTGCATAGCAAAAGCAACCACTAGTGGAGTGAAGAGACAAGTCTACAGAATGAGAGAAGAATCTTTGCTAGATACATGTATGACAGAATATTACTATATAGACTATACAAAGAACTCAAAAAACTAACAGGAACTCAAGCAACCCACTCAACAAAAGAGCTTACAAAACGGACAGCTAGCCTGGCGGTGGTGGCGCACGCCTTTAATCCCAGCACTTGGGAGGCAGAGGCAGGCGGATCTTTGTGAGTTCGAGGCCAACCTGGTCTACAAAGCGAGTCCAGGACAGCCAGAGCTGTTAAACAGAGAAACCCTGTCTCGAAAAACCAAAAAAAAAAAAAAAAAAGGACAGCTGGTTCTCAAAAGATGAAATGCAGATAGCCAATAAACATATGGAAAACTGTCCATCTTCACTAGCTGTCAGAGAAATGCAAAACTACACTGAGACTCCATCTCACCTGAATCAGATTGGCAGTTAAGAAAACAAGTAACGGGGCTGCAGAGATGGCTCAGCAGTTAAGAGCACTGACTGCTCTTCCAGAGGTCATGAGTTCAATTCCCAGCAACCACATGGTGGCTCACAACCATCCACAATGAAATCTGGTGCCCTCTTCTGGCCTTCAAGCAGAACACTGTATACATAATAAAAATAAATAAATTAAAAAAAAAAAAAAAA
>CAJQZJ010004796.1:4692917-4725637 GCA_907164525.1 Lophiomys imhausi | reverse complement strand
GTGTGTGTGTGTGTGTCTGTGTATGCATGTTTTGTGTATGTGTGGGTACGGTGTGGAGGCCCAGTGTTGATGTCAGGAACCATCCTTGATTGCTCTTCCACCTTATTCACTGACACAATGTCTTTTCCATCAGCTAGGAGCCCACTCATGTGACTAGTCTAGCTAGCCAGCTTGCTCTGGGGATTCCCTACCTCTACCTCCTTGAAGCTGGAAATAGGAGGCCCACCTGGCATATATGTGGGTTCTAGTGAGCTGAACTCTGGTCCTTATTCTTCTTCAGCAGGCAGTTATCCTGTGAGCCATTTCCCCAGCCCCAAACTTTTGTGGTTAGTTTTAGAACATTACACAGGACTGGACAAATAGCTCAACATGTATGAACTCTGAGTACTCTTCCAGGGGACATGGGTTGGAGTCCTAGCACCCACAGGGTGGCTCACAACCGTCTATAACTTGAGTCCCAGGGGATCAGATGGCCTCTTCTGGCCTCTGTGAGCAGTGCCCATATGATCCACAACCGTACATGCAGGCAAATTTACACACACACATCAAGTTTAACATTGGGAAAGGAAGATAGGAGAAATCTCTCTTGTATTTTATTCTAGTGCCAAATGATTGGTTTTTGTTTTGTTTTGTTTTGTTGAGACAGGGTCTTGCTATGTTGCCCTGGCCAGCCTAAAACTCAGTATGGAGACTAACCTGGCTTTAAACTCACAGAGATCCGCCTGCCTCTGCCTCCCGAGTGCTGAGATTAAAGGAGAACACCACCACACCTGGCCTGGCTTACTTAGACCGTTTAAACTCAAATATGTGTCTCCTAATACTCTACCCTGGACAGAGCCTGCTGACCTTTGACCCTGCCAGCTGCTTCCTGGGTCTGCTTTTTATGTTTTGTTGTTGTTGTTTTGAGACAGGGTTTCTCTGTATAACAGCTCTGGCTTTCCTGGACTCACTCTATAGACCAGGCTGGCCTTGAACTCACAGAGATCCGCCTGCCTCTGCCTCCCGAGTGCTGGGATTAAAGGCCTGCGCCACCACCTCCAGCTTCAAATGTTTTATTTAAAGAAGATTTATAGATTTCCTGCCTGGGTTGTCACTACAAAGAAGTTGGCATAATTGACAACTGTTGATAAACCGCCTTTTCTATCTTGGGATAGCAGGGGCCTGTGGCAGTGTATGATGGGCTATCAGCTGTCACTCCACCTGGCCTCCCCAGTCTCTTCTCAAATTGCAGCCTGTGTGGTTTCGTTTTTTTTTTTTAATTGTAATCCTGTCCTTTATTCTTGTATCCATAATACATATTATAAACAACCAGTAATGTAGGGGGCTTGTCCTGTGTGGGGTCCCTGTGATTCTTACAGCTTTTCCTGGAGCCCAAGAACTTTGCCCTTAAACTGGACACCAGGAAGGGCTGGCAAGTCTCTGGGTGGTGTCTTCTAGCTAAATCCAAAAGGTCCCCTTGCCATTGAATATGCCTTATGTGTTCCCCTGAGAGGGCTCTTATTCAAGGTTTAGTTATGCGTGGCTCAGCGGCCACAAACTTTCACAGACTGTGATCCAACATGAGAAGCACATGCTGTGGCTTTGTCATCAAGCAAAGAGCATACATTAAATATCTTTCTTTCTTTCCTTCCTTCCTTCATCCTTCCCTCTCTCCCTCCCTCCCTCCTTCCTTCCTTCCTTTCTTTCTATCTTCCTTTTGGTTTTTTGAGACAGGGTTTCTCTGTGTAACATTACTGGCTATCCTGGAACTCACTTTGTAGACCAGGCTGGTCTGGAACTCACAGAGATCAACCTGCCTCTGCCCTCCAAGTACTGGGATTAAAGATGTGCACCACTACACCCAGCAATAATGCTTTTTAAAAAAGATTTTATTTTAGCCAGGTGTGATGGCACATGCCTTTAATCCCAGTACTCGGGAGGCAGAGGCAGGTAGATCTCTGTGAGTTTAAGGCCAGCCTGGTCTACAGAGTAAGTTCCAAGACAGCCAGGACTCTGTTACACAGAGAAACCCTGTCTCAAAAAAACAAAATAAATAAAATTAAATTGCCGGGCGGTGGTGGCGCACGCCTTTAATCCCAGCACTTGGGAGGCAGAGGCAGGCGGATCTTTGTGAGTTCAAGGCCAGCCTGGTCTACAAAGTGAGTCCAGGACAGCCAAGGATACACAGAGAAACCCTGTCTCGAAAAACCGAAAAAAAAATTAAATTAAATTAAATTAAAATAATTACAAATTAATATTTTATTTTTATTTTATATGTATGAGTATTTTGTCTGCATGTATATATGTGCACCACATATGTGCCTGGTGCCCAAAGGAGGCCAGAAGTGGGCATCAAAGCCCCTAGAACTGGAGTTGCAGATAGTTGTGAGCTGCCATATAGGGTGGGAATCAAATTCAGGTCCTCTGCAAGAGTAGTAAGTGCTTTTTTTTTCAAGGCAAAGTTTCTTTGTGCAGCCCTGGCTATCCTGGAACTCACTCTGTAGACCGGGCTGGCCCTGACTCACAGAGATCTGCCTGCCTCTGCCTCCCAAGTGTTGGGATTAAAGGTGTGCACTACCATGCCCGGCCAGGAAGTGCTCTTAACCACTGGGCAATCTCTCCACAGCCTCCCACAGCCCCTTTTTAGACAGGGCTTTATGACATAGCCCTGGCTGGACAGGAACTCACTGTTTAGACCAGTCTGGTCTTACCCTCACAGAGACTTGCTTGACTCTGCCTTCTTAGTTAGTGATAGGATTAAAGGTGTGACCCACACTATGCCAGGGCATTTTAATGCTTTTAGGCATTTGGTTGATAAATACATGCACCTAAATCTATAAGAAAATTTCCAATACAGTTAGTACTTATGTGTTCTCATAGCTATTGAGATAAAAGATGTGGAAAGTATGAGCTGGGCCTTATCAGACAGATTGGAGTCTGCATTTTAGGTGCAATGTCCCTAGGAGGCATCTTCCTGAGCTTCAGTCCTTATAGGTTAACACTCTGGTAACGACAGGACTTTCTTATGGGATTGTTCAATGAGATCATGATCACATAGCCAGTGGTCAGCAGGGGACACATGTGCTTGTGGTGACTAGAGAAGGGGGGAGCTGGAAAACGGGAAGGGAGGGAAGGAGGGAGAGAGGAGTGTCTGATCTGGTAGTAAAAGAGCTGAATTAAATTTTACAAGTATTAAGCTGCGCAGTGGTGGCGCAAGCCTTTAATCCCAGCACTTGGGAGGCAGAGGCAGGCGGATCTTTGCGAGTTCGAGGCCAGCCTGGTCTACAAATTGAGTCCAGGACAGCCAGGGCTACACAGAGAAACCCTGTCTCGAAAAACCAAAAAAAAAAAAATTTACAAGTATTAAAAGATATAGAAAACATTTTTAAGTAACTGCTGATGTGGCTAAGTGAGGAAAGGCCTTTCTGTCAAGCCTGATGGCCTAAGTTTAATTTCCAGGATCACAGAGTAGGAGGGGAGAAGAAGAGAACAGACGCCTACCAGTTACAGTCTTACCTGCACACCCACACTGTGGAGTCTGCATAATCACATGCAGGAAAACACACACACACATACACTCACCTACTCACACATAGACACACACACACTCACATACACATACACTCACATACTCACACATATACTCACATATTCACACATAGACACACACATATACTCACCTACTCACACATAGACACACACACACTCACAAACATACACACACACATATGCACACATGCTCACACACATGCACACACTCACACACATACACACATTCACACATATACATGCACATACACAAACACTCACATGCTCACACATGCACACACATACACACTCACACATATACACTCACACATACACATACACACACTAATACACACATACTCAAACTCACATACATGCACACTCACACGCACACACATTCACTCATACACACTGATAAAGAAATGTAACTTTAAGCCGGGCGGTGGTGGCGCACGCCTTTAATCCCAGCACTTGGGAGGCAGAGGCAGGTGGATCTTTGTGAGTTCAAGGCCA
Source organism: Lophiomys imhausi (assembly GCA_907164525.1). Classification (NCBI taxonomy): domain Eukaryota; kingdom Metazoa; phylum Chordata; class Mammalia; order Rodentia; family Muridae; genus Lophiomys; species Lophiomys imhausi. The sequence continues at coordinate 4,721,617 of CAJQZJ010004796.1, read as the reverse complement.
GCCTGGTCTACAAAGTGAGTCCAGGACAGCCAAGGATACACAGAGAAACCCTGTCTCAAAAAAACAAAAAAAAAAAAAAAAGAAATGTAACTTTAAGTGTATCATTTATTTTGGAATAAATAATATATGCAACTAAATATTTAAAAAATATAAAGAGGTAAAGAGGCCAGGCATGGTGGCACACACCTTTAATTCTAGCACTCTAGAAGCAGAGTCAGGTGGATCCCTGTGAGTTCAAGGCCAGCCTGGTCTACAGAGTGAGTCCAGGACAGCCGGAGCTGTTACACAGAGAAACTCTGTATAGAAAAACCTAAAAGAAAAAAAGGTAAAGAGTGGAAGGTTGACTGGGTGGCGGTGATGCATGCCTTTAATCCCAGCTCAAGAAAAATAAAATAAAATAAAGTGGAACATTGGTCCCCTCCTGCCCCTGTCCCTCTCTTTCCTCATCCCCCTTTCCTGAAGCCACTAATAAATATTTCCTGCATATTCTTCCAGAAATTCTCTTTAACTTTTTTTGTTTGTTTGTCTATTTGTGACAGGGTTTCTCTGTGGAACAGTCCTGGCTGCCATAGAACTCACTCTGTAGACCAGGCTGGCCTCAAACTCACAGAGATCCACCTGCCTCTGCCACCCTGGCTGTGCAATTAAAGGCCACCACACCCTTAGGAGGGAAATTACTCTTGAAGAGCACTGAACAGGAGTATTGTCATAATACTTTGCTGTAAACTGGGCCTGGGGTACAGGCCTGTTATCTCAGTTATTTGTGAGGCTGAAGAAGGAAGATCCAAGTTCAAGGTTGGCTTGGGCTGCAGAGCGGGTTTCAGGGCAAATTAAGAAGATGCTGCCTCAAACATAAGTAAAAGGAGGTCTGGGATTATAACTCAATGGTTGAGTACTTGCCCACCATACCCAAGGCCGTTGGTTCCACCCTCTGTACCAGAAAAACAAAGATACAAACAAAATTCCTTGCTAAGCATGTGGCAGAGTCGTTTGATAATAAAAACAGCTGCAGTCAGGCCCATTGGGCCCTAAGTATAGGGAGGTTTTTGACAGTATATTTACTTCTCTGTGGTCTGTGCCAGACTGGATGAAATCTTTCTAGCTATAATAAGACACGTGGGCCCAGAAAAGCAATATGATTCAGAAGCAGGAATCACAACTCCCAAAGCAAAGAGCCCCTCTCGGGGTGTCTCCTGGCTTCATCTTTCATGAAGGGTGTCAGGGAGGGGCCAAGCCAAGCTTGCAGATCTGAACTCTGGACTGTGACTCATTCCCAGCATTCTCCGCTCGCCAAGCCCACATTGTCTGCATTCCCCTTGGTTTAGGTCCTCTCTTGCCTCCTGGACACAGATACTTGAGGTCACATAGCTTCTTCAGCTGCTGGAGGGTCCCAAGGCGAGGGCAGTGAGAACAGTAATTGGAGACCTAATGAAAAACCCAAGGTTTTTTTTTCCCTTGGCTGTTGGGGTCCATTTCTGCTGGGCAGAATACAGTTCTAACATTTTTTTTAAAACATTTTTTATTTATTTATTATGTATACAGTATTTGCTCTACATATATGCCTGGGCAGATCTCAATGTAGATGGCTGTGAGCCACCATGTGGTTGCTGGGAATTGAACTCAGGACCTTTGGAAGAACAGCCAGTGCTCTTAACCTCTGAGCCACCTCTCCAGCCCCAGTTCTAACATTTTGTGTTGTGTGGGCATGAGTGAGTGCGCGCACACATTGTGTGTGTGTGTGTGTGTGTGTGTGTGTGTGTGTGTGTATACAAGTACCACAGCATGTGTGGAAAGGTCAAAAGACAATTCAGGTGGCTTGGTTCTCTCCTACCATAATGGGGATTGAACACAGATTTGACAGAAAGCACCATTACTTGATGAACCATCTTACAGGCTTCAGAATGTAGATCTTATACTAGATGGACTTAGTGAACATAAAACAGTTACAGTCCTAAGGACATGTGTTCACTGGACAAACAGGGCTATTTGCTGTCATGCTGTTAATAGGTCAGCAGCATTTATGTATATCGGAAGCTAAGAGGGTTCACAGGTCTCCAGTGTTCTGCCAAGTAAACAGGTATAAAATCATCCCAGCTGAAAGAGGGTCTGCAACATCACAAACATATTTCAATATTCAACATTTAAATTTTAAAAAAAAGGAAGAGTTAGGCATCCATGGCACATGCATGCACATACAAACATTGTGCACACACTAATAATAAATAAAAAAATTCATAGCCGGGCGGTGGTGGCGCACGCCTTTAATCCCAGCACTTGGGAGGCAGAGGCAGGCGGATCTTTGCGAGTTCGAGGCCAGCCTCGTCTACAAAGCGAGTCCAGGACAGCCAGAGCTGTTAAACAGAGAAACCCTGTCTCGAAAAACCAAAAAAAAAAAAAAAAATTCAATAAAACAAAATCCCACTCAGAGCTGTCCTGATTTACTAACCTAGAATATGTTTAATTCCCAATAGGAAACAGGCTGGAGCTAGGCATGGTGGCACACGCCTTTAATCTCAGCACTCAGGAGGCAGAGGTAAACATATTTCTGTCAGTTCAAGGCCAGCCTGGTCCACAACACAAAGTCCAGGACAGCCATGCTAGTTACACAGAGAAACCCTGTCTCGTAAAGCCAAAAAACAAAACAAAACAGTGGTGACTCTCTTTATCAACTACTTATATGTGGACATGCTCGTTAAAGCTTTATTTATTTGTGTGTGTGTGTGTGTGTGTGTGTGTGTGTGTGTGTTTGTGTGTGTGTAGGCCAGAAGTTAATGCTAAATGCTCCTTTTCTTCCTTCTTTCCTTTCTTTTTTTTTTTCAAGACAGGGATTGTCTGTGTAGCTCTGGCTGTCCTGGAACTCACTATGTAGACCAGGCTGGCCTCAAACTCACAGAGACGCTCCTGCCTCTGCTTCCCAAGAGCTGGAATTAAAGGCATGCACTGTGGTGGAAGTTAGGTCTCTTTGGTGAAATTGGTAGGCAGCACATAGGGAGGAGCTTGGAGTCCCTTGTTGATATGGAAGTAGCCAGTTGTGGCTGGATGATGTGCCCTGTTGAAGGGGCATGGCTAAGAAACCTCACAAGCCACGCAGATGATGTCAGGTGCCATGAGAAGCAACGGGACTGTGGACATCTTGAGAAATCTCGTAGACCCTTGAGGCTGCCAAGTATTGAGAGATAATATGATATATAAGCCAGACAATTCCATGCAGTCCCTCTCTTCCTCCTGCTCTCACCAACTGATAAGTCATGCTGAAGAAGAGCACAACAAGGTACACCATTAACAGAATTTAGACTGGTAAAGCTCAAGGCAAAGACCTGGCATAAACCTGCTGAGAGAGAGAATCATTTAAAGACTTCTATCTTGGGGCTCCAGAGCGCTGGAAAAGTGAGTGAGGCAAGCGGAGTTCGGAAGCCACTTGGAAAAGCTTTCGGCCTTGAGACTTGCCCAGGCCAGAGACTGTGGAGACAAGTCTTAGCTGATTGAAAAGCTGCCCTTAGTCGGTGGTTGGAACAGACTGACTTTATAAACTGGCCACTGATGGGGTGGTGTTAAGCATTCTAAATGTTGATTGGTCCTGTTTGCTGTCTGTTAACTTAATTGACTCTGATTGGTGAAATAAATCTTGAGGCCTCAAGATTGGGCAAAGACAGAGATAGGTGGGACTAAGGTTGGGGGGGCAGGGGAGTTGAGACAGAGAGCATCTTGGGAAGAAGAAGGCCAGAGAAAAGCCAGGAATAAACAAGGAGGACATAGCCGGGCGGTGGTGGCGCACGCCTTTAATCCCAGCACTTGGGAGGCAGAGGCAGGCGGATCTTTGTGAGTTCGAGGCCAGCCTGGTCTACAAAGCGAGTCCAGGACAGCCAGAGATATTCAGAGAAACCCTGTCTCGAAAAACCAAAAAAAAAAAAAAAAACAAGGAGGACACACCATGGGGTAGATTAAAGAATATCCTTCCACGTGGCCTTGAATATCAGCTTAGTGTGGAGAATAATAATCCAAAGGGACGTATGTATATATGGGGTTATATTTGGGTAATAGCTATCTTAGATGGGCTAGGATTACAGAACTCAGGCCTAGGCTTGTTAAAATTCATGTGGTGTTTGTGTGTATTAATTTATAGTGGCGGGTTAAGGATTAACATCAACGACCAATTAAAGATAATATAAATACTGGGTAAATAGTTTAATTAGCTTTTTTTTTTTTTTTTTTTTTTTTTTTTTACTATAGTCCACAATTTGGTCTTATGAACTGGCAAAGTAAGGCCCAACAAGCTTTAAGCATAAAAGATGGTACCTGATGGGACTGCCATAAACCCAGCTATCCTGCACAGACCTACACTAAGAATATTAATATCCTTTTAAGAAAGTTAAAATAGTGTTAAGTGTTTTTAGATAGGTATTAGAGTGTTTTTAGGTGTTAAGGTATTTTTAGAAAGATCATAGAACCTTTGCTGAAATAGCTCAGTTGGGAGAGCGTCAGACTTAAGATTATAGATTGTAGGTTTTAGGTTATAGGATTTAGATATTTTATAGATGTTTGTTAAGCATTAATAAATACAAATGTTTATAAATACAAATAATCTGTTACAGTGCACCACCACAGCCAGACAATGCCCTTTTCCAGGCATTCTCCATCTTTTTTGAGGCAGGGTCTCTCACTGAATCTGAAGTCAACAATTTGACTAGACTGGTTGACCAGCAAGCCTCAAGGCTCTTCCTGCTGTCACTGCCTCTCCAGACATGAGGTGACAGCTGTGCAGTTCTGTGCCTGGATTTTTTTTTTTTTTTAATGTCATCCAAACTCAGGTCCTCTTATTTGTGTGGCAAGCTCTTTTTACTAGCTGAGCCATCTTCCCAGACCCACTTTTTTCACTTTAACACTAAAGAAAATCCCATCCCAGTACTTCCATCCTCTATTGATGGTCACGTCTAACTCCTAACTCTAACTCTTGTGGTTCAAGCCTCTCCTCCGCCATAGCTCCATCCTTCTTTTTTTCCTCCCTCCAAAACCTCATGCATTCTAGACAAGTGCTCTGCAACAGTTAGACTTTATAGAATCTCTGTCACACATACACACATTAGAGTCTCACTGGGGCTGGAGAGCTAGCTCAGTGGTTAAGAGCACTTGTTGCTCTTGCAAAAGATCTGGGTTCAGTTTCTAGCATCGACATGGTGCCTCACAACCATCTGTAGTTTCTTTTTTTTTTTTTTTTTTTTTTTGATTTTTCGAGACAGGGTTTCTCTGTGTAGCCCTGGCTGTCCTGGACTTGCTTTGTAGACCAGGCTGGCCTCGAACTCACAGCGATCCGCCTGCCTCTGCCTCCCAAGTGCTGGGATTAAAGGCATGTGCCACCATGCCCAGCATCTGTAGTTTCAATTCCAGGAGATCTGACATTCCTCTAACCTCTGCAGACACCAAACAAGCAGGTGATACACAGACACACACGGGCAAAACACTCACACATAAAATAAAACGAAGAAATCGGATCAATCACATTTGGTTTTTTGGAGACAGGGTTTCTCTGTGTATCCTTGGCTGTCCTGGACTTACTCTGTGACCAGGCTGGCCTTGAACACAGAGATCTGCCTGCCTCTGCCTCCCGAGTGCTGGGATTAAAAATGTGTGCCACCACGCCCGGCAATTACAGACAGCTGTTAACAGCCATGTGGGTGCTGGAATTTGAATCCCAGTCCTTTGGAAGAACACCCAGTGCTCTTAACTGCTGAGCCATCCCTCTAGCCTGAATCAATCACATTTTATGTCCCAGGCCAACAACCTCAAACATGTAGTAATCCTCCTGCTGTGGCATCCTGAGTGATGGGATTTTAGGTGTATGGCATCACGCCTGTCTCCTGATAGAATCATGTACTATTTGTTTTCTTTTGTCTCTTTAGGCAGACTGGCTATGAAATTTATTACTGAACATGGTGTGGTGGCATGTCGGACTCAGCACAGTGGAAGGCCTCAGAAGTGCAGGGCCAGCCGGGTGGTGGTGGTGCACGCCTTTAATCCCAGCACTTGGGAGGCAGAGGCAGGCGGATCTTTGTGAGTTCGAGGCCAGCCTGCTCTACAAAGTGAGTCCAGGACAGCCAGAGATATTCAGAGAAACCCTTGTCTCGAAAAACCAAAAAAAAAAAAGAAGTGCAGGGCCGTCACTGGTCTAAGGGTTCATGATTATTTGACTCCATAGTTGTCAGGGATGAACTGCTTCTCAGCTTTCCAGTCCTCAGATTCATCTTCATTAAACTTGGTAAAGCTTCACTTCTTTGAGATATGGATCTCCTGGCAGCCAGGGAACTTGAAATTTGTTCTACAAAAGGTCTCGATCATGTGTACCTTATTCTGCAGCTTGGTATGAATGGACATGATGACTTGGCCTAGCCACTGAGCCCTGGACCTTCCCAAAGACACCCTGAATACTTGTCTAGAATCTAAACAAGGGACGGCCTTGTGATCAGAGATAAGAATATCCATCAAAAAAAAAAAAAAAAAAAAAGGCTCCAAGGTCCATCAGATAGTCATTAGTCTGCTCACACTACCAAGGAGGCTGCTGTTGGCAACCATTGCACACCAGGGCCCCATGGGAAAAGACACAATGGGGGCCCAATTGCAGACATGGACCATATCTTCTGCATCTCTTTCATCTTCCATGTATGGAAGCTGCTGCCCAGTGCATCTTTGCCTGTGTGTACATAAGCACAGCTATGTAAAGCAAAAGATCTTCCCCATCTGACACACATAAATATCAGGGTGAGCAATACTGTCCCTTCTGGTTGCCAGGCAGTTCTGCTATTTATATTGATTTTAGCTCATGATGCTTACAGAGATTTAATTATCCTAAAAATCTAATGTTCATGTTAATTTGGGAGAGGATAGCGATTTCTTTTTTTTTTAATTTAATTTATTTTTATTTTATGTGCATTGGTGTTTTGTCTGTATGTTTGCCTGTGTGAGGTTGTCAGATCCTGGAGTTACAGACAGCTGTGAGCTGCCATATGGGTACAGGGAATTGAACCCCGGTCCTCCGGAACAACAGCCAGTGCTCTTAATTGCTGAGCCAGATCCAACAATTTCTTCTTTCTTTCTTTTTTGGTTTTCTTTTTTTTGGGGGGGGGGCGGGGCGGGTTGAGACAGGGTTTCTCTGTGTTAACAGCCCTGGCTGTCTTAGACTCACTTTGTAGTCCAGGCTGGCCTTGAATTTGCAGAGATCTGCCTGCCTCTGCCTCCCTAGTGCTGGGATTAAGGTGTGTGCTACCACCACCCAGCCTTTAAATTCATTTCTTTTTTTTTTTTTTTTTTTTTTGGTTTTTCGAGACAGGGTTTCTCTGAATATCTCTGGCTGTCCTGGACTCGCTTTGTAGACCCGGCTGGCCTCGAACTCACAAAGATCCGCCTGCCTCTGCCTCCCAAGTGCTGGGATTAAAGGCGTGCGCCACCACCGCCCGGCTAATTTCATTTCTTAAGCAGAGCCAAACATTTAAGAGCTGGTTGATTCATAGCTGCCAGCAAAACTTTGGAGTAAACCTTGGAGAAGGGATTCCTGCATTTCCAAAGGCTTGTGCCTAGGTGAAGTCTCTCCTAAAACTCCTAAAATATTCAGCTAGATGAAAAAGGGAGGATTTGAAAAGCATAAAGTCAGGGCTGGAGAGATGCCTCAATGGTTAGGGGCACGAACTGCTCTTCCAGAGCATCTTGGATTTGATTCCCAGCATATACATGGCAGCTCACTGGCTAGCCGTAACTCCAGTTCCAAGGGATCTGAACCCTCACACCAATGCGCATAAAATGTAAAAGAAAAAGAAAAACATAAAGCCTTGGAGCTGATAAGCAAGTGACCCTACTTTTGTTTTTCTCTTTGAACCAGGGTCTCATGTAGTTCAGCCAGACCTTTAATTTAATACATTGTTGAGAGTAACCCTGAACTAATCCTCCTGCCTCTATCCCTCAAGTGTTGCACCACCATACCTGCCTTTGGCTTATTGTCAGATGAAATAGACCCACAAAAACAAAACAAACAAACAAAAAACAGGCTGGACATGATGCTGTGCCTTTAATCCCAGCACTTGGGTCAGATGTAGACAGATCTCTGTGAGTTCGAGGCCAACCTGGTCTACAAAGTGAGTCCCAGGACAGTCAAGGAACAGAGAAACCCTGTCTGGAAAGAACAGTTGCTGCTCTAGCAGAGGATCTGGGCTTCAGTCCCAGAACTCATACCGGCTCACAGATTCCAGGGGCTCCAATATCTGCTGTTGCACTCTGAAGGCTTTAGGGATCCATATGCAGGGAAAACACTCATATACATGAAATAAAATTTAAATTAAAATATCTTTAAAAAAAAAAAAAAACACCTACCCCACACCTAGAATCTGCTACCAATTAGTTCTCTCCTTAATTGCATTGTAACCATAAAAAGGATTACAGGGAGATATAATGGACTTGATGTTCTAGTTGCCAATTCAAGCCTTTAGCTCTATTGTATATAAAACAGCCAATAAACTATGTCTGTTACCACCAAAGTGATTGTTTTTCCTATGTTGTATCATCGTCTCTTTCTGTGGTCAAGTTGCTTAGGCAGGCGTTGTTCCTAGTGAAAGCCTGGTTGCTCATTTTCCTCGAGATTCTGACTGATAATTTTCTCCATGTCGTGACCTAGTTGTAATAATAAGGATGCTTTTTTTTTATTGAGGCCCCTCCCTTTCCTGTAGACAAGGATCTGTTTATTCCAGACTGGCCTTGAACTGGCTATATAGTCGAGGATGTCCTTGAACTTCTGATCCTCTTGCCTCCACCTCCTGAGGACCCGGATTACTATGGCTAGTTCTATATGGTGCTGGGGATTGAAAGGAGAATTTGTCATGCTAGGCCAGCACCCTGCCAACTGAGCTACACTGAGAGGGTGTCAACCATTTTTTTTTTTTTACTTCTACTGGGTCAGGGTCAGACCCTAAATGAAACACACACTGCGTGTATTATCTCATTTTGGCATAAAACCTTCAGACATTCAAAATCCTTGCCAGATAAAAGGACACTAGCCATGGTGGTGGTACAGGCCTGCGATCCCAGCACTTGGCTTGCGGGGATAGAAGCAGGAGGATGAGAATTTCAAAGTCAATTGGAGGACATAGTGAGTTTGAGGTCATGCTGGACTACAGGAGACTCTACCAGACAGCAACCATGTCCACCAAGGGGCACTACAAATATATATGTATTATGTATATGTGCGTATACATACATACATGCATGCATGCATGCATGCATGCATACATACATACCACTGTGTCTTCTAGAACCTGCAACAATTGAAAAGAGAACAAGCCCCTGTTCTGGGCCCTAATGCCAAAAAGAACAAAGCTGTGTTTCATTCACTCAAGAAGGCTGGGAGAAGAAATGCAACTACGGAGCTTACTAAAGAAGTGGGAAATATTAGTTCTGTTCCTCTGGAACCGCAAAAAATTGAAACTTGGGGTGAACAAAGATTTTGAGGTGAGGAGGGTTAGAGGGGAGGGCTGTTTCTGTTTCTACTTTGGTTCCAGGGAGCCAGGGTTTCCATTGCATGGGATGCAACTAGATATTTCCTCCGTCCTCCGTGGCGGGTGGGGACCTGGCAAACCCTGTTTCCTGGCACTCGAAGAGCGGCAAGTCCCAGCAGCGAGGTCAAATCCATTTTTGGAGCCAAACAGCAGCATTCCTTTACAGTTCGCTAGCTTTGCGACCGCCAAGGCCACTCCTGCCTGTCTAGTTTAGAGTGACACCCAACGGCAGCAAAGGGAACTGTTCCGGTTGCCCAGTCTTGTGAGGACCCACCCACCCTAGAATGCCAGATTCCGTGTTCCCGCACATGTACGCCTCACTAATTACTATCTAATTGATGATGTCTTAGGGTTTCTATGGCTGCAGTGAAATACCATGACGAAAAAGCAAGTGGGGAGGAAAGAGTTTATTTGGCATACGCTTCCACATGGTTGTTCATCACTGAAGGGAGCAAGGCAGGAACCTGGAGGCAGGAGCTGTAGAGCAATGCTGTTTACTGGCTTACTCAACCAGCTTTCTTATAGAACTCAGGACCACCAGCCCAGGGTTGCACCTCAATGGGCTGGTTCCTCCCCCCATCAATCACTAGTTAAGAAAATGCCCAGAGCCGGGCGGTGGTGGCGCACGCCTTTAATCCCAGCACTTGGGAGGCAGAGGCAGGCGGATCTTTGTGAGTTCGAGGCCAGCCTGGTCTACAAAGCGAGTCCAGGACAGCCAGGGCTACACAGAGAAACCCTGTCTCGAAAAACCAAAAAAAAAAAAAAAAAAGAAAATGCCCAGCTCTCACCTCTAATCCCAACACTTAAGAGGCAAAGGCAGGCAGATCTCTGTGAGTTAAGAGGCCAGCCTGGTCTACAAAGCAAGTTCCAAGACAGCTAGGGTTACACCGAGAAACCTTGTCTTGAAAAACAAACAAAACAAAAGAAAAAACAAGGAAAGAAAGAAAAGAAAAAGGAAATGCCCTACAGGCCTGTCTACAGCTCAATCTTTTTTCTTTTTTTGGTTTTTCGAGTCAGGGTTTCTCTGTGTATCCTTGGCTGCCCCAACTCACTTTGTAGACCAGGCTGGCCTTGAACTCACAGAGATCTGCCTGCCTCTGCCTCCGAGTACTGGGATTAAAGGTGTGCACCACCACGCCCGGCTGTAAAGCTCAATCTTATGGAGGCATTTCTTAATTGAAGTTCCCTCCTCTCTAGCTTGTGTAAAGTAGACATAAAACAGCACCATGAGCATCTTGAAATTGTCCCTCCAGTAATGCTGGAGGAGCCGGTGATGTAGCTAATTGGAAGACCCTTGTCATGCATTCCAGCCTTCAGACCTCAGCATTGACAAACAAGAATTGTACCCAGGTGTAGTGGCACATATGTATAATCCCAGCACTTGGGAGGCAGGGCAGGAGGATCATGAGTTTGAGGCCAGCCTTTGCTACCTAGAGAGACTTCTTTTCAATAAAACAAACAAAAAACTGGTGTGCTTTTTAAAAGCTTTGGGTTTTCTTTTTTCTTTTTTTTTTTTTTTTGAGACAGGGTTTCTCTGTGTAGCCCTGGCTGTCCTGGACTCACTTTGTAGACCAGGCTGGCCTCGAACTCACAAAGATCCGCCTGCCTCTGCCTCCCAAGTGCTGGGATTAAAGGCTTGCGCCACCACCACCCGGCTGGGTTTTCTTTTTTTGTTGTTTGTTTGTTTTGGTTTTGGTTTCTCGAGACAGGGTTTCTCTGTGTAGCCCTAACTATCCTGGAACTCACTTTGTAGGCCAGGCTGGTCTTGAACTCACAGAGATCTGGCTTCTGCTTCTGCCTCCCAAGTGTTAGGATTAATGGTGTTCATTACAGAGCCACAAATTTACAGATTCTTTCTTGTTTGCTTTTTCAAGACAGGGATTCTCTGTGAACTGGATGTGCTGGTCTCACTCTATAGACCAGGCAGGCCTGGAACTCACAGATCTGCCTGCTTCTGCCTCCCAAGTGCTGGGATTAAAGACATGTGCTGCCCCACACCCTTCTAAAGTTTTTTTTATTATTATTTTATGTGTATGAGTGTTTTGCCTGCATGTATGTGTGCACCAATGTGTCAGCAGTGCTCACAGGACCCAAAAGAGGCAGTCAGAACCCCTGGAACTGTAGTTACAGGCCTTTTTGAGTCTCCATGTGGGTGCGTGGAATTAAACCCAGGTCCTCTGGAAGAGCAGCGTGCGCCATCTCTGAGTCATCTCTCTAGCCCAGAAATGTGCTTTTACGTAAAGCATGAAGAGAGATCTACCTAACTTCCGGTCTTGGCAGTGATTGTCTTTAGTTCCACACGAGTTACTTGTCTGCCAGGAGCAGCAGCAGCAGCAGAATGTATCCTCTTAAGAGGACCTGGGAAATAATAAGTAATAAAGCCAGGAATAATGACACGCGCCTTTAATCCCAGTGCTTGGAAGGCAGAGGCACCCCCATCTCTGTTAGTTTGAGGCCAGCCTGGTCTACTTAGTGAGACTGTGTCTAAAAACAAAAAAACAGCAAAAGAAATATGGGGGGAGGGGAGAAAGAAAAAAAGGAAGGAAGAAAGGGGTGGGCAGTGAGCTATCTCAGTGGGCACAGGAACCTGAGGCCAGGCCTGACCACCTTAATTTGATCCCTGGGACCCACATGGAGGAAGAAAAGAACCAACTCCCACAAAATGGCCTTTAATCTACACACACACAATAAATACTGATCTTTTATTTATTTAGGAAAAATGCTCAGCGGGCAAGTGTATGATAGTAAACAGGAGGCACTATATCCACCAAAATAACAAGGACAATAATAATAGTGAATAACCACAAGCTATGGAACAGCTTTATTTGCGATCATCAGATGACTGAGGATACAAGAAGGTTCAAAAGATAAAAGTATAGCCGGGCGTCATTGTGCACACCTTTAATCCCAGCACTCGGGAGGTAGAGGGAGGCGGATCTCTGTGAGTTCAAGGCCAGAGTCTGGTCTACAGAGTGAGGGTTTCTCTGTGTATCCCTGGCTTTCCTGGACTCTCTGAAAACCAGGCTAGCCTCAAACTCACAGAGATCCAACTGCCTCTGCCTCCCAGAGTGCTGGGGTTAAAGGCGTGCGCCACCATGCCTGGCATGTAGCTGTTTCTTTAAGGTTCATATTTCTGAGTCCTCAAAACTAGTGATTGGAGGAAATCTCTGGAACCTCAAATCACAGGCCATGTCTTCTACTAGGGATTTGTTGCATTTAAGAGAATTGTGGATCCTTTGCTCCATCTTAAACATTTACTTATCTAGGTAAGCATGCATCTAGAGGAGCTCCAGACTGGCTCAATTTGTGGTGTGTGTGGTAGGTTTAGTGTTAGCATATAATAGCATAGGGAACTTGGGATAAGGCTAGAAGACTTACTTTGGAAGTGACATGTCCCTGGGAACTCACCAAGGACCAGGACCTCTTTGATTTTAGGGCTAGGGAGGGGCAGGACATGTCCCCTGAGGTGCCCTTGGTTTCTTGTCATTTCACAGCCCTCTGCAAAAAGCATCTGAATGACATGCCCTGAGACACCTGCCCACATCTGGGGACCGCCTCAGAATTCACACCCCTCTGCAAAAAGCTTTTTTGAAAAAGACTGAGTCCAGGAGCATGGCTTGAAAAGAGCGGAAGGCCTCTGCTGAAGATATATAAGTCAAGATGCATGTGGACAGAGGGCTGGGCTCCTCTTTCTGTTTCACCTCCTCCTCATCTGGCAGAGGACTTGCTTTAAGATCATTAGAGAAAGCTTCACCCTCTGATGTTGACCTGGGTTTGGAGAGGAGACTGATTCTCCCTGAGATCTGGGAGAGCTCCCGGGACTTTGCAGGCCATAAGCATCTGAATAGGTGAGCCACCTGGGAAATTTTCATGTTAATTAGCCTTAAGACCACAAAGGCAATGAACGAAATTCAGAGACTTTAAGAGACTTTAAAACTGAAAAATTGAAGTTGGAGAAATGGCTCAGAGGTTAAGAACACTGACTTCCTTTACGGAGGTCCTGAGTTCAATTCCCAGCAACCATGTGGTGGCTCATAACCGTCTATATTGAGATCTGGGGCCCTCTTCTGGCCTGCAGGTATACCTGCAGACAGAACACTATAGATAATATAAATAAATGAACATCTTTCTAACATTTTTTTTTTAGATTTATTTATTATGCAGACAGCGTTCTGACTGCATGTACATCTGCAGGCCAGAAGAGGGTACCAGATCAGATTATGGATGATTGTGAGCCACCATGTGGTTGCTGGGAATTGAACTCAGGACCTTTGGAAGAGCAGCCAGAGCTCTTAACCGCTGAATCATCTCTCCAGCCCCATAAATGAAAATCTTAAAAAACAAAACAAAACAAAACTGAAAAATTGTATGAAGACCAGCCATCCATTAGGACCCACGCTCAGAGGAAAATATTCTTTTGAGAAACCTTAGGCTAATGTTAAATGTTTGTATTAAGTTTTAAGTGCTAGGTTCCAGAGTTAGGGTTTGGGTTTAGGATTTAGGAATTTGATAGACAATTGTTAGGTAATTGTTAAGTATAAATAGATATATGTTTGATAAATAAAAATTTACTGTTACAACTTATGGCTATGTTCAATATTCTAAACAATTCGGACACCATTTCCTCTACAGAGCCTCCACAAACTCCCTCTCTTCATTCTGTTTTGTTTTGGTTTTTGTTTATTTGGTTTTTAGTTTTTCCTTTTCGTTTTTTGGTTTTCCGAGACAGGGTTTCTCTGTGTAGCCCTGGCTGTCCTGGAACTCACTCTATAGACCAGGCTGGCCTTGAACTCACAGAGATCCGCCTGCCTCTGCCTCCCAAGTGCTGGGATTAAAGGCATGCCCAGCCTCTTTTTCTTTCTTTCTTTCTTTCTTTCTTTCTTTCTTTCTTTTTTTTTTTGAGACAAGGTTTCTCTGTGTATCCCTGACTATCCTGGACTCACTCTGTAGACCAGGCTAGCCTTGAACTCACAGAGACCCACCTACTTCTGCCTCCCAAGTGCTGAGATTAATCATGCCCTGCAATTATAGACAGCTGTGAACTGTCCTATGGGTGCTGAGATTTGAACCCAACCGGGTCCTTTGGAAGAGAAAAGTGCTCTTAACCACTCAGCCATCTCTCCAGTCAGTCCCTTGTTTTTGGTTTTTCAAGACAGATTTTCTCTGTGTAGCCCTGGCTGTCCTGGAACTCACTTTGTAGACTAGGCTGTCCTCAAACTCACAGAGATCCAAGTGCCTCTGCCTCCCAAGTGATGAATTAAAGGTGTGTGCCCCTACTATCCCTTGGTCCTTCTCTCTGTGTTTATTAATTTTTCTTGAGACATGGTCTCACTATGTAGCCCTGGCTGGCCTGGAACTTGCTATGTAGACCAGGTTGACTTCAATCAGTCTTCCTCTTTCCAGTGTTCTTACAGCTCTGTTCTCCTGTATCCCACTATTTGGAGGTGAAACATTATTACCACTACTACTAGTTTATAAAGTAATTAGGGACAGTGACTTATTAAAAATCATAGAGGGGTTGGGGAGATGTTCCATGGGTAAGAGCACTTTCTTTGCAAGCAGGAGGATCTGAGGTAGATTCTCCAGCAGCCATGTGAAAAGTGGACATGACCTTATGTGTCTGTAACCCCACCTTTGGGGAGTAGAGACGGACAGAATTCACGAACTCAGTGGCCATCCAGGCTAGTCAGAACCGCAAGCTCCAGGTTCAATGAGAGACCCTGTCTCAAAAGTAAGGTGGACAAGCACAAGGAAGACCGAAGGAGTGAGTGAGCACCCTTAAAGTAACTGAGCTTCCAAGGTCAACTGAGAAAATATGAGCAGAATTTTGAAGGAACCACTCAACAGAAGCAAGAGGATGCGGCTGTCTCAGAAGATGCCTGGTGCTATGTAGGCTGACTCCTAAGGAAGGGGTCAGCAACAGCCAGGCAGTGGAAGTCAATTCCGGGGCAATGCCCAGATCTTACCTGCAGGTGGCAGTATGATGACTCATAAAAGTCACAGGCAGAAACCTTTTTTGTCCTCTAAAAGTATGCCCTAGGAGCCGCGCGGTGGCGCACGCCTTCAATCCCAGCACTTGGGAGGCAGAGGTAGGCGGATCACTGTGAGTTCGAGGCCAGCCTGGTCTACAAAGTGAGTCCAGGACAGCCAAAGCTGTTACACAGAGAAACCCTGTCTCGAAAAACCAAAAAAAAAAAAAAAAAAGTGCCCCCTAGGAACACTACAAAAAAAAAAATTGGGGCACAACACAGAAGCTGAGGAGCAGGAGGGACACACCAGATACAATTTTGGTGATTAATATACATTCAGAAGCGGTTGATTTGGTCAGCAATTCCTGCTACAGTTTTCAACAGATTTTCATGCCAGAGTGTAACATCACCTTACCCACAATGGCATCATTTTGGCACAATTAGTATTACTTTTTAAAATTATTTTCCAAGCCGGGCGGGGTGACGCATGACTTTAATCCGAGAACTTGAGAGGCAGAGGCATGTGGATCTGAGAAACCCTCTCTCGAAAAACTAAAACTAAAAATAAAAATACTATTTTCCGGATATGGTATATTTACATGTATTTTTACACAGACATACTCAGAGTAGGATTTTTATTTATTTATTTTAATTCTCGGGTACAGTTAAACAGAATTACATGGTTTTGTTTTGTTTTTTGTTTTTTCTTTTCTTAGGCTGGAGAGATGGCTCAGTGGTTAAGAGCATTGGCTGCTCTTCCAGTAGGACTGAAGTTCCATTCCCAGCACCCACATGGCAGTTCACAACTGTCTCTATAACTCCAATATCTGATACTCTCACACAGACATAAATGCAGGAAGAATACCATGCACATAAAATAAAAGTAAATTTTTAAAAAATCTTTTTCAGTGGCTACTATCTTTTTCTGAGCTAGCTGTCACCCACTTCCTTAGCCAACTATTACCACCACACAGAAAAACCGCTATGTTTTTATCTCCATTCATCTGCTTATTCATTTACTCATTTCTTAAAGGGTACCAAGAACACAAACCCGAAAATGTAGAATTAAGCTCTGGGCCCTGTGGAGCTAATGAGATCAGAGTAGCATGGATGCTGAAAGCCAAATTCAGGTCTTTTATAAGAGCAGTAAGCGCCGGGCATGGTGGCGCAGGCCTTTAATCCCAGCACTTGGGAGGCAGAGGCAGGCGGATCTCTGTGAGTTCGAGGCCAGCCTGGTCTACAAAGTGAGTCCAGGACAGCCAGAGCTGTTATACAGAGAAACCCTGTCTTGAAAAACCAAAAATAAACAAATAAGAGCAGTAAGCACTCTTAACCGATTGACCATCTCTCTAGCTCCCCACCTCCTTTTATTTCTGAGAAAGGGTTTGATATAGCTCAAGTTGGCCTTAAATTTGCTATGTGGCAGAGGATGATTTGAACCCCTGACCTCCTGCCTTTGTGTGCTGGGATTATAGGTATGCACCACCACACCAGGGTGTAACAGGAGTTTTGAAGAAAACACTGACTTGGGGACCTAAATATAGGGGACAAGGCCAACTGAATAAAGGAAATTGCATTAGCAAAGAATGGATGTTCGAAAGATATGGCACTTCCGGAAACCACAATGGTTTTTAGGGAGCCGGTCCTAAATGTGAACTGAGAGAAGCGGGGTCACAGGCAGGAGCTGATCTTAAAGAGCCTTGCAACAGACCTGAAACATTATCTTGAGATGATAAATATCTCAGTTCTAATTGGTTTTCCACTCTGCACTCACAGTGATAAAGTGGCTTGAAGAGGAAAATCAGGCCAGGGCCCAGCCTTGCTTCAATATGCCATAGTGAGTCCCCTGGGCCTCTCCAACGGTCTCAACCCCATACTGCATGCCTCCTTATCCTAGACTCCTCACTTCCTCTTAGGCTAACCAGAGTCCTAACCTAAACCTCAATTCCTCTGCCTTCCTTGGTTCTGGAAGGAGTTAAGTTCCTTGTTCCCTGTAGTGTGCTCCCAAAACCGCCAACACAGCCCGTGGCATATTCTTAGAACTACGCCTTCCACTTCCAGTGTCAAACTCTAGGCAGAAAAATCCTGCTCAATGCAGAAAGACACTTACTTAGCTCATAGTGGTAGGGGGCCAATGCAGGCACATTTTGGATATTTCTACCTGTAAATCCTGGAAGTGTTGCATTCTCTGTTCACAAACCAGCTCACCATCACTTCCTCAGGTCCCCCTTCTACCTTTCCTATACTACCCACCCCTACTCAGACACTTCTTTTTTCCTCTCAACATCCTCTTTTTTTTTTTTTTTTTTTTGATTTGAGACAGGGTTTCTTTGTGTATCAGCCCTGGGTTTCCTGGATTCACTTTGTAGACCAAGCTAGCCTTGAACCCACAGAGATTTGCCTGCCTCTGCCTCCCGAGTGGTGGGATTAAAGGTGTGCACCACCATGCCCTGCTCAACAACCTCTTTTACTGTTTGGCAGAAGAGCCCACTATAAACATAACTGCAAACATTTGGCTAACCAAGAGGAGTTAATGCTTCTGTACAGATTAGACCCATGATCCTTTTTTGCTTCTTTATTTGGGACAGGGTCTTATGTTGCCCAGGCTGACTTTGTATATATCTGATGATGTCCTTGAACTCCTGATTCTCTTGTCTAGGCTACCTGAGTGTACCACCTTACCTGGCTATTTATTATTATTACTACTATTACTATTATTTTATTTTATGTGTCTATGTATATGTTTTTTGTTTGCATGTATGTATGTATAATTTGTTCATGCTCTGTGCCCAAGAAGGCCAAAAGAGGGTGTTAGATCCCCCGGAATTGGAGCTAGAAAACAGTGAACCACTATGTGGGTGTTAAGAATTGGGGGCTGGAGAGATGGCTCAGCAGTTAAGAGCACTGGGTGCTCTTCCAAAGGGCCTGGGTTCAAATCCCAGCACATACATGGCAGTTCACATCTGTCTGTAATTGCCGGGGGTGGTTCCACATGCCTTTAATCCCAGCACTTGGGAGGCAGAGGCAGGTGAATCTCTGTGAGTTCAAGGCCAGCCTGGCTACACAGAGTATCCCTGTCTTGAAAAGGACAAAAAAAAAAAAAAAGAATTGAACCCAGGCCCTCTGAAACAGTAAAATGTGCTCATAACTTTTCAGTCATCTCTCCAACCCTTGTTTTTATTCATTTTTAATTTTGAGTATGTGTGTGTATCTCTGTATGAATGGGAAGGTATGTGTGTGTCATGGCTCTGTGTGTATGTGTGTGTGTGTGTGTGTGTGTGTGTGTGTGTGTGTGTGAGAGAGAGAGAGAGAGAGAGAGAGAGAGAGAGAGAAAGAAGAGAGAGAGAGAGTGGGGAGGGTATGTGCATGTAAGTACAGTGCTTTCAGAGATTAAAGGCATTGGATCTTCCTAGAGCTGCAATTAAGGTGGTTGTGAGCTGCCTAATGTGAGTAGTGGAAACCAAACTCAGGTTCTCCCATCCAAGTACTAACCAGGCCCTACCCTGCTTAGCTCCGAGATCAGATGAGATCGGGCGCGTTCAGGGTGGTATGGCCGTAGACCAAACTCAGGTTCTCTACAGGAGCAGTGTGCATTCTTTTCTGTTTTTTGTTTTTTCCTAAGACAGGGTTTCTCTGTGTAGCTTTGGCTGATCTGGAACTCACTCAGTAGACCAGGCTAGCCTTGAACTCACAGAGATCTACAGGCCTCTGCCTCCCGAGTGCTGGGATTAAAGGCATGTGCCACAATGCCCAGCTCTATTTATTTTTGAGACAGGATTTATGTAGCTCAGGTTGGCCTCAAATTTGATGGTACAGGATGACCTTGATCTTCCTGCCTCGACCTGTCCAACGCAGTTACAAGTTGCCCTGCCATGTCCAGATAAATAAACACATGATGTCATTTCGATTTCTCCCTCTTTATTCCCTGTGGTGGGGTTAGAATCTGGGGTCTTATGCTAACCAGTCAACTGCTCTACCACTGAACTCTATTCTGTCCCGCACCCCTGCCCCACATTCTGGCCTACAAATACTTGAACTGCATGGTGGTGTTGCTTTACAAATGACCTCATTTTCTCCTCCTCCTCTTCTGCAGTATTCAGGGTTTGGGATCCAAGAGCCGATGATGGCTGGACACGATGACAGTGTCTGTCCAGGGCCTTCCTCAGCTCTCTATAAATATGGTGTGGTCAGGACAAATAACTGGAATGTCTCGAAAATGTGTGGTCCTAACATCGAAGTGTTCTATGAGAATCTACTCATTCCCAAGGCACTTCTCTTGAGTGACAGACTTCCATGTTGCTCTTTGATACCAGGCACACTTAACAAACTGGGACTTACTCCCCATTCCTTTCTCTCCTTTCTGTTGAGCAGATAAGTCCTATTCCTTCATTTCTGTTTTCTTTTTTTTTTTCTTCCCTGACCACTATTCTAGAATAAAATAGAGCAAGGCAGGAGTGGGTTAATTTTGGACATATTATATTTTGTATTCCTTATTAACATCTTTTCCTTTAATTTTGTTTTTGAGACAGGGTCTTGCCATGTAGCTCAGGATAGATTCAAACTCCCTTTAAAATGATCTTTTTTTTTTTTTTTTTTTGGTTTTTCGAGACAGGGTTTCTCTGAATATCTCTGGCTGTCCTGGACTCGCTTTGTAGACTAGGCTGGCCTCGAACTCACAAAGATCCGCCTGCCTCTGCCTCCCAAGTGCTGGGATTAAAGGCGTGCGCCACCACCGCCCGGCTAAAATGATCTTTTATGTATGAGTGCTTTGCCTACAAGTATGTATGTGTACTATGTGTATGTCTGGTGTCAGAAGATGGCATTGGAGTCCCAGGAACTGGAGTTATTGATGTTTGTTAGTGCCATGTATATGCTGGTAAGGAAGCCTAGGCCTTCTGCAAGTGTTCTTAACCACCGAACCATCTCTCTAGCTATGTGGCCTCAAAAGTCTTGATCCTCTTGCCTCAGACCTCCTACTGAAAGGTAACAGGTGGCAGGCACCACGTCTTCTCACTCTCTGTGTCAATGAATGACATGAAGATGTTGTCCCCTGATGCCACTATGACTTTGGTACACAGGTGGCAAGTCCATGATCCTCTTGTTATTGTCACTTCCTATAGGTATCTACTCCAAAACCTTCCAGGCCAAATGCATGTCACTTGACACTGAAACCTGAGATATGCATCCTGGCCAGGGGTGGTGCCCCTGGTGTGACACTCAGTAAACAGTGAGAGAACAGCTCACTTTTCTTATTTCAGGGGACACATTTCCTCTATTGTATGGGCCAGGGTATTCTCAAAGCTATTTTGTTGACTTCTTTTTTTTTTTTTTTTTTTTGAGACAGGGTTTCTCTGTGTAGCCCTGGCTGTCCTGGACTCACTTTGTAGACCAGGCTGGCCTCGAACTCACAAAGATCCGCCTGCCTCTGCCTCCCAAGTGCTGGGATTAAAGGCGTGCGCCACCACAGCCCGGCTATTTTGTTGACTTCTAAAGGACACATTGACTTTAGATGTGTTCGTGCTCTCCTGTATTGGAAAGAGCTTTTGGAACCGAGGGTTACTTCTTGAAGCTTTGTCTACCACTCCCCCATCCTTGGCAGCCCCACACAGGAATCTATGTACTTTGCATTGCACAGAACGCGACTTCCTCACGCCTACAGGCCTCTGTTCTTCTGCACAGTTACTTTTGCTCTTAGCCCGGCTTCTGTGCTGTGGAACTCCTACTCACCCTCCAGTACTCAGTTTTATGTCACCTTCTTTGTTAAGTCTTTTTTTTTTTTTTTTTCTGAGACAGGGTTTTTCTTTGTAATAGCCCTGGCTGTCCTGAACTCACTTTGTAGACTAGGCTGGCCTCGAACTCACGGAGATTCGCCTGCCTTTGCCTCCTGAGTTTGTTAAGTCTTTTATGCAGCAGGCAGAGGAACAAACAGAGCTTGCCTTTCTCCATCTTTTTGGCTTCTTCAGCATTCCCCCAAAGAGCTATAACACTAAGGCATTATTTATTTATTTTAAATGTTTAGAAAAATATTCATTTTTACTATTTTTAATTATGTGTAAATGTCATGGGGTGTATGTGGGTGTGTGTCTGGACGAGGTATGTGCAGGTGAATGCTGGTGCCACCAGAGGCCAGAGGCACTAAATCCCCTGGATGTGGAGTTACAGACAGCTGTGAGCCATCTGATGTGGGTGCTGGGAACCGAACTCAGGTCCTCTAAAGAGCAGCAGGTGCTTTGAACCTCTGAGACGTCCAGCCCAAGATACTACTTGTTTACTCTTCTGCTGCTTCTCTCGATTGAATCGCTTGAAGGCCAGGATCTCTGTTCGTTGTTTCATCTTCTTTGCCCAGCACAGTGCTTACCGACACTAGGTATGTGGTTCATTCAGCCAACGATCAAACAATTCGTCGAACACGGCAGGTTGTACGAACCAGATGCCCAAACATTGAATTGGTCCCCTTTTTGGATCCTCCTCCCTCCAGGCCTCTTCGCCTTGATTTCGTAGCAAAGCAAGGAACGTGACCCGTGCCTGGAAAAGTGTTATCCCTGTAGGGCAGAGCTATAATTCACTCGCTCCGGCAGCCAGAGGGTTACAGCGCCCAGGGGCGGAGCCGAGTCCCCGCCACCTGCGGCCGGGTGAGCTGACGCATGCGCGGGACCACGGATCTAGGCTACCTGCCGGGCGGAGCGGAGGAGGAGCGCTTGCGCTCTGTGCCTTTTCCGCCGGGGGAAGTCTCGCGGGGGCGGGGCGCGGCGCGGCGGGGCGGGGCCGCGTGGGGAAGTTCTCGCGGGACCCTGGCGAGGAGCGGAAGCTAGGCTGCTCTGCTGCTTCAGCGATCGGGCGCGGCGGCGGCGGCGGCTGCGGCGGTGCTAGAGGGTCTGAGGCGGGGACAGCGGCTGGGCAGCGGGCGCCGCGATCGGGGAGCAGCAGCGGGGTTGGCGGCCGCGGGCGGCAGCGCAGGGCGGGCCGGGCTGGGTGACGGAGCGGACGGCTGCGCCACGGTGAGTGCGAGAGAGCGGGTGGGAGGAGAGCGGGGAGCTCGGTCGTCCCCGCGCCGCGGCGGGAAGTGCGGGCCCGTTCTGCTCGGAGCTGCCGGAGCGGGCCGCTCGCGGGCTGGGGAAGGTCGGACCGGAGCGCAGTTGCTGCGCCGCCGTCTCCTGGTTTCCCCTTTTGGGGCGCTTCCTTCCTGGTGCCGTTCTTCCTCCGGCTTGGGGCAGAGACCCGGCCCGCCGGCGAGATCTCGTGCCGCAGCCGACTGGCTTGGCGCAGAGGGAGCCCGGAGCAGCGGAGAGGCACAGGGTGCTGTTCTGAGTCAGGCTGACTGAGCCTTGGGGGGCGGGGGACTCAGTGCCGGCTGCTAACGTGGTGATTGATGCTCCTTTGACCTGCGAGGCAACCACGTCACCGTCTCTTGGCATCTTGCGGTCTAATTGTGTGCGGGGAATCCACCGTTGAGTTAGAATAGTTGCTACCCGGACCCGTCGACGGGGCTTTGTCGGAGTTGGGCACTTCTTTTTTAGAAGTACTTGAAAAATACTTGGGAAAAGGCAGCAGCAGCAGCAGCAGCTGATGATGGGAATGCTGGGAGAAATTATTTCTGCGAGAGAGCCCCGCTGGTTCATGCCGTTTGCAGCGCTCCTAACTCGAGTGGGTTGTAAGCCCTATGAGCGAGAGTTTGTTAGGAAAGCGGTTTTAGGCTGCTGCGGGGGAGCCGAAGCGCGCTCAACGTCCATCTTTTGGTGCTGTTGACGCTCAAAAACAGGCTAGAGAAACTGCCTTTATTTTGACTTCCTCACCCCTCTTTCACTTTGTTCTCCAGTTTTTGCCTTCTCAGTCTCCTTTGCACTCCACCAGGGACATGAAATACGAAATGCATTTGTAACGCTAGTCATTGACCCCTCCACCCCCCCCTTAAAAATAATCTACTTCCCCTTCTCGTTCCTCCGCTACATTTTCGAAGTTTCTGTCCTTTTTGGCACCGTTAATTTTCTACGTCTTTCTAAAATCCCCTTTTCTTTTTCGGGAAGATATCTTCTCTGTTTGCATTCCTTTATTTGTAAAGGTCTACTGTATTCTTCAGCCTGCCGGGAGGGCTGCTAGGGAGCCTCGAGGGAGGGGTTGGTTACGCGCTTAATTTCTCCCCTTGGGAACTAGGAGACTCAAAGGACTGAATTCATTCCGAAGTAATCGATAGTGCCACCAGATCACAAGTAGATTTTGCCTGTTTGTTTGTATTATTTGTATTTTAGTGTACGCCTAGTATTTTCTCCTTCCTGTTTCTCTTGACTGCTAGTACGGAAGATTGAGTCAGTTTGGGGCTAAAAGACTCCTTTTTAAGTTTTTAGTGTGGCTGTAAATGAAAATTATCTGTGGAGTTTGGGAATTAAAATACAAGGGAACAGAACTTTAGATACTTGTGAATTAAAGCCTACCTACCCATTGTAACTGTCGATTTAGTACTAATCAGGCTTTTTAAAATGATTTTTAAATTTTCTATGTGCTCAAGTGTATTTTGCCTGCATGTATATATGTGCACCCTGTGCATGCCTGGTGGCCTCAGAGACTAAAGGAGGACAGTTACCGGAAGTCCATTTACAAACAATTGTGAGCAGTCATGTGGGTGCTTGGAATTGAACCTGGGTCCTCTGGAAGAGCAGTCATGCTCTTGACAGCCTGAGCGGTTATCTTTTTAGCCCAATCCTATAAGCAGTACTTATTGGTGGTACGGAGGCTTTATTTTTTCCCCCATGATTTCCATTGTGTGTGGAGCAGCACTTGTTACGGAGAATTGCTGTGTGTTAGACTTAGGGGAGGTGACTGCAGAAGAGTCACCACTCTCCCAACAGACATAGTTACTGCGGAACTACTCAGGAGCTCTACACCTTCGGCCAATGTTTACTGAAACTTAATTGTTTTGTGTTTGTCAAAGTTGATTTTCCCAAGTTGTGCCAAGTGGAATATATATCATTTTCATTTAGTTCAGATATAGTGCATTATCTGGAATGCAAATCTTAAGATTTGCATAATGCTTCCTCATTTTAGCAGTGATTCTTAAAATTTGTATGTATAAACACTACCAACTATATATAGTATATATAATAAATATATACCTGCCAATTAAATTTTTTGTTGGTTTTTTGAGACAGGTTTCTCTGTGTGCAGAGCCCTGGTTATCCTGGACTTGCATTGTAGTCCACGCTGGCCTCGAACTCACAGATCAGCCTACCTCTGACCTCCTGAGTGCTGGGGTTAAAGGTGTGCGCCAACATACTTAGCCCTGGATTCAGTCTTTGAATCATCCTGCTGTAGTTTCTGTTTCCTCCTAGATTTCCTGACACATTCTATCCTGCAGGGAAGATCTTTTAGTAGTAAGGTGAAGGTCTGAAATAGCTGTAGGAAGTCCCTGTAACTGACCAGATTTACTAGGCCTCTCTCTGGCAGAGTAAGCAATGATCTGAGTTCTTCTTAGACTAAGTGAAGCGAAGTTGCAAAGAAGATTTGAGACCAGGCCAGCTGCTTGCAAGAAGCAGAAACCCAGCTTCCTGGAAGAGGTTTAGAGCAGAGTCACTTGGGAAAAAGACACTCACTCTCCAACCTGGTGAGCTGCCTGCAGGCTGTGCAGTGTGCTCCAGGTTTTCCTGCTTTTGTGAGCTGTCACTCATACTGGGATGGAATTTGGTGATGCAGCTGTCCTTGAGTCATTTCTGCTTCTGTAAGTGACCCCTCACCCACATTCCTGTAACTCACTCCTGTAAAACTCAGTGGTTCACCAAGTTGGACTTTGGTGAGTTCCCTGTCTGGGATGAGTAGACGTGTGTATTGTGTCATCCCCAGGAAAAGTTTGTTGCACAACAAGCAGGCACCCCAAATAAATGACTCCTTGAATGGGCTGATTTAAGACAAACAAACAAAACTCTTTTAAGGTTTGCATACAAATACTTGGATTTTTCCCCTCCATTAGGAGGAATTGAACTAGGAACTCATGGATGATGGTTAAGCTCATATTCTACCATGGATCCACTTCCCCTAGAAGTTAAAACATTTGTTAATGTTTCATTCTGGTGCTAAGGATTGATTTTTGGATCTTGCAGATGGTAGACAAACTCTGTATCACTGTGCTATGTACCTTAAGCCGATGATTAATAATTGTTTTTGTTTTATCTAGCTGTTTGTTTGTTTGGTGTGCCCCCCAAGCCCCCCATCCCTGAGACAGGTATCCCTCTCTGTCCTGGACTCACTTTGTAGACCAAGCTAGCCTTGAATTCACAGAGGTCAGCCTGCCTCTGCCTGCTGGGTGCTGGGATCAAAGGTGTGCTCCACCACGCCCGGCTTGTTTATCTGCTGTAGTTTCAAGCTTATTATGTATGACCTTGAATTTCTGATCTTCTACCTCGTATAAACCACACCCTGTTTATATAGAGTTGGGGATCAAAATCAGGGCTTCATGTATGCTCAGCAAGCATTCTACCAACTAGGTTACATTTCCAGCCCCCATAATTATTTCTTATATATGTACTGTTAAGACTGTGATATGGAGTGATTTGACTTTAAAACATGTATGTCTCTCTGGTGCCATGATGAAGTGAAGCCTGGTGCAGAGAGCATGCTAAGGAATACTTTATCACCTTCCCTTTTGTTTTGAGACAAAGCCTATCCTTAAGTTTGCTGTATAGCTTAGACTGAGCCTGACCTCTCCTCCCAGATACTGAGATTGCAGGTATATGTTACCTCATCTTGAACCCAAGGCCTTGAGTGTGACAGGCAAGCGTTTTACTGATGAGTGTCATCAACAGCCCTAGGCTCAGTCCCAGTTTGTAATTAATAGGGTTGTAATGTATCTGTCATGGAGTGCTTCTGAGTTCACGTATGTGGGTACCAGTTCTAGATTCTGTCACATGTAGACTTAGAGTTGAAAAGGAACCTATGATACTAAGTAACATCTTAAGCATCAAAATGTTTTATTAGGTAGGTGCTAGGATTTATTAGGGGGTACTAGGATTAAAAAATGTAAGATGCTTCTCTGGTGTCATCATTTTGCAAATGCTAAAGGGATGATTGAATCCAGGCCTTATACCAGAGTGTGTATAAAGATTTGGTTTGTGTTCTCAAAACAAAGTAATACCTGTTTACTGGGAAAAAGATGAGGGTACTGCACAGAAAGTAACAGAATTTTATTGTCTACTAGTAGAGATATCAGTTGTTAGCATAACGGTTTTAAGCATGTATTCATGTCATGTTACTTTACACAGTTTGGGTGAAGTACTGTTGAGGTGCAGTGTTGGGATATGGCCTTGATGGCTGACCTGATGGTGGCCTCAAGTTTTTAGCAATCTTCCGGCCTCAGCCTCTTCTTTTTGTTTTTGTTTTTTTTTTAAAGATTTATTTTATTTATTTTATGCATATGAGTGCTGCATGTACACCTGCATTCCAGAAGAGGGCACCAGATCACATTGTGGATGGTTGTGAGCCACCATGTGGTTGCTGGGAATTGAACTCAGGACCTTTGGAAGAGCAATAGGCAGTGCTCTTAACCGCTGAGCCATCTCTCCAGCCCATGAGAGCCTTAAGTTCTTTTTTTTTTTTTTTTTTTTTTTTGGTTTTTTGAGACAGGGTTTCTTTGTATAACAGCTCTGGCTGTCCTGGACTCGCTTTGTAGACCAGGCTGGCCTCGAACTCACAAAGATCCGCCTGCCTCTGCCTCCCAGGTGCTGGGATTAAAGGCGTGCGCCACCACCGCCCGGCCTCTTTTTGGTTTTTTGAGACAGATTTTCTTTCTGGGTAGCCCCTAGTGTCCTGGAACTTGATCTGTAGACCAGGCTGGCCTTGAACTTCGGCTACCATGCCCACCTGTAGAGACTTAGGTTTTGTCTGAGACTTGAACTTGGCTCCTCTGGAAGAGCAGCAAGTGTTCTTAGCCACTGAGCCACCTCTCCAGCCTTGCTTTTTACATTTTCATGTAGCAGAAGGGCATGTGTTTTTGGTCAGTCAGAACTTGAGGCATCTGTGGTACAACTGTACAGCCATGGGAATGACACAGATAGGTGTGTGCTGAGCATGTAAGGGCCCTAGACTGGATCCCCGCACTGTTTTAACAGGGTGTGGTGACGTATGCCTGAGTCCCAGCACTTGGGAGGTCATCCTCTGCTACATAGAGTTGGAAGCCAGCCTGGGCTACAGGAGATGCTATCTCTAAACACAAACAAACAAAAAGCCAGGTACTTCTCACTACCTGCTTTCCTGCAACCACATTCAGTTCATCGGCAACAGGTTCCTGATAAGACTCTTCACCACTAAGCACTGTGGTTCATACCTGTAATCCTGGCACGGAGAGGCTAAGACTGGGGGACAACCTGAGCTCAGGACCAGCACAAGTCACAGTAAGACTTTGTCTTAAAAAACAAAACTTAAGGGGGCTGGAGAGATGGCTCAGCGGTTAAGACCACTGGCTGCTCTTCCAAAGGACCAGGGTTCAAATCCCACATGGCAGTTCACAGCTGTCTGTAATTGCCAGGCGTGGTGGCGCAGCCTTTAATCCCAGCACTCAGGAGGCAGAGGCAGGCGGATCTCTGAGTTCAGGACCAGCCTGGTCTACAAAGTGAGTCCAGGACAGCCAGGGCTGTTAACACAGAGAAACCTTGTCTTGAAAAACCAAAAAACCAAAACTCAAATGTCAAAACTTGTGAAAGTTCAAACTGTTGATTGACTAAATCAGCCATGTAATAGAAATCAAAGCAGAGGCCATTGAGATGGTCAGCAGGTGAGGGTGCTTGCTGCCACGCCTGGTGACCCTTGTTCTATCTCTGTAACCTACTTGGTGGAAGGAGAGAACCACCCAACCTCCGAATGTACGTGTGTATGATGTGTAAACACACAAATAGATAAATATGAAAAATACAATCATTACTTCTATGTCTGTACCAAATAAAAATTAGGATTCCATTTAGAAAACTTGAAGAGATGAGATTACTAGGTTATCCATAACATAGGAACCCCAATCTTCCGTTAAAGATGGCAACAAAAATCTTGTACTCCACACAACACTATTAAAGGGAAGAAATCTGAAGGTAAACATGCGTACAATGATTTTTTTCCAAGCACACATGCCCTTGTGTGACATACACACGTATGCATGCACATGCTCGCGCGCGCGCGCGCACACACACACACACACACACACACACACACACACACACACACACAC
>CAJQZJ010004796.1:4636032-4692907 GCA_907164525.1 Lophiomys imhausi | reverse complement strand
CACACACACACACACACACACACACACACACACACACACACACACACGTGCACCCCCTGCTGGTGGTTGAACCAGGGTTCCACTGAGCTAAGTGCCTACTTTCCTGTCTTAGCTGTCTGTCTGGCTCCTACACAGAGCTGACACTTCTCCCCAAGAAAATGAAGTGGCAGGACACATTAACTGTGCCTAATGAGAGTGTCTCTGAACTGTTAGCACACATCTCTAGAGCCCATTACATGTCTGAAGTTTAAGAAAATACAGTTTTCATTGTTGTATCTGAAATGTACCTAAAGGACTTTGAGATTCTATTCCTTTTTCTCTAAATTCCCTGTCTCTCCATGGCATTAGGCTAGCATAGCTTTTTACCACGTTTTGTTTGTTTTTCAAGACAGGGTTTCTCTGTGTAGCCCTGACTGTCTTGGATTTGTAGACCAGGCTGGCCTTGAACTCACAGAGATCCGCCTGCCTCTGCCTCCCAAGTGCTGGGATTAAAGGCGTGCACCACCACGCCCGGCAGGCCAGCGTAGCTTAATGTTGAATCTTCATGGTCTGGGAAGGCAGGAGACATGCCATTCATTCAAGTGCCCTATCAGTTACACCTATAACACTGAGCAAGCCTTTTAAACAAGACCCAATTTTCTGACCAGAAAAATGGGATAATAGCTGCCTTCTAAGATACACTGAGCATTAGATCATATGTATGACACACACATACATATATCACTGGAAGTTAGAAAAGAAAACATAAAGAAATGCAAATCAAAGCAATGAGGTATCGTGGCTGGAATGATGGTAGGAGGTTCAGTGCACTCATTAAGTCTCCCAGGAGACCGTGTTTGGGCCAGTGCTTATGCAGGGCAGCTTACAGGCACCTGTAGGAGTCCAGCACCCTTTCCTCCCACCCTGGGGCCCAGGCCCGCACTTGCTGCACAGAGACACACATGCACTTAATGTTCCCATACAGATTTTTAAAACTTAGAAAATGGTAGATATGGATTAATCCATGAAAAATAACTACAGAAAGTGTATTGGGAATTTAAGGATACTGGGGTTCACCTTTTTTTTTTTGGTTTTTCGAGACAGGGTTTCTCTGTATAACAGCTCTGGCTGTCCTAGACTCGCTTTGTAGACCAGGCTGGCCTCGAACTCAGAGATCCGCCTGCCTCTGCCTCCCAAGTGCTGGGATTAAAGGCATGTGCCACCACCGCCCGGCCACCTTTGTATTTTTTTTTTTTTTTTTTGTTTTTTCGAGACAGGGTTTCTCTGTGTAGCTCTGGCTGTCCTGGACTCGCTTTGTAGACCAGGCTGGCCTCGAACTCACAGAGATCCGCCCGCCTCTGCCTCCCAAGTGCTGGGATTAAAGGCGTGCGCCACCACCGCCCGGCCACCTTTGTATTTTTATTTTTTATTTTTTATTTTTTTTTTTTGGTTTTTCGAGACAGGGTTTCTCTGTGTAGCCCTGGCTGTCCTGGACTCACTTTGTAGACCAGGCTGGCCTCGAACTCGCAAAGATCCACCTGCCTCTGCCTCCCAAGTGCTGGGATTAAAGGCGTGCGCCACCACTGCCTGGCTATATTTTTAATACTTTTGTATTTGCTAGGACTTTTCTTCATCTTCTCTTGAGAGGCAGTACCATAAAAAATAGCTAAGGTATGCCTGGAAGAACAAGCCATAGTGTGGTGGTTTATTGGGATGATTGCCTTTAGACTTCCTGAATGGCTTCCTACCAGGTGATCTCTTTCCCCTTGACAGCACTCACAGAGCCCAGTCTGAATATTCCCAGGTTTGCTGCTTAGCCCATTTGCAGCTATGCGTGATTAATGCCCCCAAATGTTAACTTTAGAACAAAAGACTAATAGTCGTCTCTTGTGCCCTTCAAGTGAGCTGCTAGCTAGGTGGTAATTATCCAAGAAAGATGCCATTATAAAAAATCTGCACCCATCTGCTAGGCCTTTGTGTAGTTTGTATGAGAACTGTGACTGCAAACAAGAGTGGGACTTGATTGTTCTCTGTATACAGAGGTCAAGGCTATGTATGCCCTGGTCATGACCACACTGTCTCTGTTCACTCTCACTGGGTACATCATGAAGCAGTCACAGAATTTTCCACCTACAGAATGCCGCTTATTCAGTGTGGGACTGTCCTGACCGGAGAAAGCAGCTGTGTGGAGGGGAACCGTGCGGGGCTGGGGTCTGATATCGGCACCAGCCTGTACTTACCTGTCCCCAGAGAAGCTACTTGGAGGGGGGACGTAATACCATATACTTGTAGTCTCAGCATTCCAGGGACCAAACAGGAGGGTCACCTCAAATTCTAGTCCACTCTGGTGTGTATATGGAGAGTTCCAGGTCAGCCATAACTAGTGTGAAACCCTCCCCCACTCCAAAAAATTTGACAGCTCAGATTTGCTGCAAGGGATTTCTTTAAAATGTGAATTAGAACTTAGTTATGCTCCTGTGCTGTTTAGAAATAATGTAGAGGCTATTCCTGGATGTTAAACCAGGCTCACCCATTTTAAGGACTAGGCAGATCCCAGAGTCTTGGGTGCCTTGTGCAAGAGCGGATTCTCCCCCGTCCCCAAGCGCTGAGCTGAGACTCTCTGATGACCAGACGACAGGTTGGGCGGGAATGATGCTATGAATGATGCCAGTGCTCATTGCATCCCCGTCAGTGGAAACGGTTCTTGAGAACATCAAGGTTTGGTTTCAGGGAAGAGTAGAGCCGCCCAAGTCCTGCCTGGCTTCTGACAGGGAGCATCACGGTTCTCAGGGTACCAGCCGGTGACTAGGGACAGGAAGGAGAGGCCTGAGGAGCCACCTCTCCTCCAGTCGGCCTTTCTTTAAGCGGACTGACTGCCTTGGGTGTGGGAGAAGATGTGTGAAGAGGTGCTGGAGGAAAGGCTGAGACTGACTGAAGGAGACACTCGCCGGTTCCTGAGCTTGTTAACCCTGCGGGAAGGAAGAGGAAGTGTATTCTGGAATAGCTTAAGCAGCTGCCGCTATTGGCCGCTGGGTCTGTCAGTCGCCTGGGCCTGAGGCTGGAAAGAGGAAGGAGAGCTGTTGCCTGGAAGGGAGGAGGAGGGGGCTGAGCACTGCGGAGCCGGGTGGGGGGGTGGGGGCTGGGAGTGTAGGCCAATTGGCAGGGCGGGGCTGCCTTCAATCCGGCCACTTCTCTTAATCACCGGTCTTCTAATTCAGGGTGGCATTGTGTGTCCCAGTGTGCAAGAACAGCCCCAGAAGAGGAAAGGCTGAACCCAGAGCTCTTCAGCAGGGAAGATTCCTTCCCCCCCCTGCTTCAGGCTGCTGAGCACTGAGCTGCGCTCAGAATGGAAGCCATCGCCAAATATGACTTCAAAGCCACTGCTGACGATGAGCTGAGCTTCAAAAGGGGGGACATCCTTAAGGTAAGTGCTCATGTGGTCGCCTCTCCTGCCTGGCTGCCTTCCCTCACCGTGGTAACACAGAGACTGTGCTTGCTCTTTCCTCACTGGGCACTTTATTTATTTTTTTATTTTTTATTTTTTTGGTTTTTCAAGACAGGGTTTCTCTGTGTAGCCCTGGCTGCCCTGGACTCAATTTGTAGACCATGCTGGCCTCGAACTCGCAAAGATCCCCCTGCCTCTGCCTCCCAAGTGCTGGGATTAAAGGCGTGCGCCACCACTGCCCGGCTTCACTGGGCACTTTAAATGTTTGTCCCCAGGTTCGATTGGATATCTCAGTAGATGCCGAGTGGATTATTAAATGTGACATAAGAGAGATGCGTACTTCTTAACTGTCTTTGTACGAATGTCTGTTTCTCTGTTGGTACAGGAAAAGTCAAAGAGAAAGGATATGAGTGGTGGGTTTGCTTTGTGAAGTTGTATTAAAAACAAAAACACAGGATTTTAAAAAAATCTACATGTGAATTATTTATGTAAAAGCATTCCTCTAGTCTTGCTGTGCATGGTCAGAAGAATCTGCATTTTGTGGTAGGATCCTAGTAGATTAGAAGCTACTTAGGTTGGGAGTATATGCCCAATTCACTGAAGAGTTCATTGCCTTTAATTCCTGAAAAAAAAAAAAAAAAAGGAGTTCTGCATAACAATTTGGTTTTCTTTAGAGGAGCTTGAGCAGTTACTGTGCATTAAATTCTAACTACATAAAATTTGGTACAGTTTAGAAGTGAGTCGCTTCACAATTTGCAGCTTACTGAGCCCTGCAGTGACTTGAGCATTGGCTCCCCACCTGGCACATGGTAATTTACCCAACTGGCTGGATTAGTTCACCATTTTGGATGCCATTTTTCTTTACAGGGGTGAGTGTTATCTTAAGAATTGTGTGGACTGCAATGGAGAGAAAGCTTACTTTGAGTGCTACCTGTGTCTCGTGTTTTGATATTCTTCCTTCTGAGCCTTAGTCTAGATTGTTGGGATTTGCAAGATACTTGTTTTACTACCCCTGAGTGATATTCTTCTATTTATGGAGGAAGAAAGTGAACAATTGATTTATAGGAAGAACTATACGGACTCATGTGAACCTATCAGTAGTTAACATTTGCCCTCAAAGTAAGGGAGTGTTGTGTGACAAAACTTTTCCTGAGGAACTGCAGCATAGTCTACTCAGCCCAGATAGGGAAACCTCACAGACTAAAGTATGGATACCACCTCAGTCCAATTTGGTGAACCAGTGAGTTTTACTGGAGTGAGTTACAGGAATGTGGGTGAGGGGTTACTACAGGAGCAGAAATGACTCAAAGTTATCTGTGTCAGCAAGTCCCACCCCAGCATGGGTGACAGCTCATAAAAGCTGGGAACCTGGAGCACACTGCACAGCCTGCAGGCTGCTCACCAGGTTGGAGAATTTCCTTTCCAAGCGACTGGTTAAACCTCTCCCAGGCAGCTGGTCTTGTCTCAGAGTCATTTTATAGCTCTTCTTCCCTGAGCCTTTTCTTGACAGCACAGTTTGAGTCTTTGCCTCTCAGCTTCCTGGGGAAGGGACACTGAGTCAAGGGGGGAGTGAATCTGGTCAGTTTCAGGGATTTTCTGCAGCTGTTTTGAGTTGTTTATCTTCCTGATTAAAAAGCTTTTCTCCTGATGGGATGTTCAGTCTCAAAGGAAACTTACACTTTTTCTACACCAGGTAATGGGCTCTTAAGCTGTTACAACAAATCAGGGACCTTGTCTCTGAAGTCCCCAGTGCAGAGCCTTAGAAATGTCAGTTGAACTTAACATAAGGTGGTGCCGAAGAGCTGAGTAGACACCTTTGTTGTGAAACACAGAAGCAGCCCTGGCTTTAGAGCACCGGTATCCTCTGTTGCTGGCTTCTTAGAGCGGTAGAACTCTGGCTGCTGAGCGGCTCTGTGTCATTAGTACAGAGGTCATCTACTCTGTGGTTACTGTGTACAGTAGACAATCCACTTGTGCTATCTCATAGTGAGGCTGTTTACTCAGACACTCAACTTTTGCAGCCTATACAAAACCCCTTTAGAGCCAGTTTGTTGTTTATTTGGTTTGGATTCTTGGAGACAGGGTCTCTTTATAGCCCAGGCATGCTTAGAACTCACTGTGTAACCCAAGATTATAGGTGAGGTCCACCATGCCTGACTCCGATTCTGTTGTCTGTTTTAAATGCATAAACTTACTCTAGTGACTTGACTTACAGGACGGGCGGTTCATACTCCTATTGTCAGTGTCTTATTGCCTGTTGACTCTGTATCAACCAGTTAAAACAAAGCGAGGGGCTCTAAGCAACAGCACTCCTGATTACTGTCTCCCAAGTTTGTCCTAGACCATGACCATAAATGTTTGACAAGTTGTTCGTGTCCTGAGAATTTTATGATGAGGATAAAGGTGAATCAGTGCTCATGTTACACTCACATTCCATCTGGGGAGAGAAGCCCCATACATACACTTGATTCTTTCCAGTTTGGTAGATAACTGGGATTTGAAGTCATAATGCCATTATTGCTTTTGAACAGTAGCCAGTAGCTGCTTGTTGGTAATCTTGTGGCTTACTCCATAGACTAAGAGAGTGGTGAATGTGAGTATGTGTGTGCTGGTGCAGTAAGTGCCTTTGTCCACAGCTCTGAACACCTTCGTGAAGAGGAGGACGGGCTCTCCGTTAAGAGCTGTTGGTAAAACAAGCAGTTCCCTCCTTCCTGTGGGGAGAAAGCCAGCTTCACCACTGCTTTGTGTGGTTTGATAGCTCTTGGGAGCCCAGACATGTTTAAAAGTGCTGGAGTGGCATGGAATACTGGAACTTTGGAAATAGGGAGGTGCTTGTCCTCCCTTTTCTTTTCCTGTTGTTTTAGTTATTATTATTATTTTTTAATCTCTCTTGTTCTGTTTTGAGATGATATCTGTGTTGTCCAAGCTGGTTTCAAATTCATCTGCCTTTGTTACTTGTCCTTTTAAAAAGCTTGTGTTTTGCCAGGCGGTGGTGGCGCACGCCTTTAATCCCAGCACTTGGGAGGCAGAGGCAGGCGGATCTTTGTGAGTTGGAGGCCAGCCTGGTCTACAAAGCGAGTCCAGGACAGCCAGAGATATTCAGAGAAACCCTGTCTCGAAAAACCAAAAAAAAAACAAAACAAAACAAAACAAAAAAAACCAAAAGCTTGTGTTTTGCTTGGAAGCAGGGGTACTAGGGCTTAAAATTGAAAGGTCTCTCCTTGCAAACTTCAGGCCATTCATTGCATTATTGAAATGCTCTGAAGTTCCCGTCGTTGAAGCAGAGGCTTCAGTGGGCCCTGAGTAGGGCCTGGGGTTGTACTCAGTGGTAAAGTAGGTGTGTGAAAAACTCCGTATTTTTAGTCTTGGTCCACATAAAACTGCCATGGTGGGATGTATGAGTGTGTATCTCAGGTACTGCTGCATAGAGACTCAAGAGCCATTTTAAGCCCACAGACCTTTGTGAATTCTGTTAGAGTTGCTTGCTTGCCTTTTCTGGTTCTATGTGGGAACTAGCAGTCTACTCATTCCAGTGTTGTCTGGCTGGCACTCACTCCCTGTACTGTCTTCCTGAACTGCTTGAGAAATAGGGATCACTTTCTGCTCTTTGAGCATCTGCCTGTCTCTGCTGCTTGTCCTGTTTCAGTGTCACAGTTACTGAGCATGGCTTGACCCAGACTCTAGGTTCATTGCCTTGGCTATTGGGGAAGAAATAAACTACAATTTCTTTCCTCAGCAGCTCTGAAAGAAAAACACATTACTCTACTAAGGTGCTAAGCAGCCTGAGACTGTTAATTTTGTTTTTGTTTTTTGAGACAGGGTTTCTCTGAGTAACAGCCCCGGCTGTCCTGGAACTCTCTGTAGACCAGGTTGATCTCAAAACCACAGAGATCCACTTGGGTCTGCCTCCTGAATGCTGTGATTAAAGGCATGCACCACCACACCTGGCAAGGAAAGACCCTTTAAAACCTCTTTTTTAATAATTTATTATTTATTTATTATGTATACAGTATTTGGTCTGCATGTATGCCCGCATGACAGAAGAGGGCACCAGATCTCATTAGAGATGATTTTGAGCCACCATGTGGGTGCTGGGAACTGAACTCAGGTCCTCTGAAAGATAAGCCAGTGCTCTTAACCTCTGAGCCATCTCTCCAGCCCCCCCCCCCTTAAAATCTCTTAACTTAGATTTTTATTTTTCCATCTGTCCGTCCACCCACTCACCCATCCATCTATCCTTCCATCCATCATCCTTTGGGGGGTGGCTCACGTGCCACAGCATGCATGTGGAGGGCATTCCTTTCTTTCCTTTCATTGTGTGGGGCTGGCGGTTGGGCTCAGGCTAACAAGTGTGGTGATAAGTGCATTCACCTGCAGAGCCATGTCACCAGCCCCAGTTGGTGCTTTCATTAGGGGAGGTGCAGAGTCACAAGCCTGGAATGTTCCAGTCTTTATTGTGTGAGCTAAGTACCTGGACAAGTATTTGCCATTAGGAACGGAGGAGAATGCTGTGAAATGCTAAAAGGAGTCATGGTCTGTCCTTGGCCTGGCTTCTGATGGTGTCTGCGTGTCCTGTGTGATGCGGGGAAGACTGACCACTGGTGAGCATAGTCCCGTCTGCTTGGTTGGTTTCATCACAGCCGCAAGGCCTGTCTTTCAGTCTCACTTCAGGTGTTTGAATAAAAAAATATAAAAAAAATAGCCAGGCAGTTGGTGGTGCACGCCTTTAATCCCAGCACTCAGGAGGCAGAGGCAGGCAGATCTCTGGGGGTTCCATTCCAGCCTGGTCTACAAAATGAGTCCAGGATAGCCAGGGCTGTTACACAGAGAAACCCTGTCTTGAACCCCCTCCCCCCAAAAAAGATACCAGTTTGTCATTTGAGTTCTCTCAAGGCAAGTAGATTTGTGAACCCTATGTTCACTTTGTCAGCTGAGCCCCGAGTTTCCAAATCAGTGCTGAGAATGAACTTTCAGTTCCTACAGTCTTGAGCCGGGATGGAAACCCATTTCCTTCTTCTGGGGAAAGAAATGACTGAGGACATGCACTGCTCCCTTGGGAACTTCACATTCTGCCTTGTTGACAGTAGGTTAAACTCACTGTTGAGCAGGCACCATTTGTGAATCTTGTGTGTTTCTAGTGTTTTCTGGCACCAAACGACTGGCAGCATTGACCCCATCGTATGAGTGTAGAAGTAGCTCAGAAACTAAGGCCAAAAGAGGATGTTACTTCCCCTGGAGCTGTGAGCCACCCAGCATAGGTACTGGAAACCAAACTCTGGTCCTCAGGAAGAGCAATGCACACTCCTGACTGCTGAGCCATTTCTCCAGCCCCGGTTTAGACCTTCTAGGTTAAAGTACACCATAGTCAGTGCTTAGTGTCAAACTTTGAGACCTTAAAAAACAAAACAAAACCCAGATGACTGAGAGGACAGTCTTGCTCCACTTGGCAGATACTCTCTGATTTCACCACCTCCTGGATATGGAAGGAAAAAACAGATTCTCTGTATTGTCAAGAGTCATAGACTCTCGGCTAGCCTCTGAATCTTTTTTTTTTTTTTTTTTGGTTTTTCGAGACAGGGTTTCTCTGAATATCGCTGGCTGTCCTGGACTCGCTTTGTAGACCAGGCTGGCCTCGAACTCACAAAGATACGCCTGCCTCTGCCATCCAAGTGCTGGGATTAAAGGCGTGTGCCACCACTGCCCGGCTTAGCCTCTGAATCTTAACTCTTCTACTAACTAGCCAAATGGGCTTGTGATCTTGGACAGTTTGCTTAGCAATTTTGTAGTTTGGTCCATCTTTTTTTTTTTTTTTTGGTTTTTCGAGACAGGGTTTCTCTCTGTGTATTCCTGATTGTCCTGGACTCACTGTGTAGACCAGGCTGGCCTTGAATTCAGAGAGATCCGCCTGCCTCTGCCCCCCGAGTGCTGGGATTAAAGGCGTGTGCCACCATGCCCGGTGTGGTCCTCCCATCTTAAAAATGGGAATAATAGGGCTGGAGAGATGGCTCAGTGGTTAAGAGCACTGGCTGCTCTTCCAGAGGTCATGAGTTCAATTCCCAGCAACCACATGGTGGCTCACAACCATCCATAATGAAATCTGGTGCTCTCTTCTGGCCTGCAGATATACCTGCAGACAGAACACCGTATACATAATAAATAAATCTTAAAAAAAAAGAATTAAAAAAAATGGGAATAATAGCATTTGCTTTCTTAGAGCCACCATAAAGTTTAAAAGAGCTAACATGTTAGTGTGCTTGAAGCAATGACTAACATACACAGACAGTAATTGGCTAGCTGCTGTTAATTTAATAATATAATTCAGAAGTATAAGTAGTGTCAGGAACTCCTAAGTCCTGTGCCTCTTCCTACAACTGGTAAGTGCTTCTCTGCTGTTGCCTCAAATTCAGGATTGCAAAACCCTGTCCCAGAGTTCAGCTGAAATATAGGGATTTATTTGATTTGTTTGAGTCAGGGTCTCATTATGAATCTGTAGATGTTCTGGCTAGATTGACCTTGAACCTCCTGTCTCTGCCTCCCAGATGCTGGGATAAGAGGTGTCTGTACCACACCCAGCCCATTTAAATTTATGTTATTGTATATTACTAGGGAAAAGGGGGGCTGGAGAGATGGCTCAGCAGTTAGGAGCACTGACTGTTCTTCCAGAGGATCCAGGTTCAATTCCTAGCACTCACAAGGCAGCTCACAACCCCAAAGCTCCAAAATCTGACACCCTCACACACACAAGCAGGCAGAACACTAGTATACATGAAATTTGAAGATGAATAAGTAAATGATTAAGAAAGAAGAAAGATAGGAACCTTTACTGTTTACAGATTCTGAGCATTACCTCTGTACAGCATAGGCTACTGAGGCAGTTCCATGGCTGAAGATGCTAAAACTCATGAGCTCAGCTCTGTTCCCAGAACCCACACAGTGGAAGGACAGGGCCAACTCCTGTAAGTTGTCCTTGGACCTTTGCGACTTGCTTGGCAAGTGTGTGTGTGTGTGTGTGTGTGTGTGTGTGTGTGTAATAAAAACACTAACAGAGCCGGGCAGTGGTGGCGCACGCCTTTAATCCCAGCACTTGGGAGGCAGAGGCAGGCGGATCTCTGTGAGTTCGAGGCCAGCCTGGTCTACAAAATGAGTCCAGGACAGCCAGGGCTGTTATACAGAGAAACCCTGTCTCGAAAAAACAAAAAAAAAAAAAAACAAAAAAAAACCCACTAACAGGTAGCTGAGTGTAGCTCAGTGGCAGAGTCCATGGCTAACTTGCAGAGTCTGTATGTCTGACATACAGAGCCTTGCCCCTCTGCAACACCAGGGGGAAAAACAAATCACAAAATTGCTTATTTATATTGTATTATTTATTTATTTTTTGGCTTATTCAAGGCAGGATTTCTCTGTGTAGCCTTGGAATTCCCTCTGCAGGCCGGGTTGACCTCAAACTCACAGAGATCCGCCTGTCTCTGCCTCATGAGTGCTGGCTGGGGTTAAAGGCGTGCGCCACCATCACCACCTAGCTAAAACACAACTTTGTTTTTTGAGACAGGGTTTCTGTGTATCCTTGGCTGTGCTGAACTCACCTGTAGACCAGGCTGGCCTTGGACTCACAGAGATCCATCCACCTGCCTCTGCCTCCTGAGTGTTGGGATTTAAGAACTGCCATGTGGGTGCTGGGATTTGAACTCAGGACCTTTGGAAGAGTGACTGACCAGTGCTCTTAACCACTGAGCCGTCTCTCAGGCCCTAAAACACAACTTTTAATATGCTGATATTTTCCATATTTTACTAATTATTTTAAGTGGTTACATAACACATCAAGATCATATTCTATAATTGACTTTCCTAGTTCCCTGGTTTCCTAGTTGCTTGGTGTCTTGATTGTTTCTATTAATAATTTAGTTCTTAATCTCAAGGGGGACATTTGATACTGTGTTGTCCTGTTGTCTGATGCCTGGACTGATGGTTACCTGCTTTAAGACAGTTGCAGAGAATGACCCCAAATTCTCACTCAGAGTAGATCTAACAGTGCATCTGTTTGCTTCATTCTTAGTACTAGTAGGACATTATTTCAGAGTGTGTTATGGGACTATGATAACCAGATTTGTGAGATACTTAAACAACTTTTTTTTTTCTTTTTTGGTTTTTCGAGACAGGGTTTACCTGTGCAACAGCTCTGGTTGTCCTGGTCTTGCTTTTTAGACCAGGCTGGCCTTGAACTCACAGAGATCCGCCTGCCTCTGCCTCCCAAGTGCTAGGATTAAAGGCTACCACCGCCCGGCTTCTGCTGATAATTTCAGCAGTTTCTTTATAACATTTTGGGGTCGGTTTTTTAGTTCAAGTCAAGCATCTAGTTTACTGTATGTCAATTTCTGTGAGATGTTTGGCTTTGAAAAGTAAGTAATGATTTTAAATTATGTATACCTTTTTAAAAAATATTTATTTATTTATTAGGTATATAATGTTCTATTGGCAGGTATGCCCAGAGGAGGGCGCCAGATTTCATTGTGGATGACTGGGAGCCACCATGTGGTTGCTGGGAATTGAACTCAGGACCTCTGGAAGTGCAGTCAGTGCTCTTAACTGCTGAGCCATCTCTCCAGCCCTATGTATACCTTTTTAATATACTAATATATTTAAAGTCAAATGTATTTTTTTTTTAGAATGTTTATTAGAATCATTTAACTGGAGAATGTATGGAAAATGAGGTTATACACCCTCCAGTGGCAGATAGCTTTTTTGAAATTAAGTAAGTAAATCTTAAGATGTCACTGGAAAGTTTATAAAAGCCCCATCTACCCCATCAATTTCATGTGATTAGGACTTTCCAGGAAAAAGCATTTAGTAAGTACAGCCTCCATCACCACTCAACTATGCATCATCATGAAACTGTGCTTTCAATCATGAGAAAACCAGTAATAAAATCGAATTCCCGATACTGAAAATGAAGTAAGACAGGGCAGGGTCTAAGTGTGTGCAGCTCTTCAGGGAGCTGCACATTTTTATGACGGTCAGTTTGTCAGAGAAGATCACAGCTGAAGTGTGTGAGCTGTGAAACGTTGCTGTTCCACCATCTGCATCAGACACCCACCCAGGATTTATGGCTGATGGCCTCACCTAATACCCTAAGTAGAGACTGAGAGACCCCATGAATCTTGTTTTGGACCTAATCCTTATTCTGTCCCTTAAATGCCATCATTGAGGAGAACCAGCAGTGTGCTCATTGGTTCCTGGAGTTGGGAAGTCACACGCTGTCTTACCTGTGGTGTCAAGCACACCGTGCTTACCTGGGCCTTGATCACCCCAGCTGCTGACAG
The DNA here is from genome assembly GCA_907164525.1 of Lophiomys imhausi. Classification (NCBI taxonomy): domain Eukaryota; kingdom Metazoa; phylum Chordata; class Mammalia; order Rodentia; family Muridae; genus Lophiomys; species Lophiomys imhausi. The sequence goes on along the minus strand of CAJQZJ010004796.1, from coordinate 4,680,166 downwards.
GCTTACAGGCCTCAGGTCTCACTGTTACTTTGTTGGATGGAGCCTGTGTGAGTTTTGCATTTCTTTCCCACCTTCCTGCTAGGTAATAAAGATGTGGCCAGAAGGTCCTTAGGTGACCTAATCAAGTTATTTTCTGGTCTCAACTTGGTTGGAGGTTTTTCTGTTTTGCATTTGTTGAGGTGGAGTCTTGTGCCACTTAGAGTGGTTCTGACCTCCTTACCATATCTTCCTGGTGGCTGAATTGCCCACATTTGCCACCACACCTGGCTTCCTGCACCTCTGGTTTTTAATTCTCTGTTTTGAGATATAGTCTTGTTTTATATCTTGGGGTAGCCTCAACTCATTCATGGTCCTAGTTTTGCTTCTTGCAGTGCTGGGATTGTTGGTGTATTATTTCATTTTGGAGACAGGGTCTTATAGTGTATCTCCTGCTGGCCTGAAACTCATTATGTAGAGCAGGCTGCCCTTGAGCTCAGATCCATCTACCTTTGCCTCTCAAGTACGAAAATTAAAGGTGGATACCACTATCCCTGTCCTTTTTGACTCTTTTTTTGTTTTTGTATTTGTGTGTGCTGTTTGTTTGAGAGAGGCTCTCACTGTGCATCCCTAGCTTACCTGGTGCTCACTACGTAGACCAGGTTGCCCTGGAACTCACTCCCGCCTGCCTCGTCTCCTGAGTACTGTGGTTAAAGTCGTGTGACACCATACTCATTTTTTAAAAAAAGACAAGGAGCCTGGAGGTGGTGGCACAGGCCTTTAATCCCAGCACTCGGGAGGCAGAGGCAGGCGGATCTCTGTGAGTTCGAGGCCAGCCTGGTCTACAAAGTGAGTCCAGGATAGCCAGGGCTGTTACACAGAGAAACCCTGTCTTGAAAAACAGTAAATAAATAAATAAATAAGACAAGTATAGCCCAGACTGTCCTTTAATTCACAACCTTCCTCTCAGCCTCCAAGTAGTAGGATTACACCCGTGCTGCAGTAGGTGGTGTAAAATGCACAATAGATAAGTGAACTTGGCCCTCTGAACCACAGTGCCCGAGAGTCTGGGCTATTAACTGCAAGCCACTGTTTGTGCTAGGTCTTCAGTTTTTTTTTTTTTTTTTTTTTTTGGTTTTTCGAGACAGGGTTTCTCTGAATATCTCTGGCTGCCCTGGACTCACTTTGTAGACCAGGCTGGCCTCGAACTCAAAAAGATCCACCTGCCTCTGCCTCCCAAGTGCTGGGATTAAAGGCGTGCGCCACCACCGCCCGGCTTAGGTCTTCAGTTTTTATTCAATTTTTGGTTGTGTAGCTGAGAATAACCCTGAACTTCTGATCCTGCTGTCTTTCCTCTCTGGTGTTGGGATCGTAGGCATGCAACAGTATTGCTGACTGAATTATCCATTTGTTTTCTCTTTTAAGAAATACTTTTTTTTTGTTTTTTGAGACAGGGTTTCTCTGTATATCTCTGGCTGTCCTGGACTCACTTTTTAGACCAGGCTGGCCTCGAACTCACAGAGATCCGCCTGCCTCTGCCTCCCGAGTGCTGGGATTAAAGGCGTGCGCCACCACTGCCCGGCCTAGAAAAACTTATTTTTGCCAGGTGGTGGTGGCAGCCAAGGCCCATGTCTTTAATCCCAGCACTCAGGAGGCAGAGGCAGGCTGATATCTGAGTTTGAGGCCAGTCTGGTCTACAGAGCAAGTTCCAGAACAGCCAAGGATATCCAGAGAAACCTTGTCTCAAAAATTAAAAACAAATAAACAAAACCATTTAATTTTGATGATGTGTGTGAGCACAGGTACCTTCTGAGGCCAGGAGAGGGTGTCAGATGCCTGGAGCTGGGACAGGTGCTGGGACCCAAATGCAGGCCCTCTACAGAAGCAGTGTGTGCACACTTCTCCAAGAGTATGGGTCAGAGAGTGTCAGCTCTCTCTCCACCTTGTGTTCTGGGACTTGAACTCAGGTCTTCAGGCTTGGTGGCAAACGCCTTTCCCTTTGGAACCATCTCACTAACACACACACACCCCCCCCCCCGTTTCCACTTTCATTTCAGGTATTTTCTCATTTCTTCCACCCATTGTTTATTGAAGAACATGTGTAATTTCTAAGTGCTTCTCTGTTAATTCTTTTGTAGATAGCAATCACATGTATGGTTTTAATCTGCTTAGATTATTGGACCTTGTTTTGTGTCTTATTGTACAATCTGTCCAGGCAAGTGTTTATTCTGGTTCTGAGCCATGTCTCCTGCAGATGGCTCTTGAGACTGGTTGGCTAATTACTTTCCCCTTTTTATAGACTTGAGTTATTCTCTAGCATTTTGATGAATTCTTTTTTTAATATTTTATTTATTCTGTATACAGGGTTCTCCCTCATGTGCGCCTGCAGGCCAGGAGGGCAAGAGATCTTTTTTTTTTTTTTTTTTTGGTTTTTCGAGACAGGGTTTCTCTGTGTAACAGCTCTGGCTGTCCTGGACTCGCTTTGTAGACCAGGCTGGCCTCGAACTCACAAAGATCCGCCTGCCTCTGCCTCCCAAGTGCTGGGATTAAAGGCGTGCGCCACCACCTCCCGGCTTTGAGATCTTAATATAGATGTTTGTGAGCCGCCACATGGGTGCTGGGAACTGAACTCAGGACCTCTGGAAGAACAGGCAGTGCTCTTAACCTCTGAGCCGTCTCTCCAGCTGATGAATTCTTAAAATTGCCTACTTTGATGAAATAGACCTACAAACTGATAGATGACAGGGCTGGTGAAAAGGCTCAGCAGTAAAGGCCCTGTGGCCAAACCCGACCACCTGAATCTGATCCCTGGAACCCAAACGGCAGGAGAGAACATGCTCCGTGGCATGTGTACACGCCAAATAATGTTCTTCCAAAGAGGCTTTAAAGAAATCACTGAGCCGGGTGTGGTGGCGCACTGGGGAGGCAGGGGCAGGAGGATCTCCATGAGTTTGAGGCTAGCGTTTTCTACAAAGCAAGTCTAAGATAGCCAGGGCTATACAGAGAAACCCTGTCTCAACAAACAAAACAAAACAAAATAAAAAAGGATGTTTTGAATGGAACAGACTTTGTAAGACATTGGGCAGATTTCTGAGTTAATTTAGAAGCTCATGACTGAGTTTTGGCTGCGTAGCTGTCCATGACTTACTAAGGGCTTGCTTCTAAATTTAGCAAAGCTCTGAAGCATTACTGGTGCTGCCTAGAACTCTTCAACTTGGAATTGTCTTTGAGAAGCATATTTGGTGGTTATGAAAGTGGATGTGAGGCATTGATAGAGCACGGCTTACCCAAAAGCCTTGAACTTACTGTGACAGTATTTTAGTTTTTGTGAAATACTTCAGTTCAGGGCCTTCAAATCCCATGCTCCCGCTGTCTCTTTTTGTTTGTTTGTTTGAGACAGGGTTTCCTCTGTGTATCCTTGGCTGTCCTGGACTCTTGTAGACCAGGCTGGCCTTGAACTCACAGAAATCCACCTGCCTTTGCCTCCTGAGTACTGGGATTAAAGGCGTGGGCCACCACTCCCGGCTACTCTGTCTCTTTAAGGAAGTGCTTTATGGAGCAACTTTCTGTATAGAAAATACAGACGAGGGCTGGAGCCATGCCCAGCCTGAGTTAAAGAACTTGCTCTGGCCGGGCAGTGGTGGCGCACGCCTTTAATCCCAGCACTTGGGAGGCAGAGGCAGGCGGATCTTTGCGAGTTCAAGGCCAGCCTGGTCTACAAATTGAGTCCAGGACAGCCAGGGCTACACAGAGAACCCCTGTCTCGAAAAACCAAAAAAAAAAAAAAAAAAAAGAACTTGCTCTGCATGCCGGGAACCTGGGTTCAACCCCTAGAGTGCTCAGTGGGAAGAGAACCAACCTCAAAAGTCCTGTGACCTCACACGCACTCTGTGGTGTGCATACAGTCCACGTATTCCACCCTCTGGTCACACACACACTATCACACGGTTACACACACACTGTTTTAGAGACGAAAATATAGAATAGAATGCTTTAGTAACTGTGTCACTGGGGACTGAAGCAAAGTCCTGTGCATACCGGGCAAGGGCTGAGTGCTTGATTTACCAATGAGCTATATCTCTAGTCTTGTGACAGCTTTTTAAAACTAGATTTTTTTTCTTTGTCTTAAAAATAGCTGGGCCAGGCATGGTGGCATATGCCTTTAATCCCAGCACTCAGGAGGCAGATCTCTGTGAGTTTCAGGCCAGCCTGGTCTACATAGTGAGTTCCAGGTCACCCAGGGCTTCATAGTGAGAATGAGTCTCAAAAAAAAACCAAAAAGCACAAATAAATAAACAAACAACAAATAAATAAAAAGCCTGAACTTCCTCGGAATCTCTTGCATTCTTGGTAATTTTTTTCTTAATATTTATTTTCTCTGCTAAAAAAACAATACTAACAGACTGAACTTCACAGATGTTTTAGTAACTTCAGAAATGCAAAGGGCTAAGCAAACCTTTATCTCCTTCATCTCTAGAATGTCCTTAATTTTTTGCATAGACCAGAGTGGTTTATACTAAACACCTATTAACCTGTGGTAGGTGGTGGCTGCCCTCCCTTCCTCCGTCTGTCTTTCTCTCTCCCCTTTTCCCCCATATCCCTTTTCTTTCTTTTTTTTTTTTTTTTTTTTTTTTTTTTTTTTTTTTTTTTGGTTTTCGAGACAGGGTTTCTCTGAATATCTCTGGCTGTCCTGGACTCGCTTTGTAGACCAGGCTGGCCTCGAACTCACAAAGATCCGCCTGCCTCTGCCTCCCAAGTGCTGGGATTAAAGGCGTGCGCCACCACCGCCCGGCTATCCCTTTTCTTTCTTTGAATAAGGTCTCACTCTCTCCTGAAGTGTGGAACACTTGCCTATCATATGTGAGGCCCTGGTTTCTATCCTCAGCTTTGTAAGGGGAGAACCTCACAGAATTCATTAAAAAACCCCAAATTTCATTCATGAAACGGAAACATGTTTGCTTCGTTAATGTCATTTTTCATACATAATCATGGAATCCCCAAGGCCATGGCTGATCCAGAGGCCTGAACTGTAGAACTGAACAGCATGTCACCAGTGAGCACTGCTGAGAAGGAAGTCTCAGGGTAATGTCCAGAGTCTTGCCACATGCTAAGTACATACTCTACTACTACTGATATGTTCTCACGGCCTCTGAACATAGATTTGTTAATTTGCTTTGAATCAGCGTCTCTCTGTGTAGTCCTGGCTGTCCAGGAATTCAAAACAGAGATTCTCTGCTCCCGAGCCCTGAGCACTGAGGTTAATGTCATACTCCACCCACCACACCTGGCTGATCCTAGAGTTTTAGATTTTAATTTGATCTAATTTGCAAGCGCATGCACATAGGAGAGCATGTGCCACAGCATGTGTGGAGACCAGGGGGGCAGTTGTCCAGAGTCCAGCCCATTCCTTCCACTGTGATCCAGGGCTCGAGTTCAGGTTAGGCTTACACAGTGAGAGGGTTTTACCCATTGAACCATTTTGCCAGTTCCTGAGCATAGGTAGACTTATTTACTTATTTATTTTTTGAGACACGATCTCACTGTGTAGCCCTGCCTGGCTCTGCCTCCCTAGTGCTGCATCATCATGCCTGGTCCTGAACATGGATTTTAAAGGAGAGACTTTGTCTTCTAAACATTTGGTTTTTATGAAGTCAATTTCAGAGATAGCACAGTGAATTTCTATATACCTCTGTTATCTGTATTCTGTTATTAACCTCTTAGGTGAGTATAGCCCATTTGATATAGTTAATGACCCAGGACTGAGGCATACTTTTCTAAGACTTCCTTAGTTTTCTCTGTATCTGTGTTGAGGATGGTGGTAAGGTGCATGTGGGGGTGAGTGGTAGGGTGGGAGTGGAATGGCATGTGTATGTATATGGGAGGTGGTGGGGTGGGGAGTGTGGTGTATGGGGGAGTGGGGTGGTATCTGTGTGGGGAGTTAGAGACCAGAGGTCAGCATCAGGTATATCTTTATGTCACTCTACTTTATTTTTTTGACACAGGTCCTGTCACAGAATCTGGAGCTTACTATTTCGACTAAACGGAATAGCCAGTTAGTCCCCAGCTTCTGTCTGTCTTTGTGCTCTCAACGTAGCTGGGGTAACAGAAATGCACAGCCATACGTAACTTTTACATGGTGTAGGGTTCTGAACTCAGGTCCTTCTGCTTGCGTAGCCCCCCGACTGAGAAGTCTAGATATTCTTTAGCTTGTTTGTTTACTCGCTGGTTCCCTCCCCCCCCTTTTTTTTAGGTCCACTCTATAGACCAGGCTGGCCTCGAACTCACAGAGATCTGCCTGCCTCTGCCTCCCAAGTGCTGGGATTAATGGCATGTGCCATGATGCCCGGCCTTCTTTTTCTTTTTTTAGAAACAAGGCCTCTATTGTGTCCTGGCTGTTGTGGTGGAACTTGCTGTGTAGAGCAGGCTGTTCTCAAACTCAGAGCTCCACCTGCCTCTGCCTCCCTCCCGAGCGCGGAATTAAAGGTGTGCGCCACCACGCCTGATCTAGTCTTAGTTTTCTTAATGTGGTTTTTCCATTTCAAAGTGCCACTTGGTGAGTCGTGTTTCCCTAGGCTCAGCTGTGCATATAGGGTTTAAATGCTGTTTTATTGTTAGCTGGGTTTGCAGTGGCACAAACCTGTAACTCAGCTACTGGGAAGCCAAGGTAGGATTATTAAGAAGTCAAGGTCTGCCTGGGTTATATTGGATAGCTTAGGCAACAGTGAGTGTCTCAAACTGTAAACAGTTGATGGGTGGAGACTTAGTACTTAACAGTGCTTGCTGGTTTTTGCAGAGGACCTGGGTTCAGTTCCCACCACCTACATAGAGGCCCCAAGCAGTCTATACTCCAGTTCTTGGGAGTCAGATGCCCTCTCTGGCCTTCTGGCACCAGGCACACATGGGTGCACAGACAGACATTGAGGCAAAACACTCATGTACATAAAATGAAAGTGAGCTCCTCGTTTTTATGAGGAATAAACAGGCTGAATTTCCAGTTCTTGGCAGCTGAGTGGCTGTGGTTGCACCAGTACGCACTGCAGATACATGCGCACCCTCGCAAAAGGCGTTACCGTGGCCCTGCGGCTGTCACTGCCTGACCCCTCCTTTAGAGATTTGCTGAAACCTGGGAACCATTTTTCCCCAGCGCTGTTGGTCGTCATTCTAGACTTTGGAGGTGTTGCTGTGGGCTGGGTGGAGAATAGGGATGCATTTTTTTCTTTCTTACAGGTCTCATCCTTGTCCTTACTCCTCCTTTCCCTCGGATGTTGGACTTTCCAAGTCCTCCTCTGACAGCAGTGCTCCGTTTTACTGTGGCCTGTTGAGAGGCTGATCTGCAAACCCACTGTCACCTAGCCCTTTACTACCAAATGGACTGGGAAGATCAGACAGTGGCCCTCCTGGAGAGTGCTGCCTCTTGTCATTCTGTGTAATGTGGTCTTGAGGTAGCTGTGCAGCATCTGAGGCGTGTCCAGAGAGCAGAGGCAGCATTTCTTTGAATTTACCAAAACCATAATTACTGTGTTTTCACTGCAAAACTCTTTTACAAAAGCAAGGCAGCTTTATCCTTACCGTAGAGTCATTTAGAGTGAGGTCTAACATGCACCAAGATTTTGTAGTTCATATTCTCAGCCAGAAAAACTATGATGTTTCTTTTTCTTTCATCAGTCAACACCTTTGTCAGTAATTCAGAAATGGTGTGTCCAGTGATAAACAGCGTGTTTGCAGTTAGTACTTAGTTTCCTGTTCACAAAGTGATCTCCCATTTCTGGTCTTCAGCCATATTGCTCTTTTTGCCTGTACTGCCTTTCAGAGTGCTTAAGTGTCCTATATGCTATAAGCTCACTTTTCTACACAGCTAACTATGACCTCATCTCATCCTTCCCTCCCACTTGGGACTTGCCAGAGCGCCCAGTGGCCTTTAGGGTTTCTTCTTTTCCTTTAGTTGCCTCTCTGCAGCTGGCCCCTGCTGCCCCATACATGCATGCCTTTTGCCATCATATCAGCTTTCTCTCTCCCTGGATGAACAACTTCCTGTATCTGGGAGCCTTGTTGGATGCTTTTTGGCATAGTAGTTTAATGTCTTGGAGGGGGTTGAAGTCTTATATGTCTGGCCTGTTCACCCATCCAGCTTGAATGAATGTAGAGCTGATGCCGTCTATGTCGTGGAGTGCTGCAGACAGAGTGTGGATTTGATTTGAATGGTGCCTCAGCTCTTTTGCCTTTATACCAGACAAGAAATAAGAACTTTTTTTTTTTTTAAACATTTATTTATTTATTATGTACATGGTATTTGCTCTACATATATTTCCCCGGGCAGATCTCAATGTAGATGGCTGTGAGCCACCATGTGGTTGCTGGGAATTGAACTCAGGACCTTGGGAAGAACAGCCAGTGAGTGCTCTTAACCTCTGAGCCACCTCTCCAGCCCAGAAATAAGAACTTTTGTTGGAGCCGGGCGGTGGTGGCGCACGCCTTTAATCCCAGCACTTGGGAGGCAGACGCAGGCGGATCTTTGTGAGTTCGAGGCCAGCCTGGTCTGTCTACAAAGCGAGTCCAGGACAGCCAGAGATATTCAGAGAAACCCTGTCTCGAAAAACCAAAAAAAAAAAAAAAAAAAAAAGAACTTTTGTGGGTGTGATGTCGCACATGTTCGATCCCAGCACGTTGGAGGCAAGCTGATCTCTGTGAGTTCAAGGCCAACCTGGTCTACATAGTGAGTTCCATAGCTGGGGCTATGTAGAAAACCTTTGTCTTACCCTGCCTCCCCCACTCCAAAAAGAAAATAAAGCATCTGACTCTTGAATTTTCAGTGGAAGGGTTGGGGCGGGGGTTGATTTTGAAAGCAGGTTTCATACTGAAGCACAGACTGGCTTTGAGCTCACAACAGTCATCTTGTTACCTCCTGAGTCCTGTGGTTACAGAGGTTGGCCACAGGAATTGGCTGCCCTCTTTTTTTTTTTTAAACATATTGGTTAGCATCTTAGCTACTTTTCCTCCTATTTTATAAAATACAAGTATACTTTGCTAATTGCTAGCCAGATATGGGAGTATATGCCTATAATCCCAGTACTCAGGGGGATCAGGAGCTCAAGGTCATCCCTATGTATAGTTAATTCAAGGCCATATAGTTACATAGGCTGTATAGTTAATTCTAGGCCAGCTTGGACTACATGAGACCTAGTGTTTTAACTCCAGTTCCAGGCAGTTGACACATTTTTGTAGTTGCTGTGGTTACTGCATTCACATGGTGCATGGGCATATATACAGACAAAATACCATGTACATAACATAAAGGTAAAAATTTTTAAAGAGGTTTTAAAGTTTTATTTATTATTATTAATTTTGGTTTTTGTTGTTGTTTTTCGATACAGGGTTTCTCTATGTAATAAAGCCCTGGCTGTCTTGGACTCATTTTGTAGACCAGGCTAGTCCCAAACTCACAGAGATCTGTCTGTGTCTGCCTCCCAAGTCCTGGGATTAAAAGCATGCACCACCACATCAAGCTAGAGGCTTAAAAAAAAAAAAGCTATATTACCTTACCAGGCATATCACATGCCTTTAATCCCAGCACTCAGTAGGCAAAGGCAGGTGGATATATGTGAGTTCGAGGACAGCCTGGTCTACAAAGTGAGTTCAGGACATCTCAAAAGACCAAAAAAAGCTGGGCGGTGGTGGCGCACACCTTTAATACCAGCACTTGGCAGGCAGAGGCAGGCGGATCTTTGTGAGTTCGAGGCTAGCCTGGTCTACAAAATGAGTCCATGACAGCAAGAGGTAGACACAGAAACCTTTTCTCGAAACCCCCCCCCCAAAGATATATTTTTTAATTATATACCTCTGTGTGTAACTGTGTGAGAGCTGATGCCCTCAGATCTCCTCGGGGCTGGAATTACAGGTGGATGTGAGCCACCCAATATTGATGCTGGGAACAGAACTTGGATCCTCTGCAAGACATCTCTGTAGCCTCTTGTGGGTTTATTTGTTTAAGTTGTTACTTAATAAAAATCCCAGTTTTCATATATTTTTATTTTGGACATTGATCCAAAATAGTGGCAGCATTTTATTTTAGTGGTTGTCTAGCATAGATGAGAAAATACCACTAGCACCCCCCCATCCGTTTTTTTCCTCTTATCATTTAGATGTAAACAAATCAAAGCAGTCCTGGGTCATTGGAGATGATCACTGGAGATGCTCTGCTGATCGTGTGATTGTTACAGCCCATGGCTTTAGGAAAGAGCAGCTTTGTTGGAGACTGAGGTGGCTTTCATCAGAGTTCTCTGGTGTTTACCTCACTACTTTAAGTGAGATGGGTTGGGGGGAGTTTTTTTTTCTTGTTTCTCAAGCCTTGCCAGAGCACTGAGCTTAACAGACAGCTGTTTGAACTCCCCACACTTGGAGGAGTGCTCTGTGACCTCTCACTAACAAGGCTAGCATTTCATGTCTGCTGCCAAACATAGCTGCAGACAACCTGGAATGTGTCCGCACAAAACACGATACTGGAGTCAAGAAAGGACAGGCGGTGTACGTTCTGTCTTGGTCAGGTGACAGTCACAGAGGAAGGTCTGATCTCCTTTTCAAAACTTATGCATAAGCTTGCATTTTGATTCCTCTAGACAGATTTCAGGCTACAGGGTATTTCCATCTCTTCTAGAAGCCAGTTCTTGGAGTGAACACATTTTGCTGATAAACTTGGAGCTTGGGTGCTTTGTCCGTGAGTGACCTGGGTTAACACGCCTCCTTTGTGGTGATAGGCAGCTGTAGAAGAACTTCATTTTAGCCATCGACGTCAGGAGTCAGTGTAAGTGGCAGAGTGGTGGATTCATTTGTTTTGAATTTCTGGACCTTGTTGTTCAAGCTGTGTTGGTCTGTGCTTGCAGTAAGTGTTAGATGGATCCCTGATGCCAGACTCTCCTTGAACTGGGCTCAAGTGGTCCTTTTTGTTTCAGCCTCTTGAGTTGCTGAGATTTGCTTTATTTTATTTAATTCATCTTTTTGCTCATGGCCTGTGATGTAAAGAAACATTGAGTTGTACTTTTTAAGCTCCTTGTCTGAGCTAACCCTTATTTAAATAAATTAGCCTTGATATGTGTCCCTTCCCCACCCCCCAAGATTGAACACAAGTGCTCTGAGCTACAGCCCCAGCTGGATATGATGGCTAGTGATAAGTGTGAAATGAAGACTCAATCAGTGGAGTATACTTCGAAGATTCTCTTCTCATATCCCACACATAGGTCACTCAGCAAACTTTGAGTCTGCTGTGGAGATCAGTTAAGTCTGCTAGGATTTGGAGTAAAACAGGGAGCTATATACATCCCTGTTTCTAAGGGTAGTTCTAGGAATACATATACCGATTTAGAGAATTTATAGTAAGATTCAGGGACCATCAACTATAAAGTGTTTTGGACTCCTTTCCAAGAAATGTGCAATGGCAGCTTCCATCTGGATAATTAGAACCTTCTAAGTTGGAAGACTCATGAGTATAAGTGGATTCACTTGTGGACACCCCAATGAAGCAAAGCCCTCATGAGAAGCAAGAAAATGGACTCCTCCTGACCTGGCAGGGTTGGTAGCCAGGCTTGCCCTGCCACGTTCTTCTCCCACACCCTCAGGAGGATATTCTCAGCAGCACCAGAGAGGACACATAAACTTCATGCTCTAAGGGCTCTGTCCACAAAGAGTTAAGTGGTTGTAACATAGTAGCTTTTGAGGTTTAGGGTTTTTGTTTTGTTTTTTGTTTAGTGTTACATGAGGCATTAGTTCCTGGCTTCTCCATGGACTTTTTCCAGTTTCAGGGTGAGCATCTGGACAGCAGCAGACCGAGCTGCAGTAGGATTGGTGTCGGACACCTGGCGGCTTGTAAGCTTACATTCTCTCATTACAGCAATCCCTTACTACTAGAATTGCCAGAGAATGTACAAAATGAAGATGGCCAGTAGAGAGAAACAGCCAACATTTGTTTAAACCTTTCTCATGATCTGCTGTGAGAAGTTTTAGATACATGTTCAAAATTGCCAAGAACAACAAAGGAGCTGGGGTTGTAGCTCACTCAGTTGATAGGGTGCTTGCCTAGCATGCCTGAAGCCCCCAATTCAGTCCCCAGCACTGCATAAGCTAGTTACAGTGGCTCATGGGGAAAAAAAAAACACACACACACAAAACACTAATTCTGATACATTTAGACTGATCTGCCTTCCAAATAGTGAAAAGAGTACCCCCTTTCAAGTTGGATCTGAATAGTTAATAAATATGTATGTGTGTGTTGTGCTTCCTCCCCACCCCCTCAAAGGGATTTATGCCTCCATGCCTCCTGCTTGGCTGAGTTTTTGTGTTTGGATAGAATGAAACAAAGGGTTTGACTATCTGGCCTTGTGAGACAGTTTGGAGTAACAGCATTGTTCTGAGATCACTGCCCAGTACAGAGTTAATTCGATGGAACTGTCAGCTACAGAAAATATAAAACTACCAGAAAACTAGCCAGATGACCTGATGACCAAAGGACTGTGGACTGTGGACAGCAGTCTTCAGGGAGGGACAGGGAACCACGTGTTGTAGGTGGAGGGACTGGCACAGCAGCTACAAACCGTGGGCTCTGGTGCTCAGACCTTGGTTTCCATCTCCGTCCTCCCTTTACAAGTTACTGTGCCTCTCTGGAAGAACCTTCTATTTTTTCTTTCTTTTTTGTGTTGCATTTTATTTGTGTGTCTCTCCATGTGTGCACATGTACAGGTGCACAGCACAGCTCATAATTAGAGGACACGGGATGGCTTTTGAGACTAGTTCTTTCCTGCACTCTGTAGGTCCTAAGGATTGAGCTCCGGTTGTCAGGCTTTACGGTCGGTATTTTTTACCCACTGCACCATCTTGCCAGCCCCAAAGAATTTTAGATTCTTCATCTGTATATACAGGATGGTACCGTGTGCTTTACAGAGCCTTGAAGATGCAGCTGCCGAAAATGTCATGAGTTCTGCTCATGATAAAAATAAATTGTAAGCCAGGCGGTGGTGGCACACGCCTTTAATCCCAGCACTTGGGAGGCAGAGGCAGGCGGATCTTTGTGAGTTCGAGGCCAGCCTGGTCTACAAAGTGAGTCCAGGACAGCCAAGGATACACAGAGAAACCCTGTCTCGAAAAACCAAAAAAAAAAAAAAATCAATTAATTAATTATATTCCGTTTGGTTTAAGACAGTATCTTATGATGTAGCTGAAAACTGTCCAAATTGTGTAGCTAAGGTTAACCCTATATCTTCCTGTCATAGTCTTTTAAGTGTTGGGATTACAGTGAACACCACCAAGCCCAGTGTAAGTTGTATTTTATTACAAGAGAAATCAACTTATTCTAAAGTGTGTAATTAAATAAAGAACACTATGACGAAGGACTGGGGACTCGCTCACTGTAGGTGCAGTGGTTTGACTTTACTGAGTGTGGATTGTGAGGGGTCCAGAAGGGAAAGGTGATGGTGTTCCACAGGTGATGGAACTAAGAAAACATGGAAAGAACAACAGCATCGCAGGGGATAACAAGGTGCAACAGACGGCTGTGGGCGGAGTCTTCCGGAAAGCATTAGCAGAAGTTGGAGAAGCAGGAAGTTTACCCTCAAGGAGTTTGGTCCTGGGAAGAGTTGTTTTGTGTGTTTGTTGTGCTCTGTTGCCAACTGGGCCTTCAACTTGTGGTTCTCCTGCTTCCCACATGTTAGCATTTTAGGTTTGCCTTGTGGTACCCACTGTCCCCACCTTAGTTTTACAAGACGATCTCACTGTAGCCTGGGTCTCCCCGCTACCTTAGAGTGGTGTGGTTATAAATGTGTATTACTACACCTGGCCAGGACTAGATTCTAGAAAGGTAGAATGTGACTTGAAGAGTTTTAAACGTAGAAATGACAACACATTTTTAAAAAAAACATATTTGTGTTTTAAGAAATTGTCACAGCATAGTGATAGAGGCAGGAATCACTAAGAACGTTGTGTTCTTCGTGTGGAGGCGATGCTCCAGGTCTGCTTCCTCCAGGATAGAAGGGATCAGTCTTGGAAGGAGTCAAGGGAGACTGGGCAAAGACTATATATAAACTTGGGAAAGAGATGGCTTTGGGATGCATGCTTTTTCACTTGGTCAAGCTTGAGCTGCTTGTCAGACTACGCATGACACGTCACCACTGCCTGTGACTAGTTCCAGAAACCCTACAACCTCCTCTGGATGCTACAGGCACCAGGCTTGTGGTGCGCAGACATCCATGCAGGCAAAGCAGAAGTGCCACTGTAAGGGAAACCAGAGTGACTTCCCCTTTGCCACTGGCTTTAGACTTCACCTGAAATCACAGGTACGATACACATATACATTGTGTATACACATACGTGTTTGTGTACATACTTGCACACATATTTACGTGTTGGTTCGAGTTGGAGAGATTTAGGAACATTTATGTGGCTTGTAGACCATAATGGACATTTTTAAGTGGCCGAGACTTGTCATGTGTGAGTGAGTGTGTACTGCAGGTTCACCCGACTCCTCTTGCTGAACACTGGGATTACAAGCCTGTGCTTCCTCCACTCCTGGCTGAAGTGAGATCACAGACCTAGAGCAGTACCCAAGAGAGTCTTAGACTGGTGATGTGGCTCAGGGGAAGTGTGTAGCAAGTTTGAGGCTGGACTTGAGGAATGCTGGGCACGTCAGGAAGAGGTAAGTGGAATTCCGTCCTGACCCTGATGTCAGAAGAGTTCATCTTACAGGCCTGGATTGTGTGACTGTCTCTTTGCTGTCTCATCTCTGTGTTAATTGGTTTTCTGGTGTGCACCTCACAGCGGCCCCTCAGGACAAGCGCAACAGAAATCCAGACGTATGATTTCATAAGGCCAAGGTGCAGTGAAGCGTTTTGCAAGTCTTAACAGTCCTCATGTTGACTAACCTAGAGTAATGGTCAAGTGGTGTTCCTTTCAGCGTCCTCGCCACAATCCCCCGTAGTGTGCCCAAGTGGAAACACTGTTCCAATTAATGGTTTGGTGAGTAAGAGCACTGGCTGCTCTCCCAGAGGACAAGAGTTCGATTACCAAGTACCCGCATGACACGTCACCACTGCCTGTGACTAGTTCCAGAAACCCTACAACCTCCTTTGGATGCTAGAGGCACCAGGCTTGCATGTGGTGCGCAGACATCCATGCAGGCAAAACTCTTGATACACATGAAAAATTAAATTTAAAAAAAAGGGAAAAAAGCAGAAGTGCCACTGTAAGGGAAACCAGAGTGACTTCCCCTTTGCCACTGGTTTTAGACTTCACCTGAAATCACATGTTTATGACTGAACATTGGGGCGTACTTTGACCCAGATGAAAAAATTTAGTTGAAGCAGTATGCTTAAAATCTTTGCAAGGGTTCTTGGTTCTTGACTTAGAAAAGCAAGTCTCTGAATGGAAAGGAATTTTCTCGTTCCCTAAGAACCTATTTTGTGGTGAGGATAGAGTATAGATTATGCTGTCCTGGCCACGCCCCACTGGACTTTTAAAGAGGAGCAGCGGCTGTAGTCGGTGGGTTGGGCACACAGAGCAATTGCTTTCTCGCCTTCCCCACTTGTCTTTTTTATCTGTCTCACACAGCTCCAGTCTTCCTTCTGTCCATCTCCTAGATTTACTGTTGCCTCTTTCCTCTTCCCCAATGTGGGAAGCCTTTAGCTGTCAGGGGTTGCCACGTTAGTGATTGGTTGAGCCCAACTGGAGGTGGGGGACTGTGCTCTTTTGAAGATCGGCCCCCACACCACTGTACTTAGTACCCACGCTAGGGCAGAGGCAGCTGCCTGGATCCTGAGCTCAGACGCTTGCAGCTGTGCGTGGGAGCACGTGTGGTTTAGTGTGTTTGATGCAGGACGAAGCCTGTGCACCTGACAGACTTTGCAGCAGACACAGCTTTTGTCCCTGCTCTGTCTTCACACCCAGCAATTTATAGGAGTTGTAAAGTGAAAATTATTCAATACTTGTATCTATAGCATCTTACTCAAATCAACATGTTTAAAAATATCTGTAGGTTTCCGTAGGTATGCTTCCTGACTCCTGTGTGTGTTGAATAATTTGGCAGTGAGTGAGGTGGATCTTGGCGAGGGTTGATTTCTCTACTAAGGGGTGAAATCTGGTTCTTAGAGTTTGGAGGTAGAAAAAAAAATAAATAAAATAACATATCCAACAGTATATAAATAGATAAGTAGTATATCCTTGATAGCTGATTTTTATAAGAGATGGTGTACCCAGTTAAGCCCAGCATTCAGGAGGTAGAATCAGGTGATCTCTGAGTTCAAGGCTGCCCAGGGCTATGTAGTCAAACCTTGTTTTAAAAAAATAAAACAAGGGGGGGCTGGAGAGATGGCTCAGCAGTTAAGAGCACTGGCTGTTCTTCCAAAGGACCCTGGTTCAAATCCCAGCACCCACTTGACAGTTCACAGCTGTCTGTAATGGCTGGGTGTGGTGGTGCACACCTTTAGTCCCAGCACTTGGGAGGCAGAGGCAGGTGGATCTCTGTGAGTTCAAGGCCAGCCTGCTCTACAGAGCAAGATCCAGCACAGTCTACAAAATGAGTCCAGGACAGCCAGGGCTCTGTTACACAGAGAAACCCTGTCTCAAACCAAACCAAACCAAAAAACCTTCACAAACAAACAAACAAGTAGATAAATAAATCATGCAAAGGATGGAGAGACAACCCAGCAGAAGACCTGGGTTGGATCCCAATACCCACATGGCAGCTCATGATCATCTGCAATTCCAGTTCTAGGGGAGCCAGTAGATTCTTCGTGATTTATGTGAGTACCAGGCACCCTTGTGGTTCACATACATACATTCATGCAGACAAAACACTCACACACACATAAATACAAAAAGCAAACTTACAGGTTTTCTCCTTTTTGTCTGTGAAAATAAGATGAAAAATATCATAACCTAGAAGTGAACATTGGTTACTACATTGTACTTGTTTGTTTGTTTTTATTTACTTGTTATGGGGTTTATGAATGCATATGGAGGCCAGAAAACTTTCAGGATTTGTTTCTCACCTTCCTCCATGTTGGTTCCAGGGGTTTGAACTCAGGTGCTCAGGATTGGCAGCAAGTGCCTTTTCCCAGTGAGCCATCTCACCAGCCCAACTCTGGTCATCTCTACAGGTAGTTTGCTTGGTTTGGGCTGACTTGGTATACTTTGGTCATGATATTGAGCCCTAGAATGAATTGGTTTCCTCTGTAGCAGCATCCAAGTTGCTTAGCATAAGCACTTCATTTGTACACAGATAATTTAATTTAACACAGTGGCCTAGACCTGGACTAGAAGCTGTATTTCCTGGTAAATCAGGCAGCTGGTAATAAATTGATGGGATTCATGACATTTTAAGTCAGGTGATTGAACTCTATGGGGTATCTTACACCTGTAGTTCTAGCACTCTGGAGACTGAGGCAGGATTGCTCTGAGTTCAAGGTCAGCCTGGGCTAAGGAGTGAGACTGTCTCAAAACAAAACAACCACAAAGTCCATTCTCTGACTCATTTATCTAACTCTTTCCCTCCCATGGCACAGCCATTCACTTCTGTCCTGGCCCCTTAACAGTTTCATGTTTTCTCCTTTAAAAAAATTGTATAAGTGCTTGCCTGCATGTATATATGTATGTCAGGTATATGTCATGCTGGTGCCTGTGGAGGCCAGAAGAGGGTGTTGGATTCCCCTGAGACTGGAGTTCTAGGCAGCTGTGAGCTGCCTGTTGGTGCTGGGACCCAAACCTGGGTCATGTAGAAAAGCTGTCTGCAGCCCCTCTTCCCCTAGATAAACTGGATCAGCAGAACTTGTTCTCCTTCAGTTTGAGGCACCGTTGGGTCACCCAGATCTCAGCCCCAGAGACTTCCTGCTGCTCCAGGCCAAAGCAGCCCTTTCATGTGCACACACTCATGCAAGTGTATGAAGTGCTAATGCGTGTGGAGGCCACAACAGCCTCCAGTGTCTTTCTGTTTCTTTGTGTTTTTGCTGGTGTTTCAATTTTTGTGAAGGTTCTCTTAAAAATTTTTTTAGATTCATTTTATGTATTTGAGTGTTTTGCTCAAATGAATGTTTATGATCACAGAGGTCAGAAGACAGTATTGGGGGCTGGAGAGGTGGCTCAGAGGTTAAGAGCACTGGCTGTTCTTCCCAAGGTCCTGAGTTCAATTCCCAGCAACCACATGGTGGCTCACAGCCATCTACATTGAGATCTGCCCGGGCATATATGTAGAGCAAATACTGTATACATAATAAATAAATAAATAATGTTTAAAAAAAAAAAAAGAAGAAGACAGTATTGGATCCCCAGGAATTGGATTTATGGATAGTTCTGAATCACCACATAGATGGATGCTGGGATTTGAACCTGGGTTTTCAGCAAGGACAAAAAGTACTCTTAACCTCTGAACCATGTCTTCAGCCCTTGAAGATTTGTTTATTATGTGTTCAGGTGCTTAACCTACATGTCTATGTATGCACCACATGTAGTGCCCAAGAGGCCAGAAGAGGGCTCCTGATCTTCTAGGGTTGTAGCTGATTGTGAGCTACAGTGTGGGTGCTGAGAACTAAACTCTGGTGTGTGTGCTGATGAGCTTAAAATTACCAAGATTATTCCAACATATATAAAAACTGAGGGTGGGGCTCGAAGGCCTTTAATCCCAGCACTTGGAAGAAGCAGAGGCAGGTGGATCTCTCTGAGTTTGAGGCCAGCCTGGGCTACAGAGTGAGTCCAGGACAGCCAGAGCTACACAGAGAGACCCTGTCTGAAAAAAACAAAACAAACAAAAAAGGCCAGGTGTGGTGGTGCACACCTTTACATCCCAGCACTCAGGAGGAAGAGGCAGGCAGATTTTTGAGTTTGAGGCTAACCTGGCCTACGAAGTGAGTCCAGGACAGCCAGGGCTACACAGAGGGAAACTCCTTCATGAAAAAACAAAACCAAACTACTGATTCTCAAAGTCTGGAATTGTTTTTTGAAGGTCATTGAGGTAAAGAGACTTTGGAGAAAGTGGGTGGTAAGTATTGACTAACTGTTTTTTTTTTTTTTTTTTTTTGGTTTTTTCGAGACAGGGTTTCTCTGTGTAGCCCTGGCTGTCCTGGACTCACTTTGTAGACCAGGCTGGCCTCGAACTCACAAAGATCCGCCAGCCTCTGCCTCCCAAGTGCTGGGATTAAAGGCGTGCGCCACCACCGCCCGGCTGACTAACTGTTGAAGATTTAAGCTGTGGAGGCATTTTCTCAATTGTAAATAAAATGAAAACCAGGTATAAAAGTTGGCATGGCATTTACATTTGCCCCACCCTAAGGCAGCAGGATCATGAGCTTATTTACATTTGGAAGATAGTTCATGGACTCTCTCCCTCCTTCCCCCCCCCTCTGTCTCTCTCTCTCTCGACATAGCTTTTATGTAGCGCAAACTACCCTTAAGCCTGTGCTGATCTTCCTACCTCAGCCTCCCAAGACATTATACACCATACCTGAAAACTGTAATAGCTTGAGAATATAAGGCCAGGGGGAAAAACAAAAAACAAACCAACATGGCCATTGGAAATCCTAAAAAAAAAAAAAAAACCCACAAAGGCTATCCAATAAAGGAACCGCAATTTTAAAAACCAGATCAAGTCTTTCTCCTCCCAGTGCTGTAGACTATGAGCTTAATGACGAAAACTGAGCTGAGTTTCTAAAAACAGACATTCATGACACAAAGGCCTTTACTGTGTAGATGGAGGATCACAAAGGCTGATTCCATTCTCGGCAGCTGGACACAGAGTCACATCTTAGCTGATCATACTGTGTCTGATCCTTATAATTTGGGAAAGTACTTTGAGGCAAGAGAATGAATTACTGATGCAGGTCACCCTTTGCTTTTTGGGCAGCATGGCTGTTCTGTCAAGCACTGCAACCCACTGAAAGCATGGCGTGGCACACACAGTTCCCTTTCAGAGAGTCATGAGATCAGAAAGTGTTCTTGTGGTCCAGAATTGAGGCTCTGACACACCAGTGTTTGCATTAACACCTCCTGTGATTAGCACTTCTAGTCCTTGTCTTCTCTGTGGGTTGTGACATTTCTGTGCAGTCAAAGCGCTGATTCCCTACACTGCGCAGTGTGTAGGTGCTTAGAGAAAACTATAGACACAGCAGAGCCAGGCTTGTTGTCTTTGGGACATGCCAAGCACAGTGTGCTAATTCTCTGGTGTCCCTGCCCCCAGCCTTGTCAGGAACTTTGTTCTTTCCCAGCCTTCTGGCCCTGCAGCTGCCTTCAGGAGGCCCTAATGTAATAATTAGCAGGACTGCCTCCATTTCAGCAGTAAAAGGAGGTGTAATTTAACCTGCCTGGTAGGTTAAATCTCTTTGTCTCCAGTCCTGTTGGAGATGCTCAAAGAAAGGGTTGTGATAGCCTGGATTTTCATGCCCATTTTCCTTGTGAAAAATGAAGTCTGTATTCATGGCTTTGTAAGCCTTGAGTGTCACTTTTGGAAGCAGAGAAAGAATATGTGACAAGACACAAACATGAATTAGGGTGTGCTAGTTAAAGTGGAACATTCCAGAGATAGATTGTAAAGGCGTTTCAAAGCATGTTGCATCTTTTTTAATAGTTATTTTTAAAAAGCAATGTCAGGGGGCTGGAGTAGTTAAGAGCACTTGTTCTTGCAGGGAGGGGACTGGGTTCGGTTCCAGACATCCCCATGAAGGCTCACAGCTGTTTGTTACTCCAGTTGCAGGGGATCTGATACCTTTGTCTAACCTCCTCAGGCACTGTGAATACATGTGCACATACAAACATACATGCAGACAAAAGCACTCATACATATAAAATTAAAAATAAAATTAAATAAAAGAAGTATGGGTGTGGTGGGAAGGGTTCACATGGCCCACCTCTCCCTGAGACTTTATGTGAATGGTTGCTAAGGAGGGAGAGACATTTTCTTCAGTGCTCTAGGCCCTGATAATGTGCCCAAGGTCCTGTGAACCAACTCTAATGATGCTGGGTCATGTTTACATACGCCCCTCCCCAAGAAAAAAAAGAAAGTAGGATTAGGGTTAGTTGGTGTCGTTTGTCATCTTGACACACCTGGGAAGAGGAAAGCTCAATCCAGGTACTGCTCCAGGGAGATTGTCCTGTGGACCTGAACAGCTGCTGAGCAAGCCAGTAGGCAGTATTCCTCCATGATATGGCTTCAGTTCCTTCCACCAGGTTCCTGCCTTTCCTTCCTTGATGATGTGCCCTCTTCTCCCCAAATTGCTTTTGGTCAGTATTTTATCACAGCAAAGGAAAGCAAACTAGGAAAACTAGGAGGAGAAGGAGGGTCAGCAGGAATGGGAGAGAGATGAAAGAGGGTGAGGGGGTTGAATATGACTGAAGTCTGCTGTGCACACATGGCGAAGATATATGAGGAACCCATTATTGTGCGTAATTGACACATGCTGCCTTATTTTGTGAAGTATAGTGTTTTTAAGGCATGAAGGAGGTGCTGGGGATATAATTCAGCACCACAGCACTTGCTGAGTATATTCTAGGCCCTGGTACAGCTCCCATCATAGGGTAGAGTGAGGGACTTGTTGGGGCAGGAGAAGCAAATTTAGAAATGCATGTGCGTTCTTTCTTTCTTTCTTTTTTTTTTTTTTTTTTTTTTTTTTTTTTTTTTTTTTTTTTTTTTTTGCTTTTTCAAGACAGGGTTTCTCTGTGTAGCCCTGGCTGTCCTGGACTCACTTTGTATACCAGGCTGCCCTCGAACTCGCAAAGATCCACCTGCCTCTGCCTCCCAAGTGCTGGGATTAAAGGCGCCACCACCACCCAGCTGCATGTGCGTTTTTAATGTTAGTTGTAGAGACTTAAGAATAGCTAGAATTGCCTTGCCTAGTCAATTTCTCTTTAAAAACTTCTTCATGATTTATTGATTTATGCCTCTGAGTGTTTTGTCTACACATGTATATATGTATGTGTACCATATTGTGCCTGCCTTCTACTTTTTTGAGACAAGGTTTATTTGTGTAGCCCTGGCTGTCTTGGACTCACTCTGTAGACTGGGCTGGCCCGAACTCATAGAGATCCACCTGCCTCTGCCTCCCAAGTGCTGGGATTAAAGGTGTGTACCACCATGCCTGAGCATGCCCACCACTCTTAAGAGGAGTTCAGAAGAGGGTGTCAGATGCCCTGGGCCTGAAGTTACAGATGGTTGTGAACCACCATGTGGGTGCTGGGAACTGAAACCTCTGGAAGAGCAACCAGTGCGCTTAGCCTCTGAACCATCTCTCAGCCCCAAGATTTCTCTGTCTGCCTAGGTTGCTGCTGTGGCTTCTTAGTTACTCACCTGGGCTTCCTGCTGCCCTCTTGTTCCCCTTAGATCTATGGGCTATATGCTAGCCAGAGTCATAAGCCACCTAGTCCTCACTCTGTCCTTTAAAGCCATACACTGTGGTCCAGTTCCCAGCTCCTTGGGGCTCCCCTTGCTGCCTGCTCACTTGGATTTAGCATTTCAGACCCTAGGCTGTACAGGGCCAGGGATGTAGCTGTGGGAGAGAGCACTGAGTGTACACTATAGTAAACTCCTTCTCGTCCAGGGAATTTAACTTAGACTATTCCTCTGTTGTAACCTTTCTCGGTACTCTCACTGGAATTCTCTGTTCTCATTGCCAAACCTGAACTATATAAATCCTCCTCACAGTTTCTGCCCTGGAGAGATTCTTTTGACCCCATCTTTGTGTGTGATTAGGTCTGAATGCTCTCCACTGCACCCTGACCTTCTCATCACAGAGCTCATTATACCTGAATGTTCTTTATTACTAATTATTACTTGGTAGGTTATGTGTGGGAGGGAGTGTTGTCAGAATACACTCTGGAGAGTCAGTTATCTTCCACCTTATGTGTATTTCAGGGTAGAGCTCCAGCTATGTCAGGCTGACTAAGCAAGGACTTACACCCTGAGCTCTCTCTGGCCTCTGAAGTTGTAATTGTCTTTTTTTAAATTCATTTATTTTATATGTATGGATGTTTTGCCTACATGCATGTATGTCTGTACCACATGGCTGGCTGGTGCCCTCAGAGGCATAAAAGCTTCAGATCCCCCTAGGACTTGTAGTTACAGTTAGGAGCCACCATGTGGGTACTGTGGAATTGAACCCAGTGCTTTTAACCACAAAACTATCTCTTCAGGTCCCAAATTTTAGTTATCCTGTGTGTGTACTGCCAGCTTCTAATGAGCTCTGTCTAAATAACTTAGCAAAAAAATTAAATATGTGTGCGTGCACATGCATGCATTCACACACAGAGAGACACATACACAATCACGCAATCACACACATTCACTTTAATTTCCATGAACTAGAGAGATGGACCAAGAGTTGAGAACACTTACTGTTCATCCAGAGAACTCTGTTTGGTATCCAGTACCCATTTCAAGTGGCTCACAGCTGCCTTTGATTCAGTTCTAGGGGATCCAATTCCCTCTTCTGGCCTGCAGACACCTCTATACACATAAGGTAATACACTCATGAATAAAAACGCATGGCATGATGCACAAATGTCCAGGGCAGAAGACAGCTTGCAGAGTTCTTTTCCTTCCACCATGTGAGTCCTGGGAATCAAATATGTCTTGAGGTCTGACAACAGATATGTTCACCGTGGAGCAGTCCCACTGGCCCTCATAAACTTTCTGTGTCACTGACTGTTGATTTGTTTTCCTATTTGCCTATTATCATCCTCTGAAACGAGATTCTCAGATGTCTAAATGGTGGAAACAGATCTGAAATGAGCTCCTCTATCCAGACCAGCATGCGGGAAATGGTGCCCATGAAGTTTTCAGTGCTGTTGAGTTCTCTGACCTGTGGGTGTAAGGATCATAATCTGAGCTGGGCGTGGTGGTACAGGCCTTTAATCCCAGCACTTGGGACTCAGAGGCAGGCCGATCACTGTGAGTTCGAGGCCAGCCTGGTCTACAGAGCAAGTCCAGGACAGCCAGAGCTGTTACATAGAGAAACCCTGTCTTGGAAAAAAAAAAAAAAAAAAAAAAAAGGAGCATAACCTGTCTGTCAGGCAGTAGTGCCTCTGCAGTAGAGTGACATTACCAGCTGATGATATTGTAGGAGATGGCTGCTTGATCCAGTCACACCCAGCTGTCCAAAGGCATAAAGTTAGTATCTGTCATTTAAGCCCTGGACGTCTCCATCATGGGAGGGCTGTGTGCAGCCTGGCAGAGAGCAGCAAACAGAATGTAGTCGAACAGCCGTCTTCTTTCCACCCAGTTAAAGCTCTAAAGCATCAGTTCTCAGCCTGTGAGTCACAACCCCTTTTGGGGTGGGGAGTGTTGGACGACTTGTTTCGCAGGGGTCACCTAAGACCATCAGAAAACAGTTACTAATATTATGATTCATATCAGTAGCAAAAATACAATTAGATAAAGGAGCAGTGAAAATTACCTTGTTGGTTTGGGGTCTCCACATAATGAAGAAGTGTTAGGAAGGTTGAGAACCACAAGAGGGATGACTGTTTAACTTCCTGTACCCCTCACTCACCGAGCCGCTCTCCCTCTGTCTTGCTCGGTTTTGGACTCTTCAAGATGTTTCTGCAGACATGGGTTGAGCTTTCCACATCAGCCAAGTGGCTGCTTTAGAGTCATTAATGTGACTTCATGATCAACTCATTTTCACCACTTCCTTTATGTCACTTTTTATTTTCATTTTTTTTCACATTCATAAATACTTCTGAGAGCAAAAATTGGCTTTTCTTTTTCCTTCATTCCCATTGCAGCTTCTTAAATTCTTTCAGAATGTTAGACTATTAAATATTAACTAAAGTGCAGTTCAAAGGAGATAGCTAATGGGAATCATTATGGCAGTCCAGTAATGACCAGATTATACTTTCCAGGTCTTTGTCCCCTCACCCACTTATCAACTCCTTTTTTTTGCTTTTCTTTGGAGGCAGGGTCTTAGGGCTGGAAAAACACACCAGTGACACAGTGCATGCTTGCTGTGTGTCAGGCCCTGGGTTCAGTTTCCAGCACTGAACACAAAGGGGTCAGGAGAGGAAGGTGGTGTCTCAGTCTGACCACGTTGCCCAGACTGGCCTTGAACTCCTGGGCACCATCAATCCTCCCATCTCCCTACACAAGGAGCCACTATGCTACTTGGAACTCACGGAGATCCACCTGCCTCTGCCTCCCAAGTGCAGGGATTGAATGGGTGCACCACCACTGACCAGCAGCAGTTACATTTTGTGACAATTAGTGTGTGTGCTAAAGTCAGAGGGCAACCTGAAGGAGTCAGTTCTCTTCTACCATGTGGGTTCTAGGATCAAACACTCATCAGGCTTGGAGGCAAGTGCCTTTGTTTACCTGCCGAGCCATCTCACAGCCCTGTCTGCTTTCATAGAATCTATTTCTCATTCATTCTGTACTAAAAAAGAGAAGCTTGCCTGGTGATTTTATAGCAAGTTTTCTTATTGGTTGGTTGGTTTGGTTTCTTTTTTTCTTTTTCTGAGACAGGATTTTTCTATATAGTCCTGGATATCATGGAACTCCCTCTGTAGACCAGGCCGGCCTCGAACTCACAGAGTTCCACCTGCCTTTGCCTCCCAAGTGCTGGGATTAAAGGCTCTGCCACCACTGTCCATCTGGTTTATAATTTTTTGAGACAGCATCTCACTAGGTAGTCCTTCTTAGTTGTCCTGGAGCTCACTGAGATCCACCTGCCCATGTGTCTCTCAAGTTCTGGGATTAGAAGAGCGTGTGTGACTGTACAGCAGTTTTTTGTAAAGCATTTTCCAGAAAAGCTCAGAAGCTGAAAGGGAAACCACTTCTTCATGTCCTTTTGATGCTTCCTCTCTCAAGTGTGCCCCCCCCCTCCGTATTACTGCTCCTCCAAACCTTGTCCACCATCTTCTCCCCTGAGTTGTGACAGTAGTGCCCACCTGTTCCTCTTGAAGCCAAAGCAGTGTTTGAGAATGCAAAGCTAATGACCCTCCTGGGTGACTTACGGGGATCTTCCAGGCATCCAAGTGTGAACTCTTAATTTGTATGCCACACCTTTGGTCAGCTCACAAATGCTTCTGACAACCCTGTCCAGGTGAGTGGGCTCTTATTTTTTTGCTTCATAGCTGCATACATAACCTAACCACAACCCACATGTGCACTTGAGTGTAGTTTTTCCCTGTTAACTGTCTGCATTCATCTCCACCCTGGGAAAGGGGTAGATCCCCACCAGCAGCTCTCCTTGTTTACTATCTGATCTCAGTAAGTCTGCTTTACTAAAATTTAGAAGGATACTACCCTGCTTCAGCAGTAATTAAGGCTTGCCTGGACTTTGCTACTTCTGTCCCATTTCCTGGCATGGAGCAGCCCTTTGTTTTGTTGGAATGATGCTTAAAGACCCACACCCTCATGGGCATGGTTGTGCATGCCTTTAGTCCCAGCACTCGGAAGGCAGAGGCAGGTGGATCTCTGAGTTCAAGGCCAGCCTGGTCTACAAAGTGAGTCCAGAACAGCCAAGGATACACACAGAGAAACCCTGTCTCAAAAAACCAAATAAATAAATGAAAGAATGAATGAATGAACCTCATTTTTGAGTTTTCACTGTAAATCAATGGATTTTACAGCTTGCCCCTTGAATCAAGATCTCATGTTGAACTTTGTCATTAATGTGTGGTTAATTAGTGGGAGGGTCCCTGCAGGGTGGTGGAAGTGAGTAGATTTTGAGGGGACCCGATTAACAGATCCGGTTGTCAGGGCCAGAAAATGTGTGCTCGCCCACCTTACCTCAGCGTCCTTAAGAAACAGAGTTTTCATAAGATGAAAAGCCTAGTGGTTGGAGCAAGATGAAAATGTAGCTAGAGATATGCTGTTAAAAGCCAGATGCTGTGGCACACGCCTTTAATCCCAGCACTCAGGAGGCAGTGGCAGGCAGATCTCTGTGAATTGGAGGCCAGCCTGGTCTACAGAGCCAGTTCTAGGACAGCCTGGGCTACACAGAGAAACCCTGTCTCGGGGGGAAAAAGAGTTAGCCGCAGTTCATTTTAGTTATTTCGTCAGTTCAGAAGTTCTGATACTGTTTCTTTTTTTTTTTTTTTTAAGATTTATTTTATTTATTTTATGCATATGAGTGCTCTATCTGCATGCACACCTGCATTCCAGAAGAGGGCACCAGATCACATTGTGGATGGTTGTGAGCCACCATATGGTTGCTGGGAATTGAACTCAGGACCTTTGGAAGAGCACTAGGCAGTGCTCTTAACCGCTGAGCCATCTCTCCAGCCCCCTGATACTGTTTCTTAAGGCCAACAGCGCAATCTGTTCTATCCCTTGCTTGACAGCAAGCTGAGGAGCCGTGTCTCCGGTTCTGCAGGGACTGAGCAGACCTAAAGGCTTGAGCAGTAACAGTTCAGGGTAGATGAACTCCTTGCTGCAGCCATGGCGCCAGTACCGCACCCACCCTACCTGGTGCACCTAGAGCACAAGGTGTGTGACTGTAGAGTTCTGGGAGGGTGTCCCTTCTGTCAGTTCACCTCAGTGCGGCATGGCACTTGGGCTGCCCGTTGCTTGTCTAGTACAAGCTCCTGAGGATTGAATACAGGGCCTTGAACGCACGCTAGGAGCCAGTCGGTCACTGAGCTGTAGTCCCAGACCCAGGGTGGTCTTAGTGTATATTTTGTCCCTTAAACTCCCACATGTTTCTGTGGCTTGCTGTCCCCTTTGCTGCCCCCCAGTGGTACAGTTGAAGCTTAACATTCTGAGAGTAGTTCTACTTGAGTAAAAGGCCTTTCAGGAGTTAAAAAAAAACAAAAAACAAACAAAAACCACCAACTACCAAAGATAGTTACCTTGAATGGAAACTCTTTGTACCCCTTTGTAAAAAGTCTATTCTGTGTTACTGTCCTGTCTGCAGATTTGTCTGTATGAACTAAAATCATGCAAATATGAACCATTTTCCTGTTTTGTCAGACACTAAACAGCTTTCCTAAGTGACAACTGAACCAGGAGTTGAGAGATAGCAGTTTATATTTTGAGTACTAAACTGTTTCTCAGAGAAAGAAATATTCTGTGATACTCTGTGACTTGGTGTTTTTTTTTGGGGGGGGGGGAGTTAAGTTTATTTTAATAATACCCTAAAACTCAGATGGGAGGTCAGCAAGGCCTCTGGGCTCAGCAGCTATTAAAGAGAGGCCCAAGGCCTGCCTGAGGTGACACAAGAAGGCTCTCATGGGGGAGAGAGAAAGGCCTCTCTACAATCTGCAGCTAGGATCTGGGGAGAAGGAGGTCTCATGTTCAAACCCCAACTTTACCCTTCTGCCTGGTATGAAGCTGATAATCATCCTTCTGGTAATACAGTGGACCCTGGCCGGGCCTGGTGTCCACTTCTCCCAGTGGTCATCTAGTAAAGGTCACTAGATTTCTAGGGAATCTAAAAATTCACTAGAAAAGGTAGTGCCTCTTCTTACTTATTCTGACACTTTGAACTTCTTTTTTGTTGCCTTTGGGTGGGGGGGTATTTTTTGTTTTGTTTTGTTTTTTTAGACAGGGTTTCTCTGTGTAGTACTGACTGTCCTGGACTCACTTTGTTGACCAGACTGGACTTAAACTCACACACACCTGCCTGCCTCTGCCTCCTGAGGGCTGGCATGTACCACCAGTGGCTATCTTTGAACTGCTTAAGGGGCCCTTGCATTTCAAAGTTGCCTGTGTGGTCCTGGCTTCTTTTTTTTTTTTTTTTTTTTTTTGGTTTTTCGAGACAGGGTTTCTCTGTGTATCCTTGGCTGTCCTGGACTCACTTTGTAGACCAGGCTGGCCTCGAACTCACAAAGATCCGCCTGCCTCTGCCTCCCAAGTGCTGGGATTAAAGGCGTGCGCCACCACCGCCCGGCAATGGTCCTGGCTTCTAATGTGATAACTTTGGGGTATGGGAAGTGTGTTTCTTTCTACTTTAATCTTGGTGCAATTCAGTGGAAGAATAAAAGCTCCAAAGTCCTCCCAACTGTTGATGAAAAGTGTTTCTGGAGGAATTGTAGCTATAAAATAAAGCTGCCTGGGCAGGGGTGTGGCACAGTGGCAGAGTAACTTGTGGAAGGCCCTGTAGCACTGAAATACAAAAAATACTGCAAGAGCTCGTCACATGAACACATGCAGATAGAAGATGATGGCATCTTCGGGTTTCTAAGAAGTGCCCTGCCCCAAGATGGAAGTGGATTTAGAACTCTGGTAGAAACCAACATACTTCCTCTCTCCTGAGCCAAAGCCTTGTCTCCTTTATTCATGTCATAGTCACATGTCCCTCCCATGCTCACATCTTCACCCTGAAACCTTCCTGTCGTAGAGACAGTGCACACAAGCAGCCTTCTGACATGATTCCATGTCCTCCCACTTTGAGGTACATGGTGACTTTTTTGAGAGTGACGTGCAGACTGATTGATTGCCTGACTCTATTTCTTCCTTTATTTTGCCTCTTCTTTGGAACAAATTCAGTAGATCTGTCTTCTTTCTAGGATGTTAGAGATTCTGCTGTCCATAATGGTTCACATAGCCCTGTGTGCGTTTGAGAGAACAAGGCAGGAAGATTGCTGTGAGTTCAGGGCCAACCTAGGCTACATAATAAGACTCTTATCTCAAAATCCCTCCGCCCCACACCCACGAGAGATTCTTGTCTCTTGTCAACTGATGAAGGGTGTGTGCTGTTCTTTTGGTAATCCATAAGTCCCACTTGCTCTGTTGTGCTGTGGGCATCACTCAGAACAAAGCCTATATATGAGTCACTACCTCACATTATAGCACATGCCATTCTGAGAGGAGCACAGTTGAGCATTGGGTGCTGAGTTAGCTTCAGGACACCAACAGGTTAGTGTGGGAGAGGCCAAGGGCTGCCCCTACACATTGCAGAATAGTGGCAGAGGAGACATTGTAAAGGGTTGTGTTGTTACTGAGTAAATGCTGTAAAACTAGAGCTGAGAGACCCGGTAGCAAAGCCCTGAAGTGAGTCTGGAAAGGGCTGACTGGATAAGATCAAGGAAACCACAGCACAGAACAAGATAGAGGTGGGGTGTTCTTAGAGCTTGGTGAGCCAACTGGTTTGCCTGAACTAAGGGTTCATTTGGAGAGTTGGTGGGTAAAACGAGTCTTGGTCAGTGCTCTGTTGCTGTGAAGACACACTATGACCACAGCAGGCAAATCTCATTTTAAAAAGGGCATTTAACTGAAGTTTGCTTACAGTTTCAGAGGTTTAGTCCATGGTGGGAAGCTTGGCAGACATGGTGGTGGAGAAGGAGCTGAGACTGCTATATTGGATCTGGAAGCCACAGGACAGGAGCAACACTGGACTTGGCTTGAGCCCTTGGAACCTTAAAGCCCACCTCCCTTCTACAAGGCCACACCTACTCCAACTATGTCACACCTCCTATTCTTCTCAAGTAGTGCCACTTCCTGATAACTAAGCATTCAGATAGGAGCCTATGGGGGCCAGTTTGGTCTTGCACCATGATGCCTGGACATTGGTGAACCTTGCTGGACTAAACCCAACTTAGTGGGCTACTTAGCAAGGTGACAGTTCGGGAAACATTAGAAGAATGCTTTTTACCAGTACAAGACTGGGAAGTAGGAGGTTTTCTCCCACTCTTCTGGCTCCTTCTTTCTTTTCTATCTTTCTTTCCTTCTTTCCTTCCTTCTTTCCTCTCCTTCCTCTCTCTCCTTTCTCTCTCTCTCTCCTCTTTCTTTCCTTTCTTTCTGGTTTCTTTGTGTAACAGCCCTGGCTGTCCTGGACTCATTTTTTATACCAAGCTGGCCTTGAACTCAGAGAGATCTGCCTGCCTCTGCCTCCTAAGGGCTGGGATTAAAGGTGGGGGCCACCATGCTCAACCAGCCAAGAATCTTTTTTTTCTTAAGATTTATTTAATGTATATGAGTGCCCTATCTGCAGGTACGCCTGCAGCCAGAAGAGGGCATTAGATCACATTGTGGATGCTTGTGAGCCACCATGTGGTTGTTGGGAATTGAACTCAGGACCTTTGGAAGAGCAGCCAGTGCTCTTAACCGCTGAGCCATCTCTCCAGCCCCAAGAACCTTTCTTAACTGGTTTCTCTAAGTTCATTGTGGCCTGACGCTCCATAATGAGCAAAGGTATGTGACTGCGCCTGTACCTTTAATCCTAGCCGTAGGGATCTTGAGTTCACAGCATAACTTCCTATAAACTCAGTCTTAAGACAGGAAAGAAAAAAGTAGAAAACGTTCATAATGGCTTATCTGCATCCTGGGTTTTTTTCGTGGTTTGGCACACAGGGTAACAGGCAGTGCAGCCAGGATGTTTCTCCTGCTGAGCAAACCTGGAGCGGATGGGCATGGTGACGGCAGGGCACTTACTCGGGGTGCTGGTGGTCAGCCAGGGTGACTTGGGACGGAGTCAGTGCCCAAGCTGTCTGTTGGGAGGCTGGTGAGCACTTCTATGTAAGATGTGACAGCAGCCGGGCGGTGGTGGCGCACGCCTTTAATCCCAGCACTTGGGAGGCAGAGGCAGGCGGATCTTTGTGAGTTCGAGGCCAGCCTGGTCTACAAAGCGAGTCCAGGACAGCCAGAGATATTCAGAGAAACCCTGTCTCGAAAAACCAAAAAAAAAAAAAAAAAAAAAAGATGTGACAGCAACTGAATGAACTAACTTTGAAGTGGCTCACAGGACTTTTACCTCGTGAGGGGCTAATAGAGTTTGCCTTTAGGGTTAAAATCTTTTAAAGTGCGTTTCTGGCTGGGCGTTGTGGCGCACGCCTTAATCCCAGCACTCGGGAGGCAGAGGCAGGCGGATCTCTGTGAGTTGGAGGCCAGCCTGGTCTACAAAGCGGGTCCAGTATAGCCAGGACTGTTACACAGAGAAACCCTGTCTCAAAACAAACAAACAGAAAACTAGCCCTACCTAGTATTTTTAGTTTTTATAGGTTAAGAGCTTAAATGGTGGTTTGGTTTCTGGTTTGGTTTGGTTTTTCGAAACCTCTATGTGTAGCCCTGGCTGTCCCCGAACTTAAAGGAGGCAAAGGGAGGCAGATTCTGAGTTTGAGACCAGACTAGTCTACAGAATGAGTTCTAGGACAGCCAGGGCTACACAGAGAAGCCCTGTCTTGAAGAACCAAAATACAAAACGATTTTAAAATATTACTTGATGCACAAATGCTCTTATAAAGACTGTCAAGTTTCTCCGTAAGTTTATGAAAATTTGAATAAATTCTTTTTTTTTTCTTTTTAGATTTTTAGACACAGGGTTTCTCTGTATAGCAGCCCTGGCTGTCCTGGACTCGCTTTGTAGACCAGGCTGGCCTCAAACTCACAGAGATCCACCTGTCTCTGCCTCCCAAATGCTGGGATTAAAGGCGTGCGCCATGCCTCGCCTTGAATAAATTCTTACTATGTATGTATGTATGGGGAGGGGCTTCTGAGTACCACAATGTGTGTATGGAGGTCAGAGGACAAGCCATGATAGTCAGTTCTTTCTTTCCACCAAGTGGCCACACGTGTCTTCACACACTGGACCATTTCTCGCTGGTTCTGTTCTAACTTTTGTTTTTTTTTTTTGGTTTTTCGAAACAGGGTTTCTCTGTGTAGCCCTGGCTGTCCTGGACTCAATTTGTAGACCAGGCTGGCCTAGAACTCGCAAAGATCCGCCTGCCTCTGCCTCCCAAGTGCTGGGATTAAAGGCGTGCGCCACCACTGCCCGGCCTGTTCTAACTTTTGATTGAGATGTAATACACAGAGCAGAATTCATCTGTGGTGATTGAATTTCCATAAACGACAAACCCACTTAAGCAGCACCAGGAGAGGAAGCACACCGGTCCCACCCTCCGATGTAGTCTCATTCTTCTCTTAAGTGTCTTCCTGATTTGGGCTAACATTTCTAAAGGGAAAAACCCTTCGCTGAAACTGCCTCTTCCTCCTTTTACAATCTCATCTCTTGATCAGTCTCTTTCTATTGAACCAAAGGGCTTGTGTGTATGGAGGGGTGGGGGTTGTAGCTAGTAAGTCATAACTCAAAGCTGTGTAGAGAGGCTAGACAGAAATCCATCTGGGAGGTATGGCTAGAGAGATCCTTGGAATGTTCAGAGTGGAGCTGAATGTGGGTCGGTGAGATCAGCTGTTGAGAGAGGGTGGATGAGCTACCCTGAGAGGGAAAGGTGGTGGAGACAGTTCTCTCAGAGCTCAGAACAAGCCGAAGACTGTCTGTGAAGGCTGTGAGCATTCGGCCCTCGGCGCTGACAACTGGTGCCTTGGGCCTGCCTCCACTCCACTTTAAACCCTTGTTTACTTTGTAGCTTTGCTAGTATGTTTGTTCAAACTTTGGATAAAAGTTACTTCGGAGTTGGGCATGGTGGCACATGTCTTTATGGAGGCCAGCTTAATGAGTTCCAGGCAACCATGGCTATGTAGAAAGTCCCTGTCTCAAAAAACAAACAAGTAAAAGTTAATTTGGGAGACTAAAGAGGTGGCTCAGCAGCTCAGAGTGTGTTCACTGCTCTTTCAGGGGACCCAGATTTGGCTCACCACACCCACATTTGGCAGTTCACAACTGCCTGTAACTCCAGCTCTAGACGACACACAGCACCTTCTGGCCTCTATTGCCACCCACCCGCACTCAGGTGCACATACCTGCACATAGACACCCCCCCCACACACACACAAAGACAGTGCTAGCTCGTACTCTCAGTCTCTCTCTTGTTTTTTGATGTTTTACCTGCCTATATGTCTGCACCGCATTCATACTTGGTGACTGCAGACTCCAGAAGGTGGGCACTGGATCCTAGAAATGTGAAAGCTGTTGTGTGTGTAGTGCAGGAAGCCCTGACCTCTGTCTCCCAGGTGACTATCCTGTGCTTTCTCCAGCAGAGCCAGCTTGTTCTTAAACTCTAGAATACACACACAGAGTACTGCCCTGGCTGTTGGTGTTTCCAGGTAACAGAAATTGTAACCTTTCCTCCCCAAGCATTGTATCTCCCTGCCATCTGGGAGGCAGAAGTGTAGTAACTCCAAGTGATGGTTTAGTACTGTAGAGAACCTTGGCTTCAAGTTGTCTCCAGATCTGGGAGTTTCCTTGATACCCCGTGCTTTGGAAGAGGAATACTTCTGGGGAGGGAGGTGGCCTCTGTGTTGGTGAAGATGGCAGTAAGAACATGCAGCTTTGGGAACTCCTGGCGTGTCATGAATGTCTGCTTTTACAAGGCTGCTGGGTGCACTGGCCTTTGCTTATGATGCACAAATAGGTCACAGTCAATGTCTTGTCAGCCTGGCTTGTCTGCCCTCCACTCCAGAGCATGTGAGTGCACCCCAGCAGCTCTTGCCCAAGTGTGCTTACTTTCACAAGATCCTCGTAAGGCCGAATTTCTCTTGAAGCCCTTATTTTTGGTTGATAATAACAGTACTGGCCTTAAGCAACTTTTTTTTTTTTTTGGTTTTTCGAGACAAGGTTTCTCTGTGTAGCCCTGGCTGTCCTGGACTCACTTTATAGACCAGGCTGGCCTCGAACTCACAAAGATCCACCTGCCTCTGCCTCCCAAGTGCTGGGATTAAAGGCGTGCACCACCACCGCCCGGTCTTAAGCAACTTTTTAAAAAGGAAAAGAAAGAAAGAAAGCACCCATCCTAGTGGGCTTCTGAGAACTCTATGCTTCATAGATGGGCATTGTAGACCTTCTTGTTCCTAATCCTGTCCTCAATGTGGCCATTTGAGCAGCAAAATGTGTTTGTTTAAGAGGATAGTTAACATGTTTAAGATTTGGTATAGTAGCTTATGCCTCTAATTCCAGTATACAGGAGGCCAACACAAGAGAATTGCCCTTAGGACCACCAACCTGAGGCTCACAGTTCAATGCCAGCCTGGACTACAAAGCCGTATCGCATCAAGACAAGATAGAAATTTGTCACTACTGCACTATGAATATGTGAAGCCCTTGCACTGGTTTGAATGTTCACTGTTAATTTAGTAGCTTTTGCAAAATTGGCCATCTTAGCTTTTGTTTTCTTTTTTGGGACAGGGTCTCACTATGTAGCTCTGGTTGACCTGGAACTCTGTATAAACGAGGCTGGCCTCAAACTCATAGAGATCAACCTGCCTCCTGAGTGCTGGGATTAAATGCATGTGCCATCACACCTGGCCCACGTTGACATTTACACACACACACCTGAAGCCAGTGACTGTCACCTGTGGCTAGAAGCTGGCCATCATGGTGGATAGGCAGCAGGATGATGAAGCATCTCGGCTTGACACCTTTGTTGAGATGTACACGGTCTCTGTTGCAGCTGACAGATTGTCCCTTTTGATGTTTCATGTCACTTTAAAATGTCAACATGCAAATATCAGCCAGGTTAAAGCTTTCTGGTGTCTAACTTAACTGATGTTCAGCATATCGGTCACTTTGTTTTAAAAAAAAAAAATCTTACCAACTTCCCTTTAGAACTTTGTTGTGTGGTGTATTCTAGCTGCCATTGTTTTAGTCACCATTTCCTTTGCTCTCCATTCTGGAGTTTGACTCACATTTGTATTTTCTCTTCCTCCATTCTTTCTTTTGGAGACCTCAGAGCTTTCAGCAAACTGACTGCTTGTGCTCTAATTTCTGGAATTATACTTGGAAGCCACCACACATCTCCATTTTCTTTCTTTCTCTCTTTCTTTCAATTTTTTTTTTTTGTTTGGTTTGGTTTTTTCCAAGAAAGGGTTCCCCTGTGTAGCCCTGGCTGTCCTAGAACTCATGCTGTAGACCAGGTTGGCCTCGAATTCAGAGATCTGCCTGCCTCTGCCTCCCAAGTGCTGGGATTAAAGAGGTGTACCACCACACCCAGCTTCATTTAATTTCTTTTTTTTTTTAAAGATTTATTTTATTTATTTTATGCATATGTGTGCTCTATCTGCATGTACACCTGCATTCCAGAAGAGGGCACCAGATCACATTGTGGATGGTTGTGAGCCACCATGTGGTTTCTGGGAATTGAACTCAGGACCTTTGGAAGAGCACTAGGCAGTGCTCTTAACCGTTGAGCCATCTCTCCAGCCCCCATTTTCTTTCTTAATACCCTCCTTAAACCAAGCATGGCAGTACACACCTGTTATCCGAAAGTTTGAGAGGCTGAAGATTGGGAGTTCTGACCTGTTTGGGCTTGTAGTAAGTTCTAACCAGCCTAGTCTACAAGGTGAGACCCCATCTCAGAAGTCTAACCAGACAACCCATATACATGCTTGTGATAACAGGTGGAGGCAGCAGGATAGAATTTGCTCTGTGTCTTGGGTCTGAATTGTGCTGGTTGGTCTGCCTCCAGGAATGTCTGACCCGAACACAGCATTGTAAGATTTGCTTGCGTAGTCATTGAAATATTTTCCTATACACCGGCCCCTGGTTGTGTCCAAGAGCATCAGCACTTGGAGCTCTTTGGTGGGGTACCTATACAGAAGCTGCTGGGAGCCTGGCATTGGGAATTTGGTGCTTGGCTCCGGCTCCCTGTGCTCTCTGGCAGCACCATCTCTGTATCCTAGAGAAGCCTCCTTAAGAAACATTGCTCTATGATGCCGCCCTTCCTTCTGCCTTCCTGCTGAAGGTTTAGTTCTACGTGTTGAGAAAGAAGCCTGACCTTTCATTACCGGAGAGTTTCCTTTTCTCTAACTTTCACAGTTTAATGTAGAATGCTGCTGGTGAAGTTAAAAGACTTCTGTTACCCAAAATAAGCCTTCTACAAACCTAGACAGCATGAACTGTCTTTGGCTGTACTTGTAATACAGGGAAAATGGTTGATTTTTTTTTTCCTCTTGTCTTGTTATTTTTCAGGTTTTGAATGAAGAATGTGATCAGAACTGGTATAAGGCAGAACTTAATGGGAAGGATGGCTTCATTCCCAAGAACTACATAGAGATGAAACCTCACCCGTAAGTCAGACCCTGTGCTTCTCCTAAACAGGGCCTCACCTGCTTGTCTTAAGTACCATTTTCTGTTTGGGCTTAGGGAAGTGGGAAGGACAGGGTCTCACTGTATAGCTTTGTTGCTCTGGAGCTCACCCGCTCTGTAGACCAGACTAGTCTCTCAGAAAACCACCAGCCTCTGCCTCCCTAGTGCTGAAATTAAAGGTGTGTGCCATCATGCCTGGATCGGTTTGGTTTTGTGAGACAGGCTTAAATTCTTAATGAAAAAATCAGAAATCTAAACATTTAAATGGCTTATTATTGCACATTAGATTCCTGGACCTCTGTCCATGGCTAAGAAGACCCCCTGCCTGAGATTGGGGGCCAGTTTGTAGCCAGCCCAGGTTACTGAAAGGGAATAAACCCAAAGAAGTTCATGAACTCCTTACAGACTCCTGTGGTGGTAATAAGCTAGCTTTGCATTCTTATAGCCTTTTAGTCTTAATTTTTTTTTTGCTTCAGGAAGTTCTGTGTGTGCTTTTCACAGACAGAATGATTGTGTACTGGAGAAGCACAAAGCAGTGAGAAGACTCCTTGGGTCAGATCACACAGCCTATGTGTCTCACCCATATAAGACAGATAATGCCTGCACTTCTGTTTTCTTCATCCATCCTCAAAAGTGTCTTTGCTGCACATGGCAGCACAAGCTTTTAGTTTAGCACAGAGAATCTCTGGGACTTCAGACTAACCTGGTCTACAGTGATGAGGTGTGGTTAGCCAGGGCTGCAGAGTGAGACCCTGTTTTAAAAAAGAAAGGGGCCGTGCCGTGGTGGCGCACCCCTTTAATCCCAGCACTAGGGAGGCAGAGGCAGGAGGATCTCTGTGAGTTCAAGGCCAGCCTGGTCTACAAAGCGAGTCCAGGATAACCAGCCAGGTATACGCAGAGAAACCTTGTCTTGAAAAAAAAAAGAAAGAAAGAAAGGGGGGGGGAGAAAAAGAATATAAAAAGTGTATATGAGAAAAAAACACACACTGGAGAGATGACTCAGTGGAGTTGATTCCTACGCCAGCACCATGGCTCATAGCCATCTGTACCCTGAGTTCCATCCCCAAGACCACCAAGTACCAGCCATACATGCAGGCAAAACATTCATGCATAAAAATTAAAATTTTTAAATAAAAAAGAAAGAAAAACAATTTGTAAGGGGCTAGATAGCAAAAGTTTTAGATTTTAGTCTTGGTGGACCACATTCCATTGCCTTCCTACCAAACATTTTTCTTTCTTTTCTGTCTTTCTTTGTGTTTCTTTGGTGGTGGTGGTGATGGCGGCGGCGGCGGCAGTGGTGGTGGTGGTTTTTTGAGACAGGGTTTCTAGCCCTGGCTATCCTGGACTCGCTTTGTAGACCAGGCTGGCCTCGAATTCACACAGATGTGCCTGCCTCTGCCTCTCGAGTGCTGGTATTAAAGGCGTGCGCCACCACGCTTGGCTTGTTTGTGTTTCTTACGTTTTGAGACAAGGCCTTACCATGTAGCCCTGACTGGCCTTTGTTGACCAAGCTGGCCTTATACTCATAGATCTGTCTGCCTCTGCCTTCCAAGTGTTTGTATTTAAAATGCATGCCAGCACACCTGTCCTGCCTTCTTTAAGTAAACTGTGGCCAGGCAGTGGTGGCACATACCTTTAATCCGAGCACTCACGGAGCTAGGATTAAATACTCAGCCATCCCTTTGCCCCCTCTCTTTTTGTTCTCCCTTGTTTCTCTTCATCCTCACCCCTTTCATCTGGGAATTGAATAGTAGATAAACATTTATCACTGGATTATACCCTAGTCCCCTAAAATTCATACTTTAATGACCCATTGGGTCTGAGCTTGTTTTCCTGTGCACAGTGCCCTGGATTCCACCCTAGCACCCTAAAAAAACAAAAAATAAATAAAAACTGTAAAGGAATGTGTTTAGAATTCTTGCCTCAAATTACTAAGGCTCTAGATTGGAGCAGAGGGAGGAGGACAGGTTCAGTAGTGGGTTCTTATACCTCTCTTAGCATTCCAGAGACAGAAGCAGAAGATCACGAATTCAAGGCCAGCCTGGGGGCTGACAAACCTGACAGCCAGAGTTCAGTACTAGAACCCAAAACCCAGGGTAGAAGAGAGACTGGACTCCTGAAAGTTTTCCCCTGACACACACGTGTATCATGGCATATGAGTATGTGTACATGTGCGCACACACATGGTAATAATACCTTTTTGTTTTGAAGACAGTGTTTCTCTGTGTAGCCCTGGCTGTCCTGGACTCACTCTGTAGACCAGGCTGGCCTCAATCTCAGAGATCCATCTTTCTCTGCCTCCGGAGGGCTGGGATTAAAGGCGTGCACCACCACACCCAGCTGGTAATACAGTTTTTTTTTTTTTTTTTTAATTGAAGAAAAAGGCCAACCTGGGCTACCATAGCAAAAGAGCCTCAAATTGAACAGTTGGGATGTGGAATGTTTAAAAATAGGGCACATTTAGACTGAGGGCCATGGTCTCCTGACTGCTGCAGTAAATCAGTGACAAAATCATCCCAAGCCCCATGGCTCTAAATCCTTCAGGTTGTTCCTGGAAACACAGACATTTTGAATAGACTGTTGAAGAAAGATGGGAAGACCCACCCCCTTAAGAAGGGCTTTCCCCTTTACACTAACACTTGAGGTTGTGCCAGAAGTATTGGGAGTTCAGGGCCAGCCTGGGCAGTTGAAAGGGCCTTGGGGTGTTAGTTCAGTGGTAAGAGCACTTAAGCACAGGAGCGAGGCCCTAGGATCAGATCCTTAGCACAACATGGTCTTCTGGGTTATCTTCAGACTGACTGAATGACAGCACTGCCCCTCCACTCTGTGCTCAGCAAAGGGAAATTGAACACTCAGGAGCCCTCTCCAAGCCTGTCGGTCTGCTGCGATGCTGCTGTGACTTCACAGGCTCAGTCCCTGCGCTGGGGCTGCTGCTTAGTGTGACAGTACAGTTCTGTGCACCAGAGGCTAGCCCTCCCTGCCCCTTTATTTGGAGAGGAGAGGGCAGTTACGGAGTGGCAGCCACCTAATGACCCATTCGGGTCTACATGAAGACCGACTAGAGTGACTGCCTCTTCAGTGTGGCAGTAGGAGTTGTCTTTGCTTGGCAGATCCACACACATTCTTCATATTGATAGTAAGTGCGTGTGGGTGGGGCCTATGGGTGCTATAAATAATACATTGGAAAATATATCTCTACTCCCTTTGGCTTCCTTGTGTGCTATTTTGAGGGTAGTACAGACCAGTCAGTCTTTAAAGATTAGCAGAACATTTGTCTGTAGGCATGCAGTCATACATAAATAAAATAATCACCATTAAAAGAAGCCTGTCAAGCTCAGAGTGTAGCTTACTGGGGAGCTGGGCATGGTGGCACACACCTTTAAAGAGAGGGTGAATATGATCAAAAAGCGTTATTTAAAATTCTCATGGAATTAAATTTTTTTTTTTAAGTATGTGCTTGGTGGTGATATCTCAGGGTCCAGGAAGGGAGAGAGTGGTTGTTCAGAACATGTGCCCCTGCCTGGTGAGTGTGGAGTTGAGGGCGCTGTCACTGTGGATCAGCCTCTGGCTGTGGCCAGGTTCAGCTGCCCATGAGCACAGTGAGCCCTTAAAAGACCAGAGACCATAAAAGGTAGGCTGCATCCTCTGAGCATCCCTGGTCTCTGAGGTGATTCTGTGTGTTAGTAGGGAATTTGCTTTGTGTGGCCTGCGTCCCAGGCTCTGCAGGATTTGCTCTTGGGCATCTGTAGAAGCAGGAGGGTGTGTCTCCGCAGCTGTCCCCCGAGCATTCACAGTAAGAAGCAGGTGACACCTAGATGTGTCACACTCAGGTCCATCTGAGGAGTTTCCAGAGCACCCTTGTAGCAGCTCCATCTCTTCTGCCTGAATTTTAGTCTTAGCCTGGCAGAATTTTTTGGAAATAGCTTGCAGTATGATTCTTTGTAAGATAGACATGAGCCTTGCCTGTAGCCAGATGCCTGTAATTCTCAGTACTTGAGAGGCCATTGTGGACCAGACATGAGACCCTGTCTCAAACATCAGCCTTTGTGGCTTACACTTAAAATTCCACCTCTTGGAGAGCTGAGTAGGAGTGGGAGAGTTCAAAGTCACAGACTTCCTGGACAACATGGACTACTGCATGAAGCCCTCCTCAAAACAGCTCAAAAGACAAGTATAGGCCACATGTGGTGGTGCACGCCTTTAATCCCAGCACTTGGGAGGCAGAGGCAGGTGGATCTCTGTGAGTTCAAGGCCAGTCTGGTCTACAGATCCAGACCAGTTCAGCCAAGGCTATTACACAGAGAAACCTGTCTCGAAAAATCTTTAAAAAAAAAAAAAAAAAAGTATAGGCCATCAGCATGGCTCCACAAGCAAAGCGTTTGTCACGCAGACCATCTGAATCTGATCCCTGCAACCCACAAAAAGGTGTAAGGACAGAATTAAGCCCACGAGGTTGACTTCTGACCTCCACATGAAATATACAGTGATTTTTAAAAATTAAAACATGGTTATAAAAGTTAGCTTTAGTTGGCAGTAATAATGTTTAAATCTTATATGTATGGGTGTTTTGCCTATGTGTGTGCCTCTACATCACATGCCTTCAGAGGCCAGAATTATCCCCTGGAACTGGATAGAGCTACAGATGTTTGTAAAATGTTATGTGGGTGCTGGGAACTGAACTCATGTCCTCCAGAAGAAAAGCCAGTGTTCTTAATTATTGTGCTGTTTCTCTAGCTTGAAATTTAAAAAAATTAAAATGTGGTGGTGCATGCCTTTAATACCAGAACTAGGGAGGCAGAGACAGGTAGATCTCTGTGAGTTCGAGGCCAGCCTGCTCTACAAAGTGAATCCAGGACAGTCAGAGCTGTTACACAGAAATCCTGTCTCAAAAAACCTAAAAAAAAAAAAAAAAAAAAAAAGAAAAAAGTTAGGTTTATGTAGTTTAGTTACCAAGGTCTTGCTGAACATGTTAGTGGCTTGAGGTTCAGCACCAAGCACCTATAAAACCAGGCAGGATGGCACACACCTGACCCAAGCACTGCATACAGGAAGCTCAGAAGTTCAAGCTCATCATCTGCTATGTAGAAGTTTGAGCTAGTCTGGGAAACCCAAGTGGGCTCCCACTGTACAAAAGAAAATAACAGACCTGGATGTGGTGGTGCATACCTGTAATCCCAGCACTTGAGAGGGGAGGCAGGAGAATCAGAAGTTCAAGGCTAGCTTCACCTACATAGAGTTTGAGGGCAGCCTGAGCTTCATAAGACCCTGTCTCCAAATATTAATAATAGCTGTAATAAAATGAAGATTTGTAACTGTAATAGATGGTTTGGTACTGATGTGATTACATTTGCATGTTAAAGAATGTCAGTTACCACAAAAGATAAGGTAGGACTTTTGTTTTCTAGACAAGGTCTTACTATGTAGCTCTGGCTGTCCTGGAACTATGTAAATCAGAGATCCCACCTGCCTCTGCCTCCTGAGTGCTGCCATTAGAGGTGTGCGCCACCACCGCCACCTAGAGCCTACTTTCTGACAAACCAAGCCTCTTGGTGCTTTGGAATCCCTGCCTCCAACTTTTAGGCCTTCCCAGCCCTCCCCTGCACTTCTATTATGAAATGGCTTCAAAAGGCCTGTTTCTCCCTCTGCCCTTCATCCTGGGTGACAGACTTTTCCTAGTACCCCTGGTGAGTGAGTGGGTGGGTGACAGGTGGTCTTTGGCCTCAGAACCCTGCTTTCAGACTGTGTATTTGGAAGGTCTCTTCATAGAATGAGGACTGGCCTGTGCCACCCTGAGCCTTAATCTGGAGAGCAGAGTGGGTGGAGCTGTTGGGAAGCCCCGCCTCTCAGAAGGGCCCTGAGCTAGACAGAGGAGGCCCAGGGAGCCTTAGGCAACAGACCAATGGGTAAAGATTTATCCTTCCAACAAGGAGTGCACTCTTATTTACATTTAAGGCTGTACATCCCGTTTCTTTGTGGGGAAGCAGATGTTGACCGGCTTGCCTTCCTTCCTTAGGTGGTTTTTTGGCAAAATCCCCAGAGCCAAGGCAGAAGAAATGCTTAGCAAACAGCGGCATGATGGGGCCTTCCTAATCCGAGAGAGTGAGAGTGCCCCTGGGGACTTCTCCTTGTCTGTCAAGTAAGTATTTCCTGCTGGAGTTGTCCACAGAAGCCTCTGCTATTGGCTGGATTGTGAGGCTGTAGGGAAGATGTTAACATATCTTTTTTGTGGAAATTCCAGTGTTTTGGCTCTAAAGCCTAGTTGTAGCAGATCTGAGTTATAGGCTCCCATGGCATGAGCCTGCAGGAACTGATAGCACTTGTGGCCAGTTTTCTAATCCTCATCACTCTGTCCCTCCCCACCAATCTCATAATGACTGCATCCACCTCAGCTCCCATTGCTCACCTGGACCAGACACTATCTGAGGCTTGAAAGATGTTTCCATGAGCTGTTGTCTCAAATATCCAAACAGGAGTTGGGCCTGGTGCTCCATGTCTTTAATCCATCATTTGAGAGGCAAAGACAGGTGGAGCTCTGAGATCCTGTCTTTAAAAAAATGACTTTCCATAGTTGTTGACTGATCATCCTTTCCTAGCTAATGTGTTATTGCAGAAGCCCACCCCAAAAGTCTTTTGAACCACTTAATTTTTTTTTGTTGTTGTTTTTGTTTTTCGAGACAGGGTTTCTCTGTGTAACAGAGCCCTGGCTGTCCTGGACTCACTTTGTAGACCAGGCTGGCCTCGAACTCGCAAAGATCCACCTGCCTCTGCCTCCCAAGTGCTGGGATTAAAGGCGTGCGCCACCACCGCCCGGCTGAACCACTGATTTTTTAACACACACTCTTCCCCTATAAGTTAGGCTGGCCTGGAACTTGATATGTAGCAGAGAGTGTCCCCAAATCCATGGCAATCTGCCTGTGTCGGCCTCCTGAGTGCTGGGATTACAGGCATGAGCAGCTAAATCCACCTTATATCATTAGTTATCCATAAAAGAGATGTTAGGGAGTCCAGTGTCTCTCACCTCAGCTCCAGAGATGGGAGAGCAGACACTCAGGAGTGGTGGGACCTGAGATTTAAACCCAAGTTGTCAGGCCTGTGCACAAGCACCTCTGCTCACAAAGACCTCGCCACCAATCCTGGCTGCTCTCTCTTAGATACACCAACCAGAATCTCACTAAATTGTCCACACTAGGAGCTAGGGCACCCCACAGGCAGTGACCTCACTGGGAGCTAGGGCACACCACAGACAGTGACCTCACTGGGAGCTAGGGCACCCCACGGGCAGTGACCTC